>JAKWJA010002493.1:16223820-16632990 GCA_027704765.1 Solanum habrochaites
CTGACACATTAGTAGGTCTTACCCAATTCTTCACTACTTCGATCTTAGAAGGATCCACCATTACTCCATCCTTAGAAACCACGTGCCCAAGAAGGACACTGCATCTAGCCAAAACTCACACTTAGAGAACTTGGCATAAAGCTTTTTTTTCCTCAAATCAACGTTCAATACCATGCTCCTCATGCTCTTTCATGGAGTTCTTTACTAACTGGGAGTTATCAGTATATCATCAATAAATACGATCACAAAGAGATCTAAATATGGCTTAAAAATCCCGTTCATCAAACTCATGAACGCAGCAGGGGCATTCGTAAGACCAAAAGACATCACTACAATTCGTAATGCCCATACCTGGTTCTAAAAGCAGTCTTTGGCACATCCGTTGCCCGTATTTTCAATTGATGATAACCGGATCTCAAGTCAATCTTAGAGAAGACACAAGCACCTTGTAACTGATCGAACAAGTCATCAATGAGAGGAAGAGGATACTTGTCTTTATAGTCACCTTGTTCAACTGCCGGTAGTCTATGCACATCCGAAAGCTCCCATCTTCTTCTTTACAAACAAACCGGAGCACCCCAAGGAGATGCACTTGGTCTAATGAAGCCTTTGCTCAACAACTTTGAAGTGGGCTTTAACTCTCTTAACTCCGCGGGAGCCATTCTATAAGGGGGTATAGAAATGGGGCGAGTACCGGTTCAAGATCAAACAGAAGTCAATATCCCTATATGGTGGCATACCCGGAAGATCTGCAGGGAATACATCAAGGAACTCACGGACCACCGAAACCGACTCAATCGAAGGTACTGGGTAGTGTCATCCTTGAGATGTGCCAAGAAAGCTAAACACCCTTACTAACCATTTTCTTAGCACGAAGAAAGGAGATGATACGCACCGGATTGGAAGTGTAGTCACCCTCCCACACTAACGGATCTGTCCAGGCTTGGCTAACATCACCGTTTTAGCATTACAATCCAAGATCGCGAATTGCGGGGAGAGAGAGCCAAGTCATACCAGAAGTACATCAAAATCAACCATCTCTAAGATAACAAATCTACATAAGTGTTACTCCCACAAAGTTCACCACAAAGACCTATATACCTTTTCAACTACCACAGACTCACCCACGGAGTAGAGTAGAACACGAATAGGCATATCAAGTAATTCACAATGTAAATTTAGACCATTAGCAAATGAGGAAGATACATAAGAAAATGTGGATCCAGGATCAAACAATACGGAAGCCATGCAATCACAAACCAGAAGATTACCTGTGATGACAGCATCAGATGTCTCCGCCTCTGTTCTCCCAGGGAAAGCATAACAATGGGCCCTTTCGTTTGTTTGTCGTTGCCCCTACCATGTTGTGATGTAGTGGCTCTAGTTTGCCCATCCCAGCCATTTTGGTGACCACCATTACCTAGACCACCGAGTCTCCAGAAAAAACGGCTCTACCATGACCACCTCTACCTCTAGCTATTGGGGGTATATACTTGTTTTGGACAATTCCTCCTAATATGTCCAGTCCCCCACATCCATAACACTCTCTAGATTCACGCATGGGTCTCTCAGAGAAATGTTGACCGGTATTAGGTGGACCCCCAACTACAGTCTGTAGTGAAGACTGAATGGGTCGGACTGAGTAACCTCCGGAAACCTTGTCCTCTAGAGTAAGAACCATTAAAAATCACCCCTTTTCGAAACCTCTTTGATGTCGATGCGTGGTGGGAATTCATCTGGCTTCACTCCTTCCACCTCTACCACGAAATCTACCACTTCTTGGAAGGATTTTGCCGTAGCTGCTACCTGTAGGGCTGAAATTTGCATTTCTGATCTCAACCCCTTCACAAAACGGCGAATCGCTCTTGTGGACTGAAACATAATTGGGTGGCATATCTGGATAGTGCACGAAAATTATCCTCATATGCATTGACCGACATCCTACCTTGCTCTAGGCTCAAGAACTCGTCCCTTTTTCATCTCTCAAGGTCCGGGGAATGGGAATATA
Organism: Solanum habrochaites; assembly: GCA_027704765.1. NCBI lineage: Eukaryota > Viridiplantae > Streptophyta > Magnoliopsida > Solanales > Solanaceae > Solanum > Solanum habrochaites. Next base: position 16,225,829 of record JAKWJA010002493.1, read on the forward strand.
TTCTCCATAAACAAGCTAGAGAATGAGGCCCAAGTCATAGGTGGGTGCCTCTGTTGGTTGACACTCAACATGTGACCGCCACCACATTTTGGCGTTCCCTTGAAACTGGGAAACTCACGAACAACACCAAAACTGTTCTACTATACCCATCTTGTGTAGTAGCTCATGACAGTCAACTAGAAAATCGTAAGCATCCTCAGATTCTGCACCTTGAAGACTGGAGGTTTCATTTCAAGAACTTACTAAAAAGTTCATGCTGATCATTTGTCATTATAGGCCCAGTAGTCAGTCGTGGAAACGTGCCTATGTCCAATGAGGCATCCATACGAGGGGCCATAGTGGCTGCATGTCGTACCTCTGAAACGGAGGTGTTGGTGCAGAAAACTTGGGGGTGCCTGACCCTGATCAGACAACCCACTAAGAAAGCGAGCACCTGATTGATCATCTCTGGGGTAGGTTGGGGGGCATTTCCTCGTTCTGTACTTGTTCATTCTCCCCATCCTCCCCTTCTCTTACTACCTCCTCAGCGGTGGAGGATTACCACCCTAGCACCAGATGGGCTAGGTGCTCGTCCTCTCCCTCTAGAGGACGTCCTCCCACGACCTCTCGCGGCCTCTTGCCACTGTTGCACTCTGAGCTACAGCCCCAGTGGCTGGTTCAGATGCATCTTGTCTTGCTGATGTTGATGTTGGCGTAGTCGTTGCTCTAGTTCACCATCTGCGAAATAGAGTGAAAGATGGTCAGATACCAATTTGTATCACCTAGATACCAATTGATCAAGTAATAGCACGAAAGAAAGAAAGAAAGAATGGATTTTCCTAAAGTCTTATAGCTCTCAAAGAAAAGTAAAGCGTCCCCCTACCGTTCTTTAAAGACCCTACTAGACCTGTTCTTGTGTGATGAGACCAACGAACCTAATGCTCTGATAACAAGTTTGTCACGACCAAAATCGAGCCGCGACTGGCACCCACATTTACCCTCCTATGTGAGCGAACGACCAATCTGAACCTTATCATTTCAAATTAATATTCAACATAAAGCAATGCGGAAGACTTAAACTCATAAAATAAAGACAATTCAAAACTTCTAAAATTTCAACATCTAAATTCCCCAAAATCTGGAAGTCATCACCACAAGAACATCTATGATCAATTTACTAAACTAAGAGTATTCTAAGAAGCTAAAATAAATAAAAGCTAGTCTATGCCGAAACTTCAAGGCATCAAGACATGAGGAAGGAGATCCAGTCCAAGCTAGAAGCATTAGCTCACCCTGAAGATCCGGTGTGACGAAGACTGGCTTGAACTACTGTTGAGTCGAAGATGACGGCACGTTTGCTGCACTCCACAAATAAACAAGAGGAAAACATAAAAGTAGGGGGTCAGTACAACCACAAGTACTGAGTAGGTATCATCGGCCAACTCAAAATAGAAAACAATATATCTCAGATAACATCATAAAATCACCTAATATTCTTAACATGTGATAGCAACAAGTACAAACATCATTTATAATATCACCGATCATATCTATGAGGACTCAAGCCTCCATGCCATACTTATTTGGGATACATGTTCTTTAGATTGAGTATATTAATATCTTTCAAGATTCATTATCTTTATTCCTCTTGTGTCGGTACGTGACACTCCGATCCCCTACTACTATGTGTCGGAACGTGACACTCCGATCCCCTACTACTATGTGTCGGAACGTGACACTCCGATCCCTAATCAATGTGTCGGTACGTGAACTCCGATCCCCTACATCTACGTGTCGGTTCGTGACACCGTCCCACTAATTCTATGTGTCGGTACGTGACACTCCGATCCCCTACATCTACGTGTCGGTTCGTGACACCCGTCCCACTAATTCTATGTGTCGGTACGTGACACTCCGATCCCCTACATCTACGTGTCGGTTCGTGACACCCGTCCCACTAATTCTATGTGTCGGTACGTGACACTCCGATCCCCTAATCTCATTCTATTAATTCATCAAGCCTTCTTTTATACCAAGGCGTCATCATTAACAAGAGATTAGGTTTATATCAAGATTTGGGATTCAATAGCTTCATCATGCTTGTTTCATCACAATCATATATATATAATCACATCATGCATACACACAATTAAGCATAAAGAAGACTCTATAATACTACCCAACACATATCATTCGCTATTAAGAGTTTACTACGAATAGTGTAAAAGAAACCATAACCTACCTTCACCGAAGAATTGCGATCAACAAGCTATCCTCCCAAAGCTTCGTTCTCCCTTGATCGATTCTCTCTCTCTCTTGCTGTTCTTTCAATTTTCTTTATTTAAACCCTCTTTCTTTTACCCTAATTATTATATAATTAAGAATGAAAGATGGAAATAATAACCCACTAATTAACTTAAGGTTACCTCTTTTAACCCCCAAGTAATTAGACTTATTAACATTAACCCTCTAACTTTATAATTAAAGCAGGAATAGTCAAAAACGTCCCTTAAAACGTGTAAAGAAATCCGACCTGAACTGGGATTGCGTAGCCCGTGACGGGCCGTCGCGCCTGCGACGGTCCGTCCTGCTGTCCGTCGCATCCATCAGAGACAATTTCCATCAAAAGACTCTATGACGGTCCGTCACGCCTGTGACGGTCCGTCCTGCCATTTCGTCATGACGGTCAGAGAGTCGATTTTCAGTACCCAATTTCAGATTTTCTAAGTGTTTTGAAACGACACCCTCCACGACGGTCCGTCGTGCCCTTGACGGTCCGTCGTGGCCTCCGTCACCTCTGCCAATTTTTCCAGAATAAAATCTGTTGCTCAAAACGACTAGACAGGTCGTTACATTTTTGGCTTAACCAACGCATCCACCACCTTTTGCACCTTGATGTACAAAATCTTTCATCCCTTCTTGGACCAGTTTGTGGTGGTGTACTTGGATGACATAGTCATCTATAGCAACACCTTAGAGTAGCACGTGGAGCACTTGAGAAAAGTCTTCCAAATCTTACGGCAGAACCAGCTCTATGTCAAGCGGCAGAAGTGCGAGTTGGCCCAGCACAAGGTGCAATAATTAGGCCATGTTATTAGCCAGGGAGAACTACGGATAGATGAGGCAAAGATTAGGGCGATCCAGGAGCGGGAGGCGCCCATGAAGGTGATCGAGTTGCGATCCTTCATTGGACTTGCGAACTACTATCACAGGTTCATCAGTGGCTACTCCTCTATAGCCGCTCCGCTGACTGAGTTGTTAAAGAAGAATAAGTCGTGGGTCTGGAGAAAGGAGTGCCAAAGAGCCTTCAAAGGTCTCAAGGCCGCAGTAACAGAAGAGCCAATTTTGACACTGCCCGACTTCTCCAAGACCTTTGAAATACATACGGACGACTTAGAATTTGCCACTGGGGGAGTCTTAATGCAGGATAGACACCCAATAGCATTCGATAGTTGCAAACTAAATGAGGACAAACGACGGTACACGGTGCAAGATAAAGACATGATGGACATTGTGCACTGCCTACACACGTGGAGATAAAACTTACTAGGCTCAAAATTCGTGGTCAAGACCGACAACATGACCACTAGCTATTTACAATCACAAATAAAGATCACCCTAAAGCAAGATAGATGGAAAGATTTTCTTGACGAGTTTGACTACGTTTTGGAGTACAAATGTGATGGCCGACGCACTAAGTAGGAAGGCCGAACTTGCTGCCATCACTACAGCTCACTGTGATATTCAAGATGCAATCAAAGATGGCATGCAACACGATCCAGAGGCCAATAAGCTGATGAAGTTGGCGTCCCAAGGCAAAACCAGACATTTTTGGGTAGAAAATGGCCTTTTACTCACTACGGTCGAAGGTTTTATGTGCCCATGTTCGGGTCTATAAGGCGGCACATCATTAAGGAAAGCCACGATACAATGTGGGAAGGGCATCTAGGGCAGCGACGTACGAGGGTGATGATCAAAGCTATTTACTTCTGGCCACGCATGCGGGATGACATCAAGTGTTATGTAAAAACATGTCTTGTGTGCCAACAAGACAAGTTAGAGCAAAGGCAACCTGGAGGGTTACTACAGACACTACCCGTAGCAGAACTGGGAGAGTGTGACTATAGAATTCATCACTTCCTTGCCGAAGTCCGACGGGTTTGGTACAATCATGGTTGTGGTGGATAGGTTTTCAAAGTATGCTACCTTCATGCCCGCCACAGCTGGTTGGACCGCAAAGGAAGCTACTCTACTATTCTTTAAGAGCGTGGTGAAATATTGGGGGCTGTCGAGACATATCATTAGCGACCGAAACCCTTTCTTTACTAGGAACTTTTGGAGAGAGCTATTCGAGATACTTTGCACGGAGCTTCACTTCTCCACAAGTTTCCATCTGCAGATCGATGGCCAGACCGAACGCGTCAACGCCCTATTGGAGTGCTATCTAAGGAACTATGTTAGTATGAATCAGAAGGATTGGGCGCATACCATTTGAGTTGGCAACAGGACAACAACCCCAAACTCCACATTCGTTGCCAACTACTTTTGAGGTAAAGAGATTGGGTGCCTACCATCTCGCCAAGGTATGGGAGGAGCATCTTGACACTACCAAGTCCTACTAGGACAAGGAAGCAAAAAAGATGAAAAAGTTTGCCGACTGCAACCGTCGTCCCATGGACTATAAAAAAGACGACATGGTATTGGTTAAATTCAACCTAAGACAGTTCAAGGCACTAAGGGGCGTCCATAAAAACTTGGTCCGCAAATATGAGGGTCCGTTCAATATCGTTGCCAAGGTGGGAAAGATCTCTTACAAGTTGGAGTTACCTCCACACTTCAAGATCCATCTGGTGTTTCATGCGAGCGTCCTCAAGCCATAACTTGACAAAAAGAAGGATCTTAGGTGGAACCGATCATAACTGACACCCATTAGTGTCACCGCATCGCATTACCAAGAGATTGAGGCTATCATAGATTATCAAGCCAAACGAAAGCGAGGTCAACAAGCCAGCGCCATGTTCTTTGTGCATTGGAAAGGACAAACTCCATAAGAGGCCACATGGGAGAAATATGAAGACTTGTGGAAATTTAAAGACAAAGTCCAAGATTTTTTACAGAAATGCGCCACGGTCGTCGCATCATCAGGTGGGGGAGTGTGTGACGCCACGCCACATCATAGTTAAATTTTGCATCAGGATAGAGGCGGAAGAGTCTAGAGTTTTGGAGAGGTTAGCGGAGAACTCTAGAACCTTCTAGATTAATCTAGAAGGCTAGAGAATTCCTTAGAATTATCTAAAATAACTTAGACATTTCAAGAAAGGCTTTGGAAGATCCTAGAAACTGTAGACTTTTCTAGAATAGAGACTTGTAAGTAATTTTATTTACACTTTAGCCCCTAGGAAGTAATATAAAAAGGTGGGCTCTCATTTGTAAACCAACCAAGCAAGTTGTAAAGCAATTTTCCAAAGTAATACAAAGCCTTCTTCCAAAGATCCCTTTTGTTCTTTCTAAGTCTTTCTTTGCATTCTGAGTCTTAAAGGCTTACTTGAGCTTAAAAGATCGTGAAAGATTCGTGCGTAAGTTGTCAAGTGCCGCACGGAGTCTTAGCAGGGGTATGGGACTCTACTTATGCCTTGCACTAGTTGACCTTAATGGAACCTTTCGGATGTTGATATTATGTATGTATATGATAATGATGTATATGGTGATAACATGCCGATGCTACAATATAAATGATATTATATGGTGATGATTATCCTCTTAAACATGTAATTGGGTTGTACTATTAAAGTATGATGTTAGGTTTCCTTAAAGGTTATGTTATGTGAAGTTAGACATTGGTTATGGTCTCTTGTTGAGGTTATACGTGATTGAGTAAGGTTATGGGGCGTTGCTTGGTCATTGCACTAGTTGACTCTATGAGGATTCATGAGTAGTTGTCTTGCTTATTATGATATGATTAACTCTTATCATACTTGTGATGTTATTCCTTGATGATAGGGTTGTAGTAAATCATGGGTTCAAATATGTTGGGATACATATTACTTGGTTGAGTTAGTAAGCATGTTTGGTTAATTGGTATTACTTGATTGATTATCCATGAGACTTTTAAAAGGGTAAAATGACATGTTTTGACTAAATATCCCTTTTTAGCATGTTTTGCTATATATGTGCATATGGTCTCATATTTAGTACTTATGGAGTACTAATCCCATTTTTTGCCTTTTCCCAAACATTTTAGGTTCCGATCGATGAAGGCTCATTTGAGACGACTTGAAGAAGACTTGGATATTCTTTATCATCCAAGTGGGTAGGTCCTTACTTTCCAAGGGTGATGACAATATCTTACCTATGAAGTTCATTTGTTTTTCTACGATTTTTACGTTCATTCCACTTTCATTGAGTACGACTTTTATAAGCCTATATGTGGCTTCTTTACCTTTGATTTATGGCTATGCCCAAATTGTAATGATCGTTTAGATGGCATGATATGAGACAATCTTTGAGAGTATTTGCTATTTTAAATATATGTATGTGCAATAAAAGTAGAGGGCTATGTAACCTTCCTATACGAAGGGTCTATGTGTACTCGATACGGATATACTATGTGTATGTAGAGGTCTATGTAAACCTCCAAGTACATGTAATGAAAGTTCTAAATTTTTTTCGCATTTTCAACCTATGAAGGTAATGACATGAGACTAAGGGGCTAGTCTTAGTCCTCAAAGAGGACGACGACGCCAGTTATGTCTAGAGGGTAAACCCGGATGTGACAGTCCTGTTACCCTCATCTATTTGATAACTAAGGTTATTAGTTCCTACTGATAATGGAAATAATGAATAAAATTTAAGTTTCTTTGATTTTTAGTGAAGTTTTGCAAAAAGTGCATTTTTGGATATTGTTACAGTGAATTACTGTGAAATTGTGCATTTGAACTTGAAATTTTGCTCTTTGACTTGTTTTGAGTTATGTTGTGCATTTTGATGTGGTGAGCCTTTATGAAATAATATGTGGCATGTTGGTAAGTTGAATTTTGACATAATTGACTCATAAATGCTGAGTTGAGCTCTTGTTGTTGTGAGAAAGATATTCCTCATAATGAAATGTTGAATCTTATGTGTGGTAATTTAAGTTTTGAATTGCCTTATGTAAGTGATATGTTGATGTTTTTATGTATTGCTGTTGGTTGGTCTGCTAGTCTTGAGTTTATTCATTCCTTCAAAAGATTTTTGTGTCATTCGGGGTTGAATGTTCCTAGAGGGGGGATAATGTAACACTTCAAAAATTCAAGACGGGTTCTAGAGCCCAACATAAGGGTCATAGGGTTTATAAAGTATTTTAAGGTCCATTCTAATGTTTATAAGTCATTTAGGAAGTCTAGGAACCAAAATGTCCAAGAACGTTCGAAAAGTAGTTCAAGGAGGTACTAGCGTGCCTTAGCCTATTTGACTAGCTTTTAGGAGTCGGAAAATGATGAAAATTGGTGGAAAGGTGTATAACATGGGTTTAAGTTGATTCATGGTCTAAACGTCTGGTTATTACTCCCCAAGGACCAACTAAGGGCCCTTGAGGAGGACCTTGCAAGTGGAGTCAAACACTACTTGAGTAGTGTGCACCCACGAGAGGGCATCGACGAGGCGTGTGTGGATCGTTGGGGAGTCGATGCCATCCTTCGACCCAAAACTTAGACAATTAATTGAAGAGGATTTTTTTCACACTCTCAGAACTCATTGATGGATTTGCAACACGAAAGGGGGGCTGGTCCATCGTTTGAGGCACGAGGCGTCGACAAGGCCACGTAGGTGAGTGGCCTATTTTTGCTACACGTTTTTAACTAAGTCTTAAATAATTAATTAAGGGGTTTGGTGGTTATTTAGGTATTAAGGGAATTCTAATTAACTTAATTATCCCCCCATATAAAACCCCCAACCCCATTAGACTAATTACAACTCACAAAACAAAACTCTCTTCATTCTCTCTTCTTTCTCTCTCTATTGGAAGACACCATTGAAGACCAAGCTAGGGGAGGGTTTTGGGGGATTTTAAGGGACTATTTCACCATCAATTTCATCAAATAATAAGGTATGATATCTAATTCACCTTTGAGACCTCATTCCTCAAAGGGTTCCTTCAAAGTATTTTCAAAAGTTGAGTTTTCATGTGCGTTTTTCTCAATCTCAAAAATTGTGTCATAAATTGATTTGTTTATGATTTATTTTGAATATTATGAATATATTAACATGTATTCTAACTTAATTATGATATATCTTGATGGTTTGGTCTAGTTTGTAGAAGATGACTCTTAACCCTTAACCCTAGGTTTGATCTTGATATGAATTAGGTTTTATTTGGTTCAATTGACTTGGTTATTGATTGAATTACTACTAGATGATGTTTTAATACTAATCATGAACAAAATTAGGATGATTATAGTCTTTTATTCTAGTTCTTGAGAGAAGATGATCTAGGTTATAAAGTATATTGTTAATTGACCCAAATATTTTGTCTTAAGCTATGATCTAGTATTGAATTATGATGTAGTGATTCTTTTAGACTTATTATCATGTTGATTATTGACTTATGATGATGTATACCCAAATTGGGTTGATTTGAGAGTTTATGGTAAGACCTGGATGATGAACTATGAAGGAGACTTGGTAAGTCTTATGATCTCTATTATTTACTTCAAATTGTGGTTATCTGTGATTAATTCATGATGTTGTATTGGAATATGCCTTGTATTAGGATTGAAAGTGTGGTATGATGTTGAATTAAAATGTCTTGACTATGATTGTGAGGTGTTGGCTTAAGATGTAAATGTTATAAGGATGGTGAATGATTTACCAGTGTGTCTTCTCATGATATGAAGATAGAAGGATGGCGAATGATTTACCAATGTGACTTCTCATGATATGAAGATGTTAATGTGCTAACCTCACCCATATAAATTGTAATGAAAGGATTTGTACTCATGAAATTCTTATTGATCTATGATGATGATGATGTTATACAAGGGTTAGACCCTATGACCTAAACTAAGATATGATTAATAATAAAGGCTTAAAGACATTTCAAAAAGGGACTCTAGCTTAGCACCAACTGAACTAGAGTGAGGAGTGTCCCTTCCTACATATGGAAGGTAGGATCACTAACGTACTCTTGAGAGTGGAGACTACAATGCATGTAACATAAAGAGGGTCCTAAATATATCTCCTAGTTCTTGAACTATGTTGCCCCCATAGGAATACTAGCTAGTGGATCCACGTAGTTTCTATGTTTCATGTTTTGGTACTACCTTGGCAAGTAGTCCGCCTTCCTTCGGTGTAGGTTTTTATGACACTGGATTCCACATTAGCTCATGTGGTCTATGTCGGTTAGGGCAAGATGTTCCCAAAAAGGTAAAATAAACTAAAGGAGTGAACTCTAACTATGATAACCTAAGGGGTCTAGCTTAGTCTCGGTAGGGGTATGGGACTCTACCTAAGAATTGCACTAGTGAGCCTTGAGGGGAATCTTAGGAGGATGTTCTTATGTATGGAAATACTTATAATGCTATATGACATGCATATGATGAACTTTCACATTGTTGATACTATATGTTTGTTAGTTTCACTTATGAATATGTGTTGGTCTATTGTTAAAGTTTGATGCTAGGTACTCTTAAATGTTATGATATGTGAAGTAGGATGTTAATCATGATTCTTCTTGGATTACTTGATTGAGTAAGATTATGGGGCTTTGCTTGGTCATTGCACTTGTTGACTTGATAGGGGTTCATGGGTATTTCACTTAATTTGGTTATGTTGAAATGCACTCTTATAAATGTTTGTTGCTAATATGACTTGATGATAGAGTTAGTTGAATAGGTATTCAACTATAAGCTATGCATGTTGATTTGACTATACTTGATGTTGATGGTTTTATGATGTACATGCATATGACTTAATGAATATGCAATAACGGTTGGTATGGTTTTGTTGAATGTGTACAAAGGTTTTAAATGAAAAGTGCATACTTTATGAAATTCCCTTTTCTTAGCATGATTTCGTAGTATGTGTGCATATGATCTCATACTTAGTACAAGTGGTGTACTAACCTCATTTCTTTCTTTTCCCCAATGTTTTAGGTTCCGATTGTTGAAGTGCTTTGAAGACGACTTGAAGTAGGCTTGGATCTCTTATTCATCAAGGTAGGGTAGGTCCTCACTTTCCGAGGGCGATGTCACTATCTATATTATGGAGTTGTTTTGAGTTTAAGACTATTATGTTCTTTCTTTTCCATTTAGTATGAAATATTGTATAGCCCATGTGAGACATTCTTACTTTGATGTATGGGTTATGCCCAAGTTATTACACTCTTATTAGATGATTATGAGATGAGACGTCTATTATGACTGTTATATTTATATACATATGTGCAATAAAAGTAGAAGACTAAGTAATCTTCGTGTGTGCGTGTGTTTATGTGTGTGTGTGTGTGTGTGTGTAGAGGCTATGTAAACCTCCAAGTAGAAGTATTGAAAAGTTTTAAATTTTCCACTAAATTTGACCTATGAATGTAATGATGTAAACTAAGAGGCTTGTCTTAGTCCTCAAAGAGGACGATGACACCGATTACGTATAGGGGGTAAACCCGGATGTGACAGTAGGTTACACCTACAAATTTCTAGTCTGTTTTTTATACGGGCGTTACAGCTCGATGCCTATAAACAAAAGTTGAATATGCACTTGCACCAACAAGTGACATCACCTTGTTGGCCTTGGATGCCTAGTCATTGTGACATGTGACACGAGTTTGGACTTCAAGGTAAAAGGGACCTTGGACTTGAATTCAACAAAATAGACTAATTTATTTGTAAAACCCAAATTTATCACTCAACCCAAATGAACATGGATTTAACTCAAATTTTGTATGAATTTAATCCTATAAAATTTATGTGTCTACACTTAGTCGTTAAAGAAGTTCTACCTTTAAAAAAAATTAACTTGCTAAATAATTTGAGGGTATAATATGCAAAAATATTTTTTCTTCTTGATTTGTAAAGAAAGGGCAAGTAAAAAAGAGCAAGTAAAAAGGGTCAAATGGAGTATGAAATTAGGACTTATAATTAGAGATCTTTTACTTATGAGTTTTTTTTTTTAGGTTTGAGAATATACTATATAAGTTATTTTCTAAATATTTAATAATTAAAAAATTATTAAGCAAATTTTCGTTAAATTTGAAGAAAATTATGGATTTACATTCAAAACTTTGAGACACATGCTAAAATATTGAGGCTTAAACCCCACGATAATTGTCCTCAGCTAGTATATTTTTATGTGATATTGATGGACCTCGCCTTGAGACTACGCGAAAAAATGCGTTTGAAAAAATTAATCCAAGTATATGTAGGATCTTTTCGAACAACCGTGTAAAGAATTTCTTTCTTTTACTGATCATTAAGATATTTGTTTTGTCCTTTTAGTAAAGCATGTTAATTTGAACCAAATTGGCCTAATGTTGTTTTTTGGTAGAATTAATTTCTCAGGTCAGCTAAAAGGAAAAAACCAAAAGAGAAGAATAAGAGACAGTGGGGGCCGTCCTAATTAATACTTGCACTATCTTTCCACCAAGAAAACTCCACCTTCCCTTCATCACTTCACAACCACTCTTTTGTTGAACCCAAAAACAAAACATGCTCTTTACAGTCAACTCTTCTGTCCCATGATTTGTACCCTTTTGTCTCACTAATCCTACCTTTCTTTCCTATGTTTTACTAGTAGTATTCTCCTAACATTCTTCCCTCTCTTTTTTTCTTTCTTTTTTCTCATGTGTAAAGAAATGTTTTTTCTTGTAGATTCTTGATTTGTATGGAAGTACTGCTAAATTGAACCAGAAGGGTAGTAGGGTTTTTATCTTGTTGTTTGGAGAAAAAAAAAGTGGGTTTTATCTACTGGGTGTTGTGGGAAAAAAGGGAAAGCTTTCTTGGTTTATTTTCTTTTCTTTCCCATCTTTAAAGCATTGTTGCCTTTTTGTGAAAGAACCGTTTCCCTTGTAAATCTGGAGAATGTCAGGGCTTATGAAGAACAACCACTGAAATTTGTTCCAGAAAGGTTGTCAAGATTTGGTATTTGTTTATTTGTTTTTCCTGGGAGAAAGAAGTGAGTTAATTGGTGAAAATTTAATTCACTTGTTTCTGTTGAGAGGAAGTGTGTAAAAAGAGCTTCTGGGGGTTTGAATTATGGTGAGGAAACATGGATGGCAGCTACCTGCACATACCTTTCAGGTCTGGACTGTGCTTTTCCTATCTCTCAGTTGATTTCTGTTGACAATTGCTTTCCCATTTGATCATTCTTTTCCTTCTGATTTCTCTACACTTATGGTTCATTCTTGAAACTAGTTCAGTAGTTAAGTATTAAAGACTTGTCCAGCAATTTTGTTGAGCACAGCTATTACTAGATGATATATTATCCTAAGGTGGTTTCTGTTTTTGTACATTAATGAAATTGTGTTTATCAATAAGGGAGGAAAAACAAGGGTAGGTTAAGGCAACTAAGTTGTCAATGGTTAAAAACTCACATAGATATCATTTAAGATAAATGCAATCGTAGATGAGTTTGTATGGATCAAAAAGTTGTTGCTGTTCAAATTAATAACAACTAGGGATTTGTATTACGAAACTTCGTTCCCTTTCTAAAATATTGCCAAGTTCTGTTGCTTGTCATGATATGAAGATATAAGGATGGTAGCACAGATGATTTTCAATTTTTTTTTGATAGGTTGATCCCCATACCCCGGCAGTTAGAAATTAAAATACATGAGTTAGGAATACCTAAATGAAGGAATATCAATTAAAAAATTACTGAGATGAAGGGAAATGGTCGATATTTGTTACGGAAAACCTCTAAGTACTTAGTGTTCTAGAAGTAGAAAGAGAAATGCATCATGTTTCTAGTCATTGACTAAACTTGTGATAATAATGGAATAACTTTTAGCCATATAATCCTGATATTGCTTGGTAACTTATTTTACTGAGCTCGATTTTTATTTCTCTTGCAACAATTATACATGTTCAATGATTTGCTATCAGAATGTATTGGATATGGCTGTTCTATAGGTGGGTGGATGGGTGGTGGGAGCATTACCCTTTCTAAGTCTATTTTTAGATAAAGTCGATCTTTTTGTGTTAAATGTTTCGGTTGTGTGCCTATTCAATATGGACTAAATCTTGGACTCTTTGTGTAGGTTGTTGCTATAACTGTATTTTGCTTGTTAGCGGTTGCATTTTATGCTTTCTTCTCACCTTTCCTCGGAGGACGCTTTTGGGAGTATGCTTCTATTGCAGTTTATTCTCCAGTGGTATGTGTATCTCCATCTTGATTCATTATTTAGCGTGCTATCTTTTTCCTAATCTATGTGACGAACTCTGTTTTTGACATCCCCAAAATATTTGACTACAACAACAACATACCCAAGGTATAAATATATAACTATGGGACAAATTCAAATAACTATATGATGCTTTTAAAATCATATAATCTTTTAAAAAGAAAATGAAGGAACTCTGGAAAAAAAAATTGTTACTACCATATTATAAATCAAATTAGCTTCTTAATCTCCATATCCCGTCATATAGCCATAAAAAGATGGAACTGAGGAACTGTTATTTTGTATATTTTTCTAATGTAGGTTACTTGAAGTTGAAGTACCTATATATGTCATATTGCAGGCATTGCTTGTTTTTGTTCTTTATGTTCGGAGTACTGCAATCAATCCTGCAGATCCAGGCATAATGTCTAAATTTGATTCTGGAAAAATGAATGATACCAACTCAAAGCATGGATTGTCTGCGAGAAATCGGTCTGGAAAATTTGATGAACTTAGTAATGATGCACGATCTTCTCTGTCGTCAGCTTCAAGAACATCCATTGCTGCTGCTAAATCCATCAAGAAAGGTCAACAAGAAGCAGGGAGACTAGGTAATGAAGTGGTTTCTTTGACCAGAAGTTCCTCTTGTTGTAAAATTGGAGGAGTTTTCTGCTTTTTATTTGTGCACGAGGATTGCCGCAACGAGGATGGAGCTGCTGAGGAGGAAGGGACAGGTGAAGATGCTCTGTTTTGCACATTGTGCAATGCTGAGGTAGCTAATCTATTATTTTGTTTTTGACATGTGCTTTTCACCATTTGTGATGGCATAGTTTGAAACTTGCATTGTACCAAAGTTGTGAAAGTTATGCTTGGTAATTGCTCTTAAGAGTCATGACGTGTTTCATAAGCCAAAAGAGCAGAACTTTCCTTTTGCCCATAAAGTCTTGGATGTGCAGATTAGCAATTCATAACAGCATAAGATTGAAATTAACCTTAAAATTGTGGACCAAATATGTTGGCACGATGCTATGGAGATATCTTAATATCAATATAATCCATGGGAAAACAATATTTCTGTGTGCAACTTAATATATTATTGACAATGACGCCTGGGAAATGCCTAAGACAACTAAGGAACTACTGCAAAGCTGGCAGATGAAGTACTGGGAAAGGAAAAGCTGAAAACTTGGAATGCACCGCCCTCAGTCATATGGTGGATCATCTGGAAGGAAACGAACACAAGAATTTTTTAAAGCAAAAAGGAATCAGTCGCTAGTTTTTTTGCTGTTTTTTTTCCTTTTCTTGGTGTAACATGGTAATTCAAATGACACAGGGGCCATGATTGATTCTTTTTGAGGTCATAACATTGTTGTAATGTGACTGTCTGTATGTAAATTCTGAACAGTATGCCCTCACCAATCAAAAGAAAGACATTTAATGAGGATTTCAAGTTGGAATTTGGATTGGGAACTGTCCTTTCATGAATCGAACTATGAAAATAGAGAAAATAATAGGGAATTTGTCTCTTATAATTGACAATATGCAAGAGGGGCTCCTCTGGTAGGAATCTTATTCTACTTGATTGTAAACTATTAATTCTCTATGCATAGTAAGGTAAGTGATTATTTTGCACAATTGAGTACATTATATTACATAGCCTACGTGCTTTGAAGTACATTCTACTATATAATTCGTCCATTCTTTTACTTTCAATTCTTCATAGACTATTTGACAACATGATCTGCTGAACAAATTGTTCAATAATGTACAAATTGAGAGATCTGGTAGTTTATAAAATTGGATGAGGTATGTATGTCCATGTGAATGCCAGACAAATCAACAGATAGTCATTTTATGCTCCTGTTTCTTTCCTGATTTTGTTGCTTAGACATATGACTTAGTGCAGATTCCTCATCATGGGACATGTATAATCATTACAACCAATTTATATTTGTTCTTATGCACTTTAGGCATGTTCATCTATATACTGACTGCTTGGTGCTGCAGGTGCGCAAATTCAGTAAACATTGTCGAAGCTGTGATAAATGTGTTGATGGATTTGATCATCATTGTCGGGTATACATCTCAGTCATCTATGGTACTTCTTTTTCTGATTTCTGTTATGGAGCCCACTTTTTCAAATTATTACCAGGAAACTAACTACATTTATCAAACTGGCAGTGGCTCAACAACTGTGTTGGGAGGAAGAACTATATTACCTTTATATCACTGATGGCTACCAGCTTGGTCTGGGTATGTTCGAGGGAAATGTTTGGTTAGCAATGAAATGGTTGTGTTTTTATTAGTGGATCATTCACACACTCTTTTGCAGCTTGTTACTGAAGCTGGAGTTGGAATTGCTGTTCTGGTACGATGCTTTGTGAACAAAAAGAACATGGAGGCTGAAATAGTTGATAGACTAGGGAATGGTTTCTCACTGGCCCCATTTGCAACTGTTGTGGTAATTTTTACTTGTGCTACAACTTGCAGTGAGCTTACTACTCTGACTGTTTGATGAAATAAAATGCTGTTATAATTGTGACGCATATTGACTTTATGCAGGCTGTATGTACTGCTGTTTCATTGCTAGCGTGTGTGCCCTTAGGAGAGCTTTTCTTTTTCCACATGATACTCATAAGAAAGGTAGATTGTTATGGTTTTCTCTTTCTATTATGAGTTGGAACTTTAAGTTTCTGAGACAATTGTCAAGTTTGAGATTTTGCTTTGAAAATGCCTAGAGTTTTTACCATAACTGGTGCATATATTATAGAGGAAACTGAGTTTTTTGGAGATCACAGTTGGGTGATTCATAACTCGAAGCTAACTGAAAAATTATTCTGATTCTTTCTCAAAATGATCTTCCTATCAGGGCATTACAACGTACGAGTATGTAGTTGCTATGAGAGCCATGAGTGAGGCACCTGGGGGAGAATCTGTAGATGAAGAACAGCCTAACATTGTATACTCTCCATCAGGATCAGCTACAACTGGCTTTAGTGGTGGCAGTTCTTTGGGACTTCAATACAAAGGAGCATGGTGCACCCCTCCTAGGGTGTTTGTTGATTATCAGGTATTAGTTACAACTAGAGAAAGTACTGAAAACTTCCAAGTCTTTGTTGGTAGGCAGAGAGGATGATTTATCCTTCTTATGTTTCCGTTTTGAAACCTTTGCTCCATTCTTCTACAATGATATCTAACAGTGAACCTTGGGCTAGATGAATGGAAAGTATAACCGTAAGATAAAATATATAATTTTAAGTTGGAATTTATATTTGGTATCATTAAATTCTTAGAAGCTAAGTTTTTCGTTGAGTAGTTTTAATTTATGTATATCACCTTGCCTTGATCTGAATGTGTGATAAAAAAGTTGAGTCTTATAAAAGAGGAAGGTTCAATGTACTTATTTTGATAAAAATTACATCATGCCGAACGTATGCTTTGTTGATACCAAATCTTTCCATTCGATTTTCTTGTTTGTGTGATGCTATGATATATAAAAAGTTGCTAGTCGCTTCGCTGTCTCACAACTTCCATTGCTGCTGCCCCAAACATTCATTTTATAATTATTATACCTAGAGAAATTAAGTTATTATTTTTTAGCTTTTGAAACTCCAAACTTTCAAGAATTTCATTAGTGAGCGTCTACTTGATTAGGATAAGAATGCATCTTATTGAATTTGTTTCCAGTTACTGCAGTAATATTTATTTTAGCATAATAAGTTCATTAGGATAAGAATGCATCTACTTTTTGAATTTTAAATTTCTATTGGGTAGATTCGTTTGTTGAGACATGTTAGTTCTTTTGAATTCTTGTTATGCAGATTTTTTGCATATTATGATTTTAAGTTGGCTAATAAAGCCCTCGTACAGTCCTTCTCTTAATAAAGATATTGTGAGACAATTTCAATGTTAGTTAAATTTTTGTTACTCTGACATCTTTTAAAAAACCAATGGCGGTATCTGAGCTTTCATTGATCTTAATGGTCTTGTATGTTCATTGGAGTACTTTCAATCATTTTAAAGTTAAATTCTTTTTGATTAAAGAAAGGTGACATTTTTTTGTGACCGGTTACAAAGGAAAGTATCCTTGGTGTGTCTATGCATCTCCTCCTCACAGGTCCACGGCATCTCGGTCCACCAAGAAAGCCACCTCCCACCGTATCTTGGAGATTGTCATTCCCAATCTTATGCTCTTAGTATGACCACACATCCACCTCAGCATCCTCATCTCCGCAACATGCATCTTTTGGACGTGGGAGTTCTTGACTGGCCAATGCTTAGTTCCATACAACAATGTCGGATGAACCACCACTCGATAAAATTTACCTTGAGTTTCGGCGGTACCTTTTTATCACACTAGACTCCAGAGGCAAACCTCCAGTTCATCCACGCTGCACTAATACTCTGTCTAATATCATTGTCGCTGTCACCACTCTCCTGAATTAAAGACCCAAGATATTTGAATCTATCTCACTTGGGGATATTTTTTGTCAAGTCTCACTTCCATGCCTACCTCATGCATCACATCAGAACTATGTCATCCAAAAATAACATACACCACGACACCCTATCTTCAATATTTCGCGTCAATACATCCATCACCATGGCAAGTAGAAACGGACTAAGAGTTGACCGCTGGTGTAATCCTATCTGCACAATGGAAGTGCTCTGAATCTCCTTCCATCGTTCTTACCTGTGTTTTAACTCTTTTGTACACGTGCTTTATCACCATAATATAAGCCACTGGTACACCTCTCACCCCTAGACATCGCCACAAGTCTTCCTTTGAGGCTTTATCATAGGCTTTCTCAAGGTCAATGAACACCATCTGCAAACCCCTCTTCCTTTCTCAATATTTTTCCATCAGTCTTCTCACAAGATGGATGGCTTTTGTGGTCGATTGCCCTGCCTGAACCCAAATCGGTTCTCAGAAATAGAGACACCCCTTCTCACCTCATCTTCACCACTCTGACCCAAACTTTCATAGTGTGGCTTAACAACTTAATCCCCCTCTAGTTGTTGGAATTTTGTATATCACCTTGTTCTTGTACAACGGAACCATTGTACTCCACCTTCATTTCTTGGGCATCTTAGCCGTCTTAAAAATGACATTGAACAAGTCAGTCAGCCACTCCAAACCTGTTCTATTGGTGCTCTTCCAAAACTCCGCCGGAATCTCACCTACTCAACCTGACACTTTTTTCCCTGCTCATCCTACTAATAGCACACTTCACTTCCTCAACCTTAACGCCTGCAATACCTGAAGTTTCTGATGTCTCTCAGAGTGCTCCAAATCACCCAAAATAATGTCTTTGTCCCCTACTACTTTTTTAAAAGTTTGTGAAAATATGGTTGCCATCTTTGCTTAATGAGGGTCTCCTCCACTAACATCTTGCCTTCTTCATAGTTCAGCCTTGATACACTTCACTTGATCCAAGTCTTGGTCCTTCCTCTCCTCACCTTCGCGAGCCTGTACAACTTCTTATCTGCGTTTTTGTCTCCTAGTTCCGCATTCAGTGTTTCAAAAGCTGCTACATCTCCACTACTACTTCAAGCTCCCATCATCGTCAACTTCTCCCCAATTACATGGGAGAGGGCAGGTGTCGAACATAAATAGCCAATAATTAGGCTTCCGAGGCCTATACTAAACTTGAGACACAGGTGCAGTAGTTGGTGCTTGATTGCCATTTCACTATCCATTTTAGATGGGTGATGGATTTTGTTGATCTGAAAACTTTACTGTTGCTTTTAGACTTTCTGTGTTCCATACATTTAAGAAATATGTATTACTTATTAGTTACTACTGTTGATGTCTAAACTTCTTGCATGGCTTTTCTCGAAATATGTTACTAAGAACATGTATTTTTAGCCTTACCCAGGAAGAAAAAGATGTATTGTTGTTTATTCAAAGTATACTGCTAATGCATATGATAGATAGCTAAGTTGAATGGTTAAGGTTAAACAGTTATACCTGATATAATGCAGTTTGATGTCCCACATCGCTTAAATAGATATTTATATTGTAAAGGGGGCTTGAGAAATAACTCAATCACACGTGTGCATTCTCCGAATGATGCTCTTGTTTGACTCATCATGTAATGAATTGGGTGTGAACCTCTTCAAGCTTGAGCCAAGAAGCTCCAATGGTCAGGCTTATGCTTCTCAAATTTGATATCCTCATGAACATGAAACCAAAATTATTCTCGGTAGTAGAAACATCATATGTACAAAAAGATTGGATAATTAAGGAAAAGTCAAAACAATCAGAAGCGGTAGTCAAAATTAAAGTGCATATAACCAAAGGGGGCATTCGATGCAAGAGGTAGTACAGCAAAAGAGTCGAACCTTAGAATGTGCTAGTAGACCAAGAAATCTAAGAAATAGGTGATTCCAGTTTGATCAAGGTGCTAACTGCAAAGAGAGAGAGAGAGACCCATGCTGCAGGCCTGCAGCTGAACAACAGTGAAGAAATATGAACCTTCAGTCACGTATTTCTCAGAGCTGCTAAGCATTATCAAACGATGATGCTATAACTCAAATTCTGTTGCTAGTTTGCAGTTGATTTTTCCTAAAAGAGTTGGATAAGTACCACACTGGACAAATTGCTTGCAATTCCTCCATGTTTGTGTTCTAATCATGAAAATTTTCCCTTGTTTCTATAGCTGCAAGTTATTCAATATTTAACTGTAATCTCCTATTTAACTCTGATGTTCTGAATTGTCACCCTGCATTTCACCAGGAAGAAGTAGCACCTCAGTTAGAGCCTGGAATGATCCCATCAACCGTTGATCCAGATGCAGCTGGGTTTGTTGAAAAGGGAAACAAGGGACCTAAGCGGCCTGTTAAGATCAGTGCATGGAAACTTGCCAAATTGGATTCAAGTGAAGCAATGAGAGCCGCAGCAAAAGCTAGAGCATCCTCATCTGTTTTACGTCCTGTTGATAACCGTCGTTTTGACACTGAATTAAGTTCCAGTGAGAATATGAGTGTCAGAAGCAGTATCAGTGCTGATACCGGAGGAAATAGAGATATGAGAAATGAATTAAGGAATTCACTTGCTCCTAGTCAAGGTAGCCGAGATGATTATGAAACTGGAACTCACAGCATCAGTAGCTTTAGCAGTCCCAGCCATGTGCATGAGTCAGTCACACTAAGCCCTCTCCCACAAGCTCACAGTTCAGGCCATCTCAATGCCGGCATTGTCCCAGAGAGGGCCCGAACGACTCGGGCTGCACCACCTAATAATAACCATCACCTCTTACATTCTTCGGAATTTGATGAGAAAATCATGCAGAGGCATAGTACCACCGATCCATTATTGCTTTCAGCTGCTGCCCCAGCAGCTTCTCTACTCAGAGATGTTAAACGAACATCTGTTGTTTGGGACCAAGAAGCTGGAAGGTATGTTTCGGTTCCGGTATCAGCTTCAGATGCTCGTATAAGGCCCCCTATGCAAGGAGGATCATCAAATCCAAATGCTGCATCTGCTAGCAATGACAAGAGCCCAGTCCCTGTCCCTCAAGAACCTTCACAGCCTCCTGCGAAACCTCCAGTCGAGCAGTCAGAAAAGCTTATGTATACTGGAGAGTCCATATTCTTTGGTGGTCCACTTTTGCGTGGTCCAATTAGGGATGGGCTGAGAAATGAGCGAGGCTGTGGCTCCAGAGAGAGCCAAGAAAGGCTGCCATTTAATTTACCTCGCGAATCCAGGTTCAGAAGGGATGCAGCCTCCCATCAACTTCCCGTGTTTGTTCCTGGTGACTTTGGGTCAAATAAGTAAAGCTTACTGGACTAGAAATGATTGTTCATTTATCATTTTCCCCTGCATAGCAAGGCTTCAACAGAAGAAACTCCTCGAGCTATAGCTGTTTTTGGTCTTCCAGGAACCTTGCAGTTTGTTGCATACACCACAAGGTTCCAGTGGTTTCTTCGTGACGGATTGTCTAACTTAGCACAGCAAAAAATGAATGTAGTGTGGAGTAGATATACACTTAGACTTCTTCTTTGAACCTTTTATCTGTACAATTGAACCTTGAACGGTGGGGTCGGTTTGTCTAGCAATTTTGCAATGAGAATTACCTACATGCATGAGTTGGAAACAGTAAACAAGATATTTTCTAAATGATGGTATTGTGTTCAAAAACAGTAGACAAGATTTTTTCTAAATAAATTGAAAACAGAAAGTAGAAATAGTAAACAAGATATTATTCGGGATAAACTGAAAACAGAAGACACAAACTTTAAATAAATTATCCATAAATACAAGATCTATTGTGTCCTTAAGTAGAGATGTCAATGGGGTGGGAGTGGATGGGGTGAACGTATATTGCAAAAGTTTTAACCAGTCGCTCTCTATCTTGCATAATAATTTTTTTTTTCATTTTTAGTTTGTCCTCTATAAATCTGCTTCACATAATATTTCCCTATTTTAGTTATGTTTGATATGAAAAACTAAAATTTATAAAAATGAATATATTTTCTCATTAATTTGTTTTGATTTAATAGATAATGAAATTTTAATTTTTAGAGGTCAATTGGGAAAAATGTAAGAAACAATATAGTTTTGATTCTACCATTTTCATTTACTATTTTGAACTAGTTTAAATGTCCGTGCTTCGCGCGGAGGTAAATTACGTCAATAATCTACTTCTGAACATAGTGTTTATTGATTTCGTTATTAATTCTTCTTTTTACTATAGTTGTTCATCACCAAAGTCATTCAAAAAGATGTGTAATTGTTTCATTGTCTATATTTGTGTTTTCAAAAAGTGGTACAAACATTTTTCATTAACTGCGAGAGTGTTTCTCCTATTCATGGCATCTACATACAAAATCTAAATATTATACATCTTATATAATTAGTTGTGTACTTGATAAATTTATGAAATATAAAAACACATGTCTTGGATTTCAATAAAATAGCGTATGTCACTCGAATAATTGGATTAAATAATGTCTTGCCAAGTCCCTTGTGCAAAATCATATGCAGCCATTGACACTACATTTATAGACAAAAGACATATTTTGTTATTTATGTTTCGATCAATATAGTTAAAACTTTATTTTTTGAGACTTTTAATCTAAAGTTTATAAGAGATAATTATTTCTTTAATATTTGATTCATATAGATTCATCTTACATTAAGGGGTAATTCATTGATTCCAATCCAACATATGAACCCCAAACGTTTGATTAAGGTTGAGTACAATACATACTATTCCACTACATTCCTTTATTTTTTGGATGTCACTAATCGATTGAATGCCTCAATAAGATAGAAAGTTGAATAAATAAAACTCCAAGGTAGCATGGAATCACCATAACTTTTGAACACTCAAAAGTCCCTTCTTGGACATCTCATGAATTTTTTATCCACTGAAAACTCTATAAAGATCAAAATCATTTATTTTACAAGTTTAGAATTCTATTCGATATGACACCAACAGTCTAATGATTATTTTAAAGTCTTGATTAATATATATTTACTTCAACATAATGATCAAGAGCATAAATATAAATAAAAAAGTTTAAAACATGTACTCCAAATTAAAAAATAATAATAAAACCATAAAAATGATTGTAAAAAAATATGTCAGGATCTTTAATGATAAAATGAAACACAATGGACAAAATCTAGCTCACTGAATACACCTTGTTCCCTTAAGAAAATTATATAATTTTAGTACTTGAGGGTTAAAGGAATAGATCCTCTCGGGACAAAAAATTCTACTCACCAGTGTGTTGATACAAAAATGATGGTATCAATGAGCCACTCAATAGGAGCAAAGTGCACAAATATTTAATTGTGTAGAAGAAGAAAAAGAAGTTTAGAATTTTTGTTGAATTAAAATGAGAGAAAAACCTTCTATTTATAGAAAAACAAAGGATAGTGTGAATAAATTCTTGTTGAGCCTTGGGCACAACTCCTTGGACAAGTCACAATCTTTCATGAAAGTCACAATTTTTAATTTAAAAAAATATAACTCTATATAAACGTGCAACTCTTAATTAAAAATTGCAACTCTTCATAAAAGTCGCAACTCTTCGTAAAAGTTGCAACTCTTCATAACAGTCACAACTTTTTGTAAAAGTCGCAACTTTTTGTAAAAGTCACAACTTTTTGTAAAAGTCACATTTTTTTTAAAAGTCACAACTTTTCATGAAAGGAAAGACTAATTTTGGAAATAAATAAGTTAAAAGGGAATCCTAATTTGTGGTTGCGCCACATAGGCGGACCTAGGATTTTCTTTTATATAAATATGTGATAGTTTAGAAACATCAATTAAAATAGGCATAATACAGATATTGAACCCTAAACTTGGCTTCAAATTTTAAATTTGACATCCAATTTTCATAATGCACAAACAAACACTTTAACTATCCAACTTTTAAATAAATAAACACATGAGTCCTACATGACAAAATACACGTAGGACACCACGTAGGACAAAAATAACATGTAGGACATGTGTGTCTATTTGTTAAACTTTATACAAGTTTAAGTGTTTAATTGTGCATACCCAAAGTTGAAGGGTATAAATATGATTCGAAGCCAAGATAAAGGGCATATTTATGTATTATGCCATTAAATTATCTTAATAAATAATGTTCTATCACTCTTATAACATGTAAAAAGTTAAAATCAAATTTCAACCCACATAAAATCGTATAGGCCCGCAATCCGTCCTGCTTGACAATAGATTTTATAAACCCATTTCAACCTGAATTCCACCCATCTTGCACAATCTTAAATTGACCCGCCCTATATAGCCTTAGAAATGCCCCGCCCCCCATTGCCATCCCTATCCTTAAGGAATTTAGTTTTCTCATTTTACCTGAGGTTTTGGATTACTCCTCCCGAAATAAAATGGATATACTTATCGATGGAGTAGTGGTACCTCAAATGCCGATGACTTCATTAACCACAAAGACGATATCAAATCACTCTAAGGACTTGATATTTGTTTGTTAGAATAATAGGCAAAAGAAGTTTAGACTTGAGGCTAGTATTATGGATTTTATAGTCAATAAAGGATAGTATCAAAAAAGTCACAACCTATTCATTATGAAAAGGTTTTCCAGCTACACTTCTTAAAGTCAACAATCTTCCACATGTATAGAAAATTTGATGAAATACGTACTTAAAAAAGTTGTGTGATTCATAGTATTAACTGTATTTTGATTAGTAAGTTTTCCTTTGAATTATTTGTAGTTAACATATATTACACTCACTCAAACAATCACTAGATGTGATATCTTAGAACCATTAAGCTTTGATGTATACCTAGACAATATAAGCCACACATTTATACTTTAAACGTCTTTGATTCTCACTATTTTGTTTGTTTTAGCAATGAACATTGTGTGATTCGTAAGTGCGTAGAGAATTGACCAAACATTATTCTCCTTGAATCGATTTACACTTCACACTTATATGAGTGATTACCTAATGTATTATGTTGTATATACATTTTTAATATATCCCATATCAATCTTAGACGTTAAAAAGTCTTTAAACTTTATCATCTTTGTTACTCAACATTGTCTCATCATGATAACATAGCAAAAATATAGTTATTTTGACAATGTTTAATCATCAATGATTTTGTTTGATCTCTATGAACCTATATTTTGGGATCTCTAACGTTCTAGGTAGAATTACAGACACGATGTTATGAACCAACTATGGCCTAATATCAATAGCTATACGGATGCCACACTATTAGTTATTGGACCGAAAAGCAGAAGCAAAATTAGAAGGCCTTCACAAAGATTAATTTGGAACCCAGGCCCAATTAACAACTAATTAAAAGGACGACGGATGAGAAAGAACGGTTTAGGCAAATTATTAAGAAAACTGTCTAGTCCTCTCATCCCCTTTATCTAATTCTGTCTCTCATCTCCTTTCTTCTACAATAGTTTTTTGTTAGTTTCGAATTTAGAGATTATAATATGTGAATGTTTCTACTTTGAAATCGAGTTTGTTTCATTGGTGTTTTCGTTGAGAGGTTTCTCTAATGGAGGATCAAAAAGTAGTCAAGATTTTCGTTGATGATTCCCTTCGTGATTCAATCAAAGAAATGAAGAATTCTATCTCTAAAGATCTCGCTGAATTTCGTTCCGTGCTGTGGAGGCTTTGGGAAATATTGTTACAACCTCTTTTCAACCCTCAAACGCAGTTGTGGATGCTAAATTATGGAGTTTCGAGGCGAGAATCTGGGGCTTGGATTGTCAAGCGGAGCATTATTTTGATTTCTACAATATTGAGGAAGATCAAAAACTTGTTGTGGCATCATTCGGCCTTGATGGTGAAGCATTAGACTGGTGCCAATGGTTTTTAGTAACAAACAGTTAATTGATTGGCCACATTTTGCTTCTAAGGTGAGAATTCGATTTGAACCAAAAGAACTTGAATCTTTGAAGGAGATTCACTAATCTTGGGCAAGTAACCTACGTGAATGACTACCAAAACCAAAACCTTTGTGAGGATATGTTGTCATGCTTCCATGACAAAGATTTATTTTTCCCAGGCAAAACATTTGTTCATCCACAATGGAGCAACATAACCAACTCACTTTTGCCACAACATTATGCTGAGCGATCAGAATTCCAAAGTAATGCAGGTCATGTGTTTGATAAATTTTTTGATAGTTGGAACCACACAAAGTGCGTATGATGACCTATTGAAACATATTTCCCTACTGATCTTGAACATCCTATTTCCCCGTGTAATGTGTCCAATGACTACGCAATTATTGTTGATATTAAACACAAAAATGAGGTAGAGACTTCATTTATCATTCCTATAGAAGATAATGTGATTGTAGAGTTTTACCTATTCACCCAGCTTTGTTTGCCCTTGATGCCGGATGATTTTGGGGATCTAGCAGTTTGTGAGCGTGAAAAATGGTTTAACCCCTTGCTATTGGTTTGACACTGGGAAACATACTTCTCGTCCCAAACACAACTTTGGAGTGGGTTGCTCACAATTTGCTACTCAAAATGCCGGTGAGCCATTTCAGAATAGCGAAAGTTTTTTATCTCTTCGTCATTTAGAAAATATAAGAATGAATCATTGAGAATTTGCCAGATCATTGATACAAAAAATATCTAAATGCCAAATCATCCAAAGATTCTTGGTATCAAGATATTGGAGTGGCTAGTGGCGAACCAATTGAGGGCTGCACGAAGGCAGAACAAATGGATGATGTTGAGTTCTACGTCTTATTTTATGTGCTATAATTTCACGAAGTCTTTATACATCCTTTTGCCAAACACCAATTTTGGCTGGAGCATGACTCTTCAACCTTATTCTTATTTCTCACCAGGTTTCATTGTTTCTTTCACCTTTTGAAATCATCCTTTTGGCCCTGGCACTGATGCATCGGAACATTTTTATAGTTCGTTGGAGTTTCTCTTTGCACTCAATCCTGTTAGTCTAGTGCAACATATATATGGCAAAGGTAGTGGAATGCACTAATTGATCGGTCCAGATTGTGCTAATGTTTTTAAGCTTCAGGAAGCTAGGCAATGGAAAGGTCTTGAGCATAACCTCAGTGAATTTGGTGTCACTAATTACCATCCCTTACAGAGGAGACATGGTGACTTGATTATTTTTGGGGCCATGCAATCTTCTTGTGAGTATGCAACCATTATTAAATATGCCAATACACAACTTATTGGTGCTAAAGTTTAGTCAATTCATGTGTTTGGAAAGAACTTGTTGGCACTAGGGAGTTTCGATAATGACCAGACCATATCTTTTATGTTGTTTCCAAGTTGGTGGTTGCTGCAAGAATTGTTCAAGATCTCATACTATTGTATCTCAAATCACAAAGTTTATCTTGACTAAAATTGGTGGGGAGCACTATACTAATATTGGTCTTGACTCGAACCTTGAAGACAAGGTTCTTATTGAGGATGGCAGTATTGTTATGAACCAACTTTGGCCTAATATCGATATCTATACGGATGCCACACAACTAGTTATTGGACCAAAAAGAAGCAGAAATATTAGAAGGCCTTTACAAAGATTGATTTGGGACCTAGGCCCAATTAACAACTAATTAAAACCACGATGGATGAGAAAGGATGGTTTAGGCAAATAGTTGAGAAAATTGTCTAGTACTCTCATCCCCTTTCTCTGAGCTGTCTCTCATCTCCTTCTAGTTCCATTTTTTTTATAACTTCGAATTTAGAGATTATAATATGTGAATGTTTCTATTGTGAAATCGAGTTTGTTTCACATGATTACTTGACTTGTGCTCGGCCATAGTCACATTTCCTTCGATGATTATTTCATCGCTTCTTTAGTTAGGCCTTTTATAAGTGAATCTGATATATTATTTCTTGATTTAGTAGTTATGATAATTTTACTAGAGAATATTGTCTAATGATATTATATCTTCATCATATGTGAAAAGACATTCTGTTATACATAATCCTCTAGCCCTTCCTATTGTCACTTCGTTATCATGCATATAGGAGCCAATGGTTTGGACAAAAATAGAACGTCTTTCGAGAAATGTTGGAGTCATACATCTTCTTCATCGACTTTGTCTAAAGCTATAAACTCAGACATCGTAGTAGAGCGAACAGTTGATTTGATAGGCTATAATTGAACACAGATTTTTAGCAAATCCTTACCTTTTAATTACTAAAGTTTTGTCGAATATAAGTTAATATCTAATGAATTATGCTCGTTAAACATGTTTCATTGGGTAGGATGTTTTTCCAAGATAACAAATGAGTTAGGAGTCAAAACAAGTAAGTTGAGACTTCAATGTTAGGAAGTCCAAACAAAATAATCAAGATCAAGGATCAATTGTACATAAATAAAACAGTGTGAAAATGAAGAAATTTAGCTCAAAAATGAATTAAGACCGAATGAAAAAAAGGAAAAAAGAGTGGAGGATAATATTATGACCCTATGTAAAGACAAAACCCAAGAAAACATGAATTGTTGAGAACTAAGAAATGTACATAATGGAGTGCGTGCAACGAAGTGATGAGCTATGAATTTGCCAATCACGGAGGTCAATTTTAAAATTTTGCTAAACATAACTCTATGCTAGCATAAGATGGAAACTCTTCCCAAATATCCTTATCTTGGTTATGACTTATAAGCGGCCAAAATCTTGAACATTAACTGAATTCACTCCATCACAATTACATTCAATATCAAACTTTGAATAAATCGTCGATTGTAGTGTGTTAGAATTCTACCCTCCTAAATTCTTCAAAGGAACGCGTACAGACAACATGTTTCTGTTTGTTTGAGACTTAACGATAATTAATTCGAACAACACTTTGTATTATTTATAAACTTCAAACAATACAACGATTAAAAAGCTCTGTAACCTAAGAAAATATAAAATCTAGTTCCTAGAGGAATTATAAACTCTAATTCCTAGCTAAGAAATTATAAACTATAATTCTAGCTACCCAAAGACACAAAAAAAATCTGGTTTTATATCTTCTAATGTTCTTCAAGTTCTACAACTTGTCGAACAACTCCTACTCACAAAACTCATATTGTAAACAAGACTCTTGAATACAATTACAACTTCTCACTTAATTCACAACACTTCCCAAATTAATATCAAAACTCTTTCAAATCTCTTGATAGTGTTTTGATTTTCTCTCTATGTAAGTGCGCAAGTTTCTTCAAGTGAATCTATCACCCTATTTATAGATTTGGACTTGAATCCAAAACCTATTTAACTAGAAATCCTACTTGTGCTCTGCTTCCTTTATCTCATGAAACTTAGAAGCTCACGTGTAGGATTCCTCATGTGCGGAACTCGTCTTTGTCGCATCTTCAACTCCTTCTTCAACTTTAACTGCCGCATCAAGACTTTGTAGAATACAACTTGGATTATGTTTCTATCCTTGCTGCTGCTGCAACACGTAATCTTTGTTGAACTCAACTTAGATTAGGTGATATACTTTCACAAACCTTTCCTTAATTAAATAAAAAAACCTTCCTCAAAACTTTCCTTATTTACTGCCACAAACTATTTCCTTAAACAAGTAGGAAATAGTTTTCCTTCTTTGTCTTGATTGCCTCAAACTATTTCCTTAACCAAGTAGGAAATAGTTTTTCCTTCTCAGTAAGCGTTTATTTCTGAAAGCTTATCACATTCATATTTGGATACTGTTGGAACGTGTTGCTACTACCTGTACCAGAGAACTTTGCCATATTTCAAAATATTTTAGAACAATGAGTTACCATAGTGTCTTCTATTTCATGTTCTTCTATCGTTTTTCTTTAATTATAGAATGTTCTTTTTCTTTACATTTTTAACACACATGGTGTATTGATAATTTGTTTTGGATTTTGATTCTTATTTTTATGCTTGAATTTGTTTGTGGAGTTTAATTTGAATTGCATATTTGTTAATAAGTTTGTAAAATCGGAAGAGGAATAAATTTACACTATTGTTTGCTTTGAATCATTATTTCTTTCTAGTAATCGAAAAACTTTTTAAAATCGTTGGTTTATTAAAAAAATAATAATATTTGAATGACATTTTTTCTTCACACTAAGTCACAAGTGTTATTCTTGCATACATATGTTTACTGGGCTGTGATTAGTTAATTCTTTAATGTTTAGATTTAATTGAAAGAGAAACTAAATCTTAGGAATTCTTTAATTAACTATCGAATCTGTGATAACCAATAGGACTTTAAACATGAATATGGAAGAGACTCATATGCCAATTATTGTGCTGCACTTATTTTGTCTACTAACCTTACTTCTTACATTGATACTAAGCTTTGCTCCTTTGATCAACTGTATTAATTTGAATTATCAGGCGTATTTCGTGGTTGTAACCATATCCAATCAATTATTAATTTCCTAAATAATATGTAGCAAGACTTTATTTAACTCACTATTTGTACCAATCTCTATGAGATGATTTATAAAATTAGACTATCTTTGGATAGAGAGAACTCAGTTTACATTGTGTTTTGTACTTGTTAATTATGGTGTTGTTGCTGGAATCGACACTAAAAAGTATTCGAATAAAAATGTGTATTAATTGAGGTCTTTATTATTTTTCTAAAAAAATATTTTTACTTCATGATTCACGCTTGATCTATTGTATGTTCTTTGTTGACGGTAGGTTATAGAACTTATATGAGGCTCTAATATATAACACAATCTTCATCCAAGAATGTTGTTCAGTATGACCAAGAGTTGGGGAGATGTGTTAGAATTTTGCTTTTAGTTATTCTTGTAACTTTTAGCAAAATAAGTTATTTAGTTTGAATAAATTCAAATTTTGAATTTTTATTATTTTGTTTATGTTGTTGTGTTATTTTAGGTTGTTTAAATTTTAAATTATGCAGATTATGTGTTTTATGTTGGCTATTCAAGGCCCCTCAAGCTTGATAAAATTATTGAAAGCTATTGAAATCCATTTCAATCCTTTGAGAGAAATTTCATTTTTTTTTGTGCTACCTTCATTTTTTTTAAAACACCAACAATGGTATCAAGAGCTTCATTGAGGAATCTGTGAAATCTTCAAAAGAAATATCATACATTTTTAACCTGTAAGAGCTACCTTTTCAACCCATTAGGGCTATCCATTTTAACCCATCAGGGCTACCTTTTCAACCCGTGCATTTTTCAACACACAAACTTTTCGAAACCAATTTTTTAATTAAAAAAATTGGCAAGCAACAGTCTCTCCTTGAATGTCCCACAAATTTTCACAGGCGAAAACTGTCAAATTGGGTCTGTGAGAATAAAGCCATATTTTGAAACCTATGTGGTATGTGAGGTTGTGATGAAAGTAAAACTCTTAGGTGCTGTTTGGTTGCAGGTTAGAGTTATATAGGTATTAGCTATACATGGTTTAGTTATGCAAGTATTAGTTATACAGAGTTTAGTTATGTAGGTATTAGTTATGCAGGGTTTAGTTATGGAGGGTTTAATTATGCATGTATTATTTATGCACGGTTTAGAAATTATAATACATGAATTATTAACTAATGAATATTAAACTTGTTGTAAATTATTAATATATATTATTACAATATAATAATACATGCTAATAAAATGTGAAATACATTCAATAATATATAATGTTAATATTTGATTAGCATATGTACCATTAAAAAACATACACTCAATTTTTAATATTAAATTTTTTTTTATATTTGCATAAATCAATCAAAATGGTATGTATATAAAAAGTATTGAAAATAATTTATATATAATAAAAAATAAAAACAACGCATGTTAATTGGAAACAATAAAGTTTCCTATTTAAAAAAATTAAACGAAATAAAAATTGGTCTAAATATAAAAAAGAAATAAAAACAGCAAACTTATATGTAGGAAAACAATAAAGTTTTCAATCAAAAACAATAAAATATATTAATAGGGTAAATATGTAACTTATCACTTTAATACATGTATAACTTATACCCACATAACTTTTCCACTTTCTACCCTGCATAACTTTCTACATAGATTTCCTCATAAGTTATGTTGGTATTGATTATGTAAGGTTACAAACATATAACTAAACATGACATAAGTTATGTTGACTTTTCTATCTAAACAAAAATTTCTACCAAACATAGTATAACTTAATACATTATTTTATACAAGAAAAAAAGGTAAGTTATATCTTAATCAAACCACCTCTTACAACATCTCTCTTCAAATTATATAAAAGTGTAGATTAAAGCAATTTCACAAAAAACTCTACACAAGCCAATGACATCACATGTATTTTTTAATAACAAAATCAAAAGAAAAAAAGAAAAAAGAAGAATTTTTGCAAATTCAAAAATAATGAAAAAATTCAGCATCAACTACCAAAGCAAAAATTGAGGAGGACCATTTTTTTTCAATTGCAGTAAATAAAGCAAAGGAGGAGGGTTGAAGTTTGTTGTAACTTTTAGCAAAATAAGTTTTTTAGTTTGAATAAATTTGAATTTTGTATTTTAGTTAGCTTGTTTATGTTATTGAGATATTTTAGGTTTTTTAAATTTTAAATTATGTAGATTATGTATTTTATTTTGGCTATTTAAAACCCTTAATAAAATTATTGAAAGCTATTGAAATCCATTTCAATCATTTGAGAGACATCTCAATTTTTATGTGCTGCCCCATTTTTGTAAAAACACCAACAGATCCCTATGCCTACTAAAAGAGAACCTGAGAATAAATTTTGAGAACAATCATCTAACTAGTATCATGGACGAGAAAGTGAATAATGTAGCAATACAAGGACCTTTGGTAATTTCGGACCTAATCTAGTTGTATTCTTAACATGTGTTTTATTTTACTGTGATCCTTTTCCAACAATGATTTTATTATATCCATTGTAGTGTTTAAGGTCAGATAAAATACCTGAATTATTTGTCATATGTCTATTGGCTCGTGAGTTCACATACAAAGTGTCATTTGTAAAAGATGTATTCTGTAGATTGACAACAATCAATGCTTGTTGATAAGATTAATCACATCTATAAAAACACTTATGAACATTATATCATCACACATATTTTTCAAATATGTGAAAGAGTCATACCTTAAAGCATAATAATCTTTAAAATATTATTAAAAATAGAAGAATATTCGTAGTCACATTCTTCACCAAAGGAATCATAGTCTTCATCTTCTCAATAATTTCATTATAGTAACGACTTTCATATCCATAATCTTTACAAGAATCATCATAAACTATTGAAGACAAGCATGCAATAATAAAAGTAGCAACAAAATCAAAATACCTTACAAATTCACTCCTTCAACACTCGTATATATACTCAAGGTCGAGGGTTTTAGACCTTCCTAAATGAATCTTACCAGCTCTTGCCTTTTTTCTCTCTAACGAATTTCCTCTAATCTCTTCAAGAGCCAAATAAAGAGGACAATTAAAACTAGTGGGACTTGAATCAAAGAATTCACAAAGAAAATAAAGATAAAAACAAGAATGAATTGACACAAATGAATTAAAAACACTCAATTACTAATTTAAAGGATAAAAAAGTATCCTAAAACTCTATATTTGAAATTTAATTTTGATACAAAACTCATTGTTAAATCTTAAAATTAGAATGTGATACAGTGTATCCATGTTAAAAATAGATTGAATTTAAAAGATGGGGCAAATATTCGCACAAAAGAGTTCTAAAACTCTATTTTGTAGTATAGAAAGTGCTAAAATTTTAACTTCAGAAATAAAATAAAATTGAACAAAATGAACTTCAAATGATCTCAAATTTGATATTCAACCACTTTAGAATATTTTTATAAATCCCAATAATACCTACTAAAAATTAGTCCAATTTCTAGATTTGAATTTTTCTTTTCATAGAAGAAATATAAAATATTGAAGAAATAGTTTTCTTTTAACATCTGATACAAAATGATGTGATTATAGATTCAAGGATACTCAAAATAAATCATAATCAATCAAGCAAGATATACGATTAACAGATAAAAAGGAGGAGAACAAGATCTAGAAGAAAGAAAGTGTACTCTAGCAGAAACTAAAACATATATAACATTGCTGGAATAAAATTCAAATGTGAAAGAGAATTTGAACTCATACAAGTGAAGATTTATTCATATAATCAATACAGTTCAATTGAAGATATAAAGGGTTTAGCCAAAAGTTACAAAGGATCAATAACATCAAATGTTCATTTAAAAAGTAACAAGTAAAATGAACCCGAATTTCTATTATTTATAATAGCAGACAAATAATCTAAGTTATTTACAATAATACCCCTGATCTAAAAACAAGCAAAATAATGAAATCATTCTATCATCTATTAAATAATCTTCTAAGGTCTTTAAAATACTTTGAATCTACTTGATGATCTTCATACCTATGATAACTAATCCACATTCCATCACTTGGAATGCACTGTGTATGGACACAACGAGCTGAAAAGCAGTTGAAGTTGTTGCATGAGCATTAATTGTGTGTTTTAGACATTATCTTGCGAGCACACACCATGTGTACAAGGATGTTTTATATTGAACATAAGCCCATACTATATAAGGTTGAAACTCATCTCAAATTAGGATATCTCAATTATGTGCGATGGACATCTTGTAGAACAGTAGATATTGACGAAATTCACTACTTCTCATCATGATTAGATCAATATGAAAGTCTGAAATCAACTGTAGGCTATAATTTCTTGAAATTTATATTATTCTTAATTTTTTCTTTTATTATAGACTAATTTTTCTTTGGGTGTGGTTTATTGATAATTTACAGTGAATTTTGATTCTTATTTTTATGTTTGAATTCTTTTAAACATTTTAAATTGAATTTCATATTTATTAACTATTTTGTTCAATCAAAAGAGGAATAAACTAACAGTTATCTCTGCACTATCTTATGGGATTTGAATTTCTATTTCTTTAAAGAAATGGAATTATATTTTAAAATTATCAATTGACTCGAAGGACGGAAGACATTTTTCTTTTCGACTAAGTCCTAAGTGTTATTCTTGAATACATAAATTCACAGAGCTGCAGTTAATTTATTCTTAAAGTACTTTGATAGGGCTATAGTTACTTTATTTTTAACGTACTTTCATATGAATGTAATTAGTTATTCTTTCGAATTACATATAATCGAAAGATATATTTAAACCAAAAATATTATCTAAAAAATTGTCAAATTCATAAAAATCGATAGGTATTTACACGTGAATACCAAAGAGAATCATATCCTACTTATTACAAAACTTTGTGAAAATATGTTTGCATCTTTGCTTATTGAGGGTCTCCTTTACTAACATCTTGGCTTCTTCATAGTTCATTCTTGATGCACTTCTCTTGATCCACGTCTTGGTCTTTCCTGTCCTCACCTTTGTGAGCATGTACAACCTCTTATTTTAGGTCTTGTCTCCAGTTTAAAATACAAGTCTTTCAAAATAATAGTAGGAACTAGGGGTGTTAAAAAATGAACCCAAACATATGTAATTCACCCAGAATTTCAAGGGTTGGGCTCAAAATAATT
This sequence comes from Solanum habrochaites, assembly GCA_027704765.1. Lineage (NCBI taxonomy): Eukaryota > Viridiplantae > Streptophyta > Magnoliopsida > Solanales > Solanaceae > Solanum > Solanum habrochaites. The sequence continues at coordinate 16,261,163 of JAKWJA010002493.1, forward strand.
TGAATTGGGTTCAATCTCAACCCATATAAGCTTAACCCATTTGAAGAGAAATCTCAATTGAGCCAATTTAATCTCCAATTTCAACCCTTTTTAATTTTTTTATTAAGGTATGTTCCTATATTGAATGTATGAATTATTATCTATTTAACATCTTTTAGGAGTCATCTATCCATTTTTTACCTTTTTAACAAAAAAATCTTGAGCGAAAATTTAAATTGTGATTATAAAAGTTAATTATCAATAAATTAAATTATTGAGATTAATCGGGTCAAATTGGGCGGGTCAAGACCCAACCCGATTTCTATTCAACCCATTATAATATTTCCAATTTCAATCCAACCCGCCCATTTGACACCCCTAGTAGGAACCATTTTCCATCGGCTTTATATCAAATCACTAGTTGGAACAATTTTCCATCTGCTTTATATCAAATCACTTGACAAAACCATTTTCCACCGACTTTATATCAAATTATTACCAGATGAATTTGTTATCGACTTTATAAGCCATCACATGTCTCGTCATGGTGTTCACACTCAATGCATAAAAGCAATATCCACATGGATGAGAGTTCAACAATTAATATAATTCAAGTCGACATTTATGCTTACAAACATTTCATAAATTAATAAACAAGGTTTACAATAAGGCTATGCACATCAATATATTCAAAACATACCCTTTTTTATTTCACCCCTTTTTATTCATTTCGAGGTAAAAGTATACAATCAACCCTTCACCTCATCCCGGTTACTCTCAACACACAATAAAAAAAGAAAAAAAATGAATTCAACTAGAATACAAGGTTGAGGAAGCCACTTGAGTTAAGTCAATCAACAATCACTCCAAGAGTTGGGTCTTCCCCTTCCAAAACTACTTCCAAAGCCACATAATCTATAATAAACAAGTATTCACAGTAAATTATCAGAAACAACACTTCCCTCAATAATTATGTAAAAAAATGGCTCAAGCCACTCAAAACCCACTATCAAAATGGATGTTTAAATCCAGAAAACTTTATTTGAAAATGATGTTTAAGGCGTTAGGAAATTATTCGAGAAAATCATTTTGAAAAAGGGATTTAAACAACTTCAAAATCACCATTTTACTAAATTCTCGGGCTCTTAAAAACCTTGCGATTAACCCATCCAAATTCTACCATTTGATGTTAAAACTCAGTGTCAATCAATGGTAAACTTAACCATTGATTCAGCATAAAAATCCATTCAAAATCCTTCACCAAGGGTTTCCAAGTTCAAAAATGGTGAAATAGGACTTAAACTCCAATTTTTTTTTAGCAAAAACCCTTCCAAGTATCACACATATGACCATGATTCATCCACAAGTATAGAAAGAATAGGTAGACACATTTGAGAAAGTAGATCCTAGATCAAAAAATACACACACAGGCCGATAGTAAACTAGGATAATACTTGTGATTAGAACATCAGAAGTCTCATCTTCGAGCCTCTCTCAAAAATCATAGCACTTACTATCTTGGTTTCCACTAGCCTGAGTAGAAACTCTACCTCTACCCTATGGAGCTAAAATACCCCAAGCAGAAGTCTTGCCACCTCTATCAGTCTAAACTCTACTTGGCCGAAAGTACTAAATCCTTAGTTGGAGAAGCTAACAATGAACATTGAGGTCTTGAATGAGTCAGTATAGGACACTGACGCATCATATGACTTTGATCTCCACAAGTATAGCAAGATATAGAGATATATAACTGTTGTTGTGAATGCGATGAACTGCCATTGCCACCTCGACTAGAACCATAAGACCATCGGGCTAGTTGTTCACTCTCGAATGCTTGCATGATAGTATGAATAGGTCAACGACGGTGAAGGGAGCTACTACCTCTATCTAAAGTTCTACCTTCAGATAGACACGAGAAAGCTAACCAGAAGAACAGTCCCTCTTGGGCTCCCCAAACTTCTCTAAGTCTATCAACTAAATCTCCTAAGCGATGCTCACAATGGACGGGAAGGAATCCCCTCTCTATATGACCTAATACAAAAGACCGGATAAAGAAAATCAACCCTTTTCTGTCTGACCTAATACAAAAGACCATTCTTTTCCTCTACCACGAAGCTAAAGTGCGAAAAATAGGGCACCATGAGCACCCACCATACCTAATACCTCAAGTATCTCATGGCACAAGGTCAAGAACTCACGAGTATCCTCACTCTTACCACCCTAATACTAGGCTGATTTTGTCTTCTGAAACTCCTCGTAACATTGCTTCTCAGCTGTCATTTGAATAACCTCGAGCGAAATCTAAACATCCACAACCGGTGTTGCAAACACTGATGGGTGTTGAACTCTAACATGAGTACCTGGAACCAGCTGCTAATCTAAGGTTTGCATGCATACCCTTATTAGAGAACCCTATGGTGCACCTGATGTACCACCTTGAGAGAAGATCCTCAACACATCTAACATCCTCAACAAAGTGTCTAAAAAAATGAACTCCAAACTCGAGAGGAACCTGGTCCTTAATAACCTCAACCTGTTGCTCAGGATAGCCTTTCTAGCTCAGGCTCGCGCTTGGCTGCTCCACGGGCATGACCTCTACATGGTGGTACTCAACTAGCATGACTTCTTTCTCGGTCCGTAATTCTACTACTAGCTCGGTCTCATTAATAGCCTCAGGGAACGCTTCACCTTTACCATTGAAAAAAAAAGATACAGTCTTCTGCATCTCCCAAAAAAACACGTGGCAACTCAGCACTAGTGAAAGTAACCATACACGAAAAGAAAGGATTAACAAAAGTAAGTTTCTTAACAATCTTTGTAGCCTCTTGAAGATAAGTACAAACGTCTCCATCCAAATCCTCGAATCTACGAAGACTTGAGTTGTATACATGCGATACTTATAAATTTGGGGCTCTGATTATATTTATCACGATCCAAAAATAGTCACGATGAAACTTGTCTGCTCCCACCAAGACAAGTCAGCTTCAACCCAACAAAAACGAAAGAAATGTGGAATTACAGTAAAATTAAGAACAAGATAGAGCGGAAAACTTATTCTTCTATTTAAACCTCCAAAATCTTATTGTCACGTGTACAAGCCACTAAATACATAGGTGCATAATTATGAAATAAGTACAAGTGTCAAAATTCTCAAATAGAACAAAGTGTAACAAAAAGAAGGAGAGAGACATCGTATGGTTTCGGGCTTAGAATCAACAAAATGTAGAAGCAAGTGGTGAGTACCACAACATGGTACCCAACCATCAACTTACTATACAAATAAACTAGCTAGAAGACAAATACCGATGACTCTCGAACAAAACATCCTACAACTACAATTTGCACAAAAATTAGACCAACTTAGAAATTCCAGAATACACTGATCACAATGACAAATATTCGCAGTTCAATCTTCACAATTTAATAGTCAGACAAATCAAATAAGTCAATCTCAAAGTCAAGTAGTTCAATTAACACGCAACAAGCATATTAATCTCAAGTATCAAACAAGTCACACATAAGCCGCAAAGGCATAAAGTCAAAATAATCATCCTCTCACCGGAACCATTTCACATCAGCACAATATCACTAGTAGGAACCATTTCTCACGGGCTTTATATCAAATCACTAGCTGGAACCATCTCCCATTGGATTTATATCAAATCACTAGCTAAAAACATTTCCCATCGGCTTTATATATGTGGTGGAACTATTTCCTATCGAGTTTATAAATCATCACATGTCTCATTATAATGTCCAAAATAAATGCACACGAGCAATATTACACAACACGGAAGATACAACTTCTCATACAATTCAAGTCCACATTCATACTTTCAAGCATTTCATCAATCAATCAACAAGACTTACAATAAATTAATTCACTTCATCATGTTCAACACATGAACTTTTTATTTCACCCTTGTTTTTTCATTTAGATGTAACAAGTGGATAATTTAACCATTCACCTCAATCCCTTTTGTTCCAACACACAATCAACAAAGGAAGCATATGAATTCAACTAGAATACAAGATTTAGGAAGAAACGTGCCTTAAATCAATCAACACTAACTATAAGGATTGAGTCTTACCCTTATAAATGACCTCCAAATCCATATAATCTAAAATAAATAAGTATTAACAATCACTGATCGAAAATAATGTTTAATGCTCTAGGAAATTATTCATAAAAATCATTTCGAAATAAGGATCAAAACCACTTTAAAATCACCATTTTAATAAGTTCTTAGGCTCTTGAAAACCCTTTCCAATTAACCCATCAAAATTCCACAATTTGATATTAAATAAAACTAATCATTAGTCAATGGAAAATGAAAGCTTAGGATCAAGAAAACTTACTCACTGATCTATCATTGAAAATCCTTTCAATATCCGGTACCAAGGGTTCCCCAAGTTAAAAAATGGTGATATGGGGCATAAACCCCAAAATTTGTAGCAAAAATCCCTCCCAGGTATCGCACAAGTGATCAGGGGTTCCCTTAAATGCGGGATTCATTTCACTGGTCAAACCTTCACTTAAGAGACGGTTGCTTCGCAAATGCAAAGGTCAATAGTGGTTGACACTTCGCAAAAGCGATCCATACCTTGCTACAAACCTCAAAAAAACGAGTCAACTCTCATAAAAGAGGAGGTCCACCAGACCTCATACCTCATATAATCGAAAAATTCTAAAAATATTTAAAGGCCCCTCGTGATTTATTCGAAACCCCGTACACGCAAACCACATACGCACATCATTATACTCAATGTTTTGGACTCAATGGAACCATTTAAACATGAATCCGAGGTCTTCTTGACCCAAAATCCATAAAATTAGGAGAAACTAATTCACACCTAAAAAGGTTAAAACAAATTCGGGATCTCTAAAAAATCAACTGAAACCTTACTTTGGCGTAAAATTATCCACAAAATCCAATGGAACTTTCAGAATTTCTATCCGAGCATATGAACCCAAAATGTTTCCCAAAGTCATCCAAAAGTTAAATTTCCACAAATCTACAACTTAAAACCTCAAATCCTCAAGAAGAGTTCGAAAATGAAATTGACAGTTCCCATGGTCTAGCATCCATATTCTGATACTAATGGAAACAACAAAATTTAATTCTAACACTTCAGACTCCTAAAGAACCCAAAAACTACTTTCTTAACAAATTAACCTTTAAAACTCACATAACTACCAAATTCTTAACTCTTAACTCAAAGGTAGAAACCAGAAATTTTTAAACCCAATCATAAAGGACTCAAAGATCGATATTGGGAGGGGAAAATGATAAATTCACAAAACTTTACAAAAATAACCAAATAGTTTATTATAAGGCAAAAAAGTTATACTAGGACTTTTAAAAACACTATTAGGACTCGCCTCGAGGCTCGCCTGGAGCGCGTCTCTAGGAAAATGCCCCAAGACTCTAGTGTGGGGCTTAATTCTATAAGATTTACACCCTAAGTGTCCGACTATACGCCTAAGCACGTCCAACGCCTAACAATTGGAGCTCACCTAATATATGTTATATAAATTATATTTTAAAATCTTTAGTTAACAATGTTGACCTTCATAATTATCGAATAAATGATTGATACTTAATCATTTTCAATCTATAGAGATAAGAAGATTGTGAATAACTCAAATAACATGTTGATAGTATTAAAACTTTAGTCTTTGGTAACACTGTGAGGTGATTATTTAGTACAAAACATTTCTTTTAAGAATATGTAACGAAATTTTAATTGTTCACTTATCATTGCTTTTCATGGTTTTGTCATATGTATCAAAATTATCATATTTTACTTAGATATTTAAATGTAATTCTTTTAGGGGATTTGATTGTATGTATGATAAAAATATTCTTGGAAACAATGATTCATTTATTATTAGAAAGTTAAGATACTAGATTATTTATACTAGTATAGTCATGTTAGACGTTTTAATTTTATGAGTTTCCTTAATCATGTTTGTTATTATTTCAAACTATTGAGGCATTTTACAATTTATTATTACTATATTTGTAACAACCTGAGCCTACACCTTGGACGTGGTTGACACTCGAGAGCTATTGCTGTTCATCAAGTGAACCCTATTCTAGACTGACTAATGCAGAAGACTAACTAAAGCATACAAAAGCATCAAATTAAAAGAGAAGTTTAAAACCAGTTTGTTGAATTTTAAAACATCACTGAATATACTAAGTATGAAAATAAGTCTGAAATAAAATATGTGAAACTGATAGACTCTCCAAAACATTCTATTTGTGAAGCCTATACTATGTATAGATGAGTGTTGGGACAAGACCCACAACTACTCAAAATTTTACGAATACTAAAAACTCATAAATTTGGAGTCCTCCATTAAAATGGAGGTCTTACTCAAAAGCTCAAAAGCAGAAAAGCAGATGAAGTGATCTCAACAAACTCTTGTTAAGGATCCTAAGAATATGATTCTATATCATTAAAAGATGTAGGTAAAATGAAATCAGAACATCGAATGTACAAGTATACAATATAGACTAATAACAAATAATTGCAAGAAAGGACTACAATAGATTACAATGTACTTGATAAGTCTGAGATTTGGACTCATTTAGGGATTCTTTTTGATAGTTTTAGAGTTCTCTAATGCCTAATTTATGCTATAAACATATTCTAAGGACTTGATTTTTCAGATATTTGAGCTAAGGATCAAACTAAGGACACTAACAGAAGAGAAAACCATGTTGGAGAAGTGAATAAAAGCTATCCTGGTGATCGCCAAGACCACTCGGTGAACCACCGAGTGGCTCATCAACACGCCTAAAGTTCCACCGTGCCAACTTTATAGAGAAAACCAAGTCGGTGATAGAAATCGACAGGCGGTGAACCATCGATTGGTTCAGTGATGAGGGAATATATTTCCAAACTTACACGACTTGGAGATGCTGAGAACCAACGTGAAATGGCGATGGGACATAATAAACGGCGGATCGCCAAACCACTCGGTGAGCCCAACTTATCTCACCCAATGGCCTCTCAAGATAATTTTTTGGCAACTATAATTTAAATTTTGAACTATAAATTACGAAACTTGCTTCCATTGAGTGGAGTTTTCTTTTGATTTTTAGAGTTCTATTGTAAACTTTGATGCTTTTTGTGGATCAAACTTGAAGATTTGCAAGTGGACTTTTGAATTTCATCTTTTTGGAACACTTTAAAGGGTTGGAGACTATTACCCAGCTGATGTCTAGTCTACTTGGTATTTACTTTTACCTTTTTAATTTTGTTTGGCTAAAACCCTAGTTCTTTGGATGTGATCATGTGATTATGGGTTGAATTAGTTTATGGGTATCATTAATAGCTGATTTAAATGCTATATTGAACTGATTTCAATCATTAATTGTGTTTTATAATCTATGTATTGTAGTTGCAAATGCAATTCCAATTTTGAGTTCTTAGTTTTCTTGAGAGAGAGGTTTTGGACCAAAGATTTTGATTAATGGTTCGTGAATATTCGGTTGATGTGGGATCAACTCGAAAGAGTGAATTCTAAACCCAATCTTACCAATCTTTATCGAGATAGAATGTAGGTCATGGGCTGTTCTTATTTGCTAAGCTTGTTGATGTTTGAAATAAATCTCTTGAAGCGTGATAGTTGTTCGAGAGAAAACTATGGAACTGGTAGTCTAGCTGACGCATTGATATTTAGCTATTTATTACTAGTTGTGAAATTTTCCTATAATCAATCACATCCTGGGAATTCCTCGCTATCTTGTTATTCTCTCTTATTTGGTTGTGTTATAGCTTTTGATTGCAAACCAAAATTCCCTCATCTGACATTCATTTGCACACCTTTAGACTTGTTTACATGTGGTCATAGATAATTTATATTCCTATTACTAGTTAGAAAACATTCATACTTCATACCTGAATTTGAACATGTATCGCTCCATGTAGGTTTGACCCCAACTCTTCGTTGGGTTTTATATTGATTAACAGTCATTTACACCTAGAATTGGATGAGGTGTTCTAAAAGAGTCACTTAAAATGCCACCGCTGCCTGGGAGTGGTATTCTTTAAAATTCTTTTATCGAAGTTGAATTGTGATCTTTTTGGTTGTAGTTGAATCAACTTACTTTAGTTTTTGTTTTGTGTTGAACAGAGGAAGAGATCAGTAAATGGGAGTCATGGTAGCCAAGTGGGACACCAATGCAATGTTGGAAATCTTAATGATGTGAATAACCTAATCCACTTGGGTTGTGTCGGTGTAATACGTCTACCTCTAGCTAAAGGGAACATTGTTTTACACATTCCTAGCACAATGCTTTAGGTCCTACAATTGAAAGGATTATTTGGGAGGCTGTATCATGAGGATTCCCATGAGCATATTCTAAACTTCGTTGATGTTTGTGGCACGCTCTCATTCAAGAACGTATCAGAAGAATCATTCCATCCAAGGTTGTTTCCATTCTCCTTGGTGGGTGAAACTTCTTAGTGGTTGGCTGAGTTACCGAGGGACTACATAACCTCTTGGGATGAACTTAGCATGAAATCCCCACTGATATTCTTTCCTCCATGAAATATGATGGCACTCAGATATAGCATCCAAGGTTTCAAATGCTTGGAAGGAGAATCAATCCACGAGACATGGCTAAGATTTAACATGTTGGTGCTGCAATACCCAACTCATGGACTTCCAAATGAGGTGATGCTACAATACTTCTATAGGAGTCTTGATTTAATGAACAAAAGAGTTGATGATCAACTTGTTCCAGTGGGATAGTACAACAACCTTATGAAGTAGCATATACATTCCTTGATTGCATGACCAAGATAAATAGAGCATGGTACACTCGCGAGGACCAAGTGTCTTCTATCACATTTAGAATGACAAAAGAGATGATTGAAAATGATCAAGAGATAGACCAAAACATGTCCAAAATGATGACTCAGCTAGATATCTTGGCTAAAAAATTCATTGGTAGTGGTTCAAAGAGTGTTAATGTTGTGGGTATTATTGGATTAAATCCCTATTACGAACATTTTGAAGTTTTGTACAATGAAGAATCAAACGTCCTATGAAACTAAGGAGGAACATTTTGTCGGAACTACCCAAGTCCAGGTGGAAATGAAGGTTGGAACAAATATGAGGGATAGAGAGACCGTGATAGAGATTGGCGTGATCGTAGCACCACTTGGAAGGAGAGAGAGGTTGACAATAACAGGTATGTCCCTCCCAGAGCGCCAAAAACCCAAAGAATCAGAAGGTATCCGTATAGGAGATATTCTCTCACTCATTCTCAACAAAGTTGAAGGGTTAGAGAAGGTGTTGAAAGAGATGATGGAGGGTGTCTCAACTCTCAATCATATGGTGAATTCTCACTCAGTCTCTGTTAATGTAACACTTCAGAAATAACTAGGCTAATCAGAGCTTAATGTGAGGGTTAGAGTCTTGCATGTAACTTCCTGGACTTCAAATTAAATACGTTTGTGTTAGAACATCAAAGTGTGACCCCCAAGGACCAACCATGGATCGTCGAGAAGTACCCTAGAAACTACTCAAAGCCAATGAACCATGGCAAGACCCATGCCTCGTGGGTTAGTACACAGTCGTGGGTTAGTACACAATCGTGGGTTAGGGGTTGTAAATCAAGGCCATGAAATGAGGATGTCTGAAGCCAACCCACATTTCACCAGCATGGGCCGTGGGTCCAATCACGGTCCATTAGTGAGGGTCATGGATGGGGCCTAGGACCTGGCTGTTGAGGGTTAAGTTAGGGGCATTTTGGGATTTTCCAATTTTAATTTACATTAAGTTGTGTTGGTTTAGCCTAATTAAGACCACATATGTAAATATTTTAGACCACTAAATTATGTCATTCACTCCATTATTTCTAAAATCCAAAACTATTCTCAAAACTTCATCCTCTCCAGAAATTATCTCTCTAGAACTTCAAGGAAAAAGAAGAAAGAAGTTGGATCTAGGGTTCAAGGAGAAAGGTTTCTACTCAAATTCATTGGGTTTAATTACTAAGGTATTCTAGATCTTCATCCATGAAGTCCCTTTTCAGATAAGAAATCCCCAAAAGTTAGGGTTTGATTCCAAACTCATGGATTCCTTTCAAATAATTTATAATGATTGAATTATGCTATATAATGTATAAATTTATGATTTCCTATGGTTTTATGTTGAATTCTCCAATAATCCATAAAATTCCCCTGTTACTCTTGAGTTCTGGGTTTGTTGATGAAAGAAGAGTATTATGAGATTATGCATGTAGTTAATTAATTACTTGAGTTATGATTATATCCATGTATAATGTTGTAATTCTAGAAGTGTTGATTGGGTAAGAACTTTGATCTTTGAAAGGGAAATATATGATATATTTGCAACTACAATAGATCAATCAAAACTCAACTATCAATTGAACCCATTTCACATCAGCAATTAAATCAGCAAATACGAACACTTACAGGCTAATTGAAACAATTAATCACATAATAACACCCTCAAGAAGTTTTTTTAAGCTAAGAAGTACAAAAAGCAAGAAAACATTACCAACTATGTTCTCCATCAGTTTTGGTAACAAATTGCAAGTCTTCACTATGCCCAAAATTACTTCAAAATCCAAACCCAACTCTAATACTAAAAAACTCGAAGATGAAAAGTGCTAGATCAAAAACCCAAAATAGGAAGTCTTAAAAACTCAGAAAATCCGCTCAAAATATTGCAACTCCTCGAAACTCTTTAGAAAATCACATTGATACATTCCCAATTTTTTGTCTTTGGATCCATTCTCTAGAATTAGTCAAACATCGCCCGACCAGGTCGGTGATGTGCAAAATGTCCCTTTCCATCGCCTTCTTGTTGAAATGCCACTTACCATTGGTGAGTTGAATTTTTTCCCGAGCTTGCGTGTTGTAACTTTTAGTGAGCTGAAGAGCCACTTGGCGACTCATTGACTTGTCTTGGAAATCATCAACCACTCTTATATTTAGCTTGTTTTGCTTTTCCGCCCCTTTTTGTCGATAATGTGCTTGCTTTACTCTTTTGCCTTAATTGCTTAAAAAATTAGCATTTAACCATCAAATTAAAGCATAGAATATATATTGAGGACACTAAAACTCTAGATATTAAGCCCTAAATGAGTTAAAATCTGTGACTCATTAACACCCGCAATATAAATTTTTGCTTGTCCTCTAGTAAAACATAAGATTAATCAGTTCAATCGACATGTCTACTGATAGTGCTACTCAAGACTCAACATGAATGCACATGAGGTTCAATCTACCCATGCAATGATTAATTGTGCACTACAAGTTTGAAACTGTGACTAGACATCATCACATATAACTCAAGCTGAACAAAATCATTCGAATGCCCTAACATCAAGAATGATTCCATGCTCACACAAGGATCACAAAAATTTAAGAATTCAGTAATTAAAAAAAACTATCACACACTCAAGATAAACACAAGAATGACTCAACCCATCTTCTTGCCATTATTTTTAAATCAACATGACATTAAGCTCAATCAAGATCATAAAGGTCTTTCAAGGCTTGTAACGGGGCTGAGGGTTAAGGTATGATCATTTTGGCTTAGTGACTTCTACCTTCACGAAGGATGCACAACATTTCACTTTTTGTCCTTTTGTTTCACTCTTTTTTGATTTTTTTTACAACCCACCTATATTCTTTTAAGCATGAATATTTATATACCCATTTCTTTTCTCCATTGTGCCAACTTTTTCAACAATTCTTTTCTTTTTTGATTATTTTATTCTTTCCCTTTTATTCTCTTTTTCATATGCAGGGGTTCCCTTTTCTTCGCTTTCCTCTTTTTTTTTTACCGCACCCCCACTTTTGGCTTTTGGCCTAAGTTGACTATTCAAAAGGACTGATGCTTCATGAAGTTCTTAGGTGGGAAGTGAAGAGGTCAAATGTGATAAAGTTTCACCCAATGAAAAGGATAGGATCAAACTGGTCCAAGTAAGGTTCACACTCTCACTAGGTTGTCACAAAGATGTGTAATAGCAATTTTGGTTTACTCTTCAAAAATGGTGCCTAAGATTATCTCTATCATTCGCCTACATTAGTCGATTGAAAGAACAGGGAAAGCTCTAGCTATAATAACTCACACATTTCAATATAACCTTACAACACATGGTATTAAACACTATAATCAAACAAGACTCTAAAATATTAGCTAGCGTGCAATGAACTTCTCCAGATTCATTTCAACAACGGACCAGTAACAGTGAGATGCTACAAGTTCACATATGACTTATGCAACTCAAATATATTTCGTTGGAATCACACACACATATATTTCAATCAAGAGAACCATTGAACTCATCAGTATTGATCGCAATCGACACTCAAATTTGCACTAGAACAACCACATTCACAAACATCAAAAGGTGGCAAAATTTTAATTCAAGTAAAAACCACAATAAACATTAAAAACAAATGGATAAAAAACAAATAGTCAGAAAAATTGTCTAGCACTCACTACAAGAAAAAATTATCCATAAAAAAACAACCAAAAATGGTATATGTATCAATCAAAAAAAAAATACCTCACCTCGCCAAACAAAACAAGCAATTGTCCTCAAATGGAAAATAAATAAAAAGTCTAAACAAAAAAAATAAAAAAGAGTCAAATCCTTCTGTAATTTTAAGCCTGTGGTAAATTCTGTATATTAGTGACTCCTTCAGTTTAGGCATCCGTGCCCTCCTTCACTTAATCCTTTCTTCTATTAGAGACCATAATCAATGTATCCTAAGAGATGCCTCCACAAGTTTTTGCACCATCGTACCCTCGAGTTCCTCGAGGTCATCGTATACTATGACATCTCATGAACTAAGATCTTCCTCATCAGTCTTGAAAGCATCCTCATCAGCGATAACAACATCTCCATGGTAGAATGAATCTTAAAAATGGCTGGAAACTCTGTATTCGGGACCTCGAAAAGGTCCACTGTGTCAATTAACATAGAAATATCTATGGGTTTTAGGTCATCCACATTACGCCTCAACCCAACAATAACATCGTTTGAGGTCATCACATCCTTAGACTAGATCCTACCTGCTCACATGCCTTCACTCCCACGGTGAGGGTATCCAAATACAAGACATATGTATCAATCAACTCAGGATTGGGTCTAAACCCAACCCTGATAGGATCTAAGGGAGAAACAATGACCTCTAAATCATCGAAATTATATCAGCCTCTACCCATGAGGCACGAGACTGGGACACGTGGCCCATCTTGAAGAGCATATCCTATTTCAAAGGGGGCAGAGAAGCAACAACAATAGAACTTAGAGCAGCAAAAGGGTCAGTAGTAGAAGTAGAGGGTGCAGTAGTCGAAGTGCCATGGGTACTCGAATTTTTAGTGACCTGAGTAGAAGGGGTTGTGTCCATCTGTAACATCTCCACATCAACCACCGGGGAAGCTCTCCTCCTCTCTGTCTCATCCTTAGTGTACTCGGCCTTGATCCTCAAAATGTTAGTAGAGGAAGTGGGAGTCACTTCCACATATGTATTCTCCACTAATGGAACTTAGATACGCCGACATAACTCTATAATCAACACCGAGAATGAGAGAGAACTTTGATTCTATGTGTCCCGCATGACTATATCTTACTCGATAATCATACCGAGATTTAGTATATCTCGTTCCATAATATAACCTAATAGTGTAGCCTTCAAATTCTTGAGTATGGACTCATTCTGTGATGGCATCAAAGTGCTGCTAATAAACCCAAACCAAAAATTAGCTGCCATGTTTAAATTCTTCTTATATAGAGGAATTCCTTCCTTGACCCATGGTGGCGTGATGTCACAGATGAAACAACCAATCCGTCAAGTCATCTAGGGACTTATTCTATATTTGATCCACTACGACATGGATTACATTCACCATGCACCCTATCACCTCATTGATGTCGGTGCTACTGTATTTAGCTCTTCTTTCCAACACAATTACATGATCCATAGGTGTTAACTAGATAACCTTTTTCTTTTCCTTTGGCACTAACATCCCATACTCGGCATATAACTCAAGAATCCATGAAGAAATATACCAGTCTCACATCATGGTAAAAATCTCAAACATATGGAATTTGATAGTGTTCCATACCTCTTGATATCTGTCTACTATTCCGTCTGTAGAAAATATCTTCTTCTAAAGAATGGTTCTGAACCCTACATCCTTCAGTCTGTTCAGTGACTGAGGAGAAGGTTCCTGAACTAGTAAAAATATAGGTACTTGATCTAGTGCGTGGGATGGAGGTGGATGAGATGTAGGAAGCACCGTGATTATGGCTGGGTCATGAAGTGCCTTAGAGCGCAAATACTCTCTCCTCCTCGGTAAAGTGTGGTCGTCTTGCGGCTTAGACATAGAGACTAGCAATCTATCCCCTAGTTTCTCTCACTTTCCTACTCTAAAGAAGTGAGGTGGATGGTGCATATTTACATGTTATCTTAGCGCTCTGCAGGTCTTGTCTTGATAGGCCATTTTCCTTTGCCCTTTCAAATTTATTGGAGGAAGTTTATCTTGTGTGGCTCGGGAGGGTGCAACACCCTGATTGAATAATATTCCTCATGCCCTCTTGCGGGGTGGTTTATTCCTTCCCGGTACCTTAGTCTTTCCATACTTTCAAAAGAGCATCAATATGTTAGAAATAGTTCGAAAAAATCATTAATGTTTAAAAAATGTATAGGAAAACTGGCCGAGTAGTTTGGTAACTCGCCAAACCCATTCGGCGAGACTAGGCGAGCTCACCGAATGTTACAGAATCAAATTGCTCAGAATTCAGCATAAATCAGTGATTCGTCGACACCATTTGGTGAATTAAAACTTGTTTCTAAAATTCATAAAATATTTTCTAAAATATGGGTTATATAAGGGAGCAATCCAGTAGTTGGTGGGCGAACTGCTGACCAATTTGGCGAGCTCGACTAAGCTCGTTGAAAAGTCCTTCATGCTAGGTTCTGATCTTGACCTTCTAATTCGAACCCACTACCAAGGAGAATCAAATTGAAAACATATTATACACAATTAAGGTTAAGTACATACCACTAATAACCTCGGGGGTACTTAGAGTTCCCC
Source organism: Solanum habrochaites (assembly GCA_027704765.1). Classification (NCBI taxonomy): domain Eukaryota; kingdom Viridiplantae; phylum Streptophyta; class Magnoliopsida; order Solanales; family Solanaceae; genus Solanum; species Solanum habrochaites. Next base: position 16,276,248 of record JAKWJA010002493.1, read on the forward strand.
CGATTTGTCCAAATTTACCAATCAGTGTTTTTTGCCCTTAAGAATGACATCACCCGCTCTATCATTGGAAATAATTGGTCGTCGGTGCAATAGGGGTTACTCATGATTCACTTCATCGGACCCATCATATATTCAACACCCACCTGCAATTTCAATTAGTTAACCCTCAATATTTAAAAATTACACGTTAAAACATGTATACAAAAGTATGACAAGGGCATACATTACAACAATTCATTGAAATAGTTATGATTTCACAGATATTTCAAGAAGGATACAGACATGCATTTGGAAACTACAAAAATTTTAAAGCAGGGTTCGGATCACCAACCTTGAAATAAAAAAACAAGTGTTGGCAAGAAAATACAAAGTAGAACTCAAATATTCCTCCAGGTAACCGACCCCCACACGAAATTTACAAGAAAAATTATCTAAAAATGGGTTTTGAAAGTGCAATGCTTGGAAAATATGAAATTAAAGAAGATTTTGAATTCAGAATGATTAAAGTTCCTTTTTGAACCTTTAGTTCACGCGCCAATCATAGACACTAACTTATGTTGCTGACCATTTGACATATGCCAACTGGATCTTTTTTCGTCCTAATGTTACAGAATCCCATCAATTATGTTGGTCAAAATGATTGTCTAGATCGGGTTCGCCGACCTGTTCAGTGAGTCGCTGACTAGTACTTAGTCTCACCTAGTTGCTTCTTTTCCAAAATGTTCAAATATTCAACCTTCACATCTAACACTTGTTACTCAAACAATACAAAAAAAAAATTTAAAAATTGGGTTGCCTCCCAAGAAGCGCCTTATTTAAAGTTGTGGCATGACGAAGAACCCTTTCATGCATCATTCTTTGGGTTGACCATGTTATCACTTGGTAGTCCTCATTTTGGCCTTGGGTTCAAATAAGTCGAGATTTGACATATTTGTGAATGCAGATGCTTAATTAATTTCGAATGTGAAGTAACTAGTTGGCTTAAATATGAGACGTCATCTTTCGTTTGCTTTAGCACTATGTCCAATCCTTCCACTTTGTTGAGAATGGGTGCAAGCATATCTTCAGTGTGGAAATTTTGAGGATCAACTCTTTGCTCATTGGCTTTTGACGTTCATTGGGTTGAACATATCTCTCATTTCATTGTTCCTCTCTCTCCAATTTGTATCACGATCATGCCATTCCCTATTTTGGTCTATCCAAACATCATCACGCTCTCTATTCCTAACTTGGTTCCCATCGAGTTTGGATAATTATGACATAAACCACCTCCTTTATTTTCTAGGAAGTGTACCTTGTCATTGTGCTTAGCTTCAAATTTCACTTCGTGGGGATTAACTCAAGTAACTTCAACTACATTCAAAACCTTAGAACTACTACCCATGACATGTTTTGACAATAGATCCATTTGGGTCATAATATTAGCCTTAATTTCATCCCGTTGTTAGTCCTTTTCTATTTTTCGTTTGTCATCCTGTAGATCAAAGGAGACATTTGTTCTTTCATGGTATTTCAAGCATGATAAATCTTAGTCATCCCATAAAGAAGAGTAGATGATATTTCAAATGGTTGTTGCATAACTTCTCCTTGGAAAATATGGTCAGTCACACCTTTGTTGACTGAATCTAGACTTTGGTAAAAATATCATAACAACACGTCGTTCAGGTGTTCGTGAAATTGATATTGGAGAAGAAACTTGTGAAATCTCAACTATGTCTCATGAATTGGTTAAAAATATAATCATTTAAACCCATTTATATTATCTCTCAATAACATCATATTCGAGGGAGGGAAAACCTTACATAGAATGCATCAATGAGCTCTTCCTAAGAAGATTGAGTCCCTTTTTAAATAAGTTAACCAATTTTTCGCTTCCCCCATTAGAGAAAAAGGGAACAAAAGAGGTTGGAGTGACTCGTGAGAGATGTTCTTGAATGAAAATGGCCCACACGATCTACAAAGTTTCACATGTGGTCATGGAGATCCTCGTGATCCAGCCCAAAAAATAAACCCTTCATTTGCAATAGAACCAACATAGTGCTAGTCACATGTAACACTATGTTGACCACAACTGGAGGTAATATACTAGAACCCATGGTTCCAAATGATCTACATTGACATTGTGCAACTTACCTATATCACAATTGTCTCCAAGTTTGTTGGCATTGCTCCCGTTAGTACTCATTTCTTCATATGTTCAAGAGTAGTAAACAAGAAAGAAAAGTTAATTGATTCAACTACAACATAATCACTTCACAAGTGAACTTCACCAAAAAAATTCTAAACAATACTTCCCGACAACGGAGATGTTATTGATAATGCTCAACTACACTTCATCCAATGCTATGTGTAGGAGTCACAATCAAGTATTAATCAACCAAATAGTTAGAGTCAATCTCATAGGGATTGGTATAGTAGAGAATTCAAATACGAAGTGCAAGGAGTTTTCTAGACGATTATTATGTCAGGGCCCAGGGGTGAATACAAGATGTCACATGGCGTACTTTAACCCGAAGGGGTCTCATACAACCACTTAGAATATCATAACATAAGATAATAGAAAAGATAGAGAAATTTTAAAAGTTTTTCTATATAATCAAAGTCATTTATAAAAGCAAGTGGAAGTCTATAACACTTTGTCTCAAACCATCTAAACAATTTTGGATAAACCTGTGGGACACAACCCATACAAAATTCTAAAACCTAAAAGAAAGATATAAGGGAAATGATGGCTTTTTTTAGATGGTATAAGGACTCACCAATCTTCTACTCCTTGCTACTACTAAGAGCCTAGCCTCAAATATGGAACTCAAGATCACCGGACCCTATATTTGATAAGAATTTAAGAAAAATTATGCATTAAAAAATGTACTATCAGTATGTTAGCTAGCATATCATCATAAGAGCATTACATAATGGTTACCAAACACAAGCCACAAGCATAAGAGGTAACAACATGATCATAATCATAATCTTGAACATAGACATAATATGAGCATAAGACAACATAAGGCATAATCCAATAGCATAGGAGATACCACATATTCATAAACATAGCCGATACTAAAATACTCATAACATAAAAAAAACTTTAGAAGTAACCTTCAAGTCATACTAGTGCAATGTATAGATGAGACACAATAATACCACCTATGCTAAGTACCACTTTTAGGCCATCATACCTCTTTATCATATTTTAGCCCCACATCATTAACATACTTTTCATATACAAGAGAATCTCACACCTTTAGTCAAACATATCATGGAAAGGAAACAATAGAAACAATCCATCAAAATATATTTCATATAAGAGAAACACTTCTAAGATTACCTAAAGTCATAAATATGCATCACATATATGAGACCCCATAATCCCATCCATACTAAGTATCCCTTTATATCATCATACTCATACTTCTTAGTTGGAGACTAGTCCCTCTTTTTAAACCTTTGAACACTATGAGACACATCATTAAGCATATCTGTGTTCCTCATTAAGTTGAACTCTAGGATATACTTCTTTATGCATGATTCAGTTCATTATTATCTTGAACCCTTTGAGATAGTTCTTTAAGCAATGTCTAAGTTCATTATTGATTTTGACTTGGAGATACCTTTTCAAATATGTGTTAGTTCATTTTACTCTTGAACACTATGAGTTACTTCTTGATAAAGTCTTAGTTCATTCACTACTAAAATAATTGCCAAAAAAATGATGGCCAAAAGTGATGGAATGCATTATTTTGCCGTCAAAATTGATGGAAAAGCGACGCAGTCGCTTCCGTATCTTTTTAGCTCGACGTCTTTTTGAATCTTTTTTTAACGAAAGTGACGGACTCGGTCACTCTATTTTAATTTTAATTTTCTTAATTTTTAAAAGGTGACGCAGCCCGTCGCTTTGGTGGAAATTTTACTTTTGAAAATACCAAGAAGCGACAGACAAAAGGATGTTGTCCGTTGGTTTTTTGAAAATTATTATTTTTGAAAATCCAAAATAGTGACGTATTAAAGAACGTTGTCCTATCCGCTGCTTTTCTTGAAATTATTGTTTTGTAAAACCCAAAAAAGAGCGTTGGACAAAACGTGATGGACAAAATCCTAGAAAAGTGATGGACAAAATCCTGTTGCCTGTCGCTATTGCTGCAATTTTTTGATAGCAGAGACTGCCCACTAGCAAATTCAATTTAACACTCTTCATCCCAATCAATCACACAGAATTATAAATAATCTACACTAAACATAAAACAACAAACCTAAAATAACTTTCAAAAGTATCTAAACCATAATTTAAAGACTTATAAAGTCATTCAAAATTTCATAAATATCTAGAGATCTAAACTAGGGAGTGTGATCTAAATAATCAACCCCATTATAACTATCATCATCGGTGTCCTCGGGAGCCGAAGTAGTTCGATGAGAGATGTTCATCACTTGTTCTTTGATTTGATGAACGATTGTTGACACCTAATTCTGGACCTCCAGAATATAAATTAATCATCGAGCTATTAAATTCCGAACAATTTGAAGTAATTGACTCTACAAATTCAAATATATTTTCAACTTATTTTAAATAGTTTTGTCATTTTTTGTAATTTTAGATAACATATTTGTTTTACATAATTATGTATATAATTAGTATATTTTATGATTATTAAAAAATAATCTAAAAAAATATTGTTGTTTTAGTTAAATATTTAGTTAATTATTTTAATTATATAATAGTTTATATTTTAAATTATTTAATTTATATTTAAGTTAATTATTTTATTTTTTTTGACATCAAGAAACTCATCAATTAATTTATATTAATTAGCCTTGCTTAAATTTTATAAATTTCACAGAATAGTTAAATTTTTGCTATGTTCGGGACTTCAATTGGAAATAATCTAGATTCATATGGCCAAAGTAAATTTAGTTCTAGCCTACTGAGATAAAAGGAACTCTGACTTATCTCTTACTTTCCTCTTTCTAAATAAGTTAGCAGTTGTTTTTACCATTGGAACCCAGTTGGATTTTGATTTTCGGGTGTATGTCCACCACCGTAGACCTCTCGGTTCTCGGTAACCAACATAGATGAACCTCTCCTCAAGATAATTATATCCTCTCAAAACTAGATCAATTTCACCCACTTCCCTCTAAGGTTTGGAACAAAGACTTGCTCCAAAATCAACAAAACTTTGTTCCTCCAAACCAGATTCTTCCCGATCTCTTTCCGGTGAGCAACATGATAGAAAATGCCAAACCTGCATATGTCAACCTTATAATTAATCGAATTTCCAAAAATTCAAGGATCATACTACAACCCAAAACTCATGAAATCCAAAATGCAAACCCCGTGGTGTCCTTTTTCAAAGAGGAAAATGAGATGTTGTCTCAAACGTGCAAATGGACCATTAGAGGTAAATTTTATCAAATTCTTCCTTCTATTGATATCATACGGAGAGAATTTACTAAAATCATTCCGGGAAAAGGTATTATTAAGATTAGAGACTAGGATATGTATTACGTATTTCTAGATTTTGACCACATCAAGGACCACCTCAATGTGCTTTCTAGAACCTTTATACACTTGGGAGGCCTCAATATTATGAAAATTATGAAATGATCAATGAACTTCGAATCGATTTACGACCACTATCTGGTACTAGTGGGTGAATCTGCCCAACTTGTAATGGCACCTCTTTGAATAGGATGCCATTTGTCGAATCCTTGAACCGATTGGGACCCCTTTACTGCTTGATAAAGCAACCCTAGCCAAAGCTAGACCAACTATTGCGAAGGTAAGGGTGGAAATAGATTTGACCGAACCTCTTATCGACGAAGTGATCTTGAAAATTACTAACCGGGATAGGCTAATTGAGATGATCAACCAAAGAATTGAGTATGAAACCATCTTAGCATTCTGCTCGCACTGTAAAATTCAAGGTCATAGAGATGAAAAGTGCAGAAAGCTCCATCTTAATTTACAAACTAAGGAAGCGGAGAATACACTCAGTGAGAAAAAAAGAATGCAGGCTACAACCAATGTGGTAGATACAACAAATACAAGTAATTTGATGGATAACACAACTCAAATCTCAAAGGAGATTCGAGACGAAATCAATGAGGAACAAGAATAGCAAACAGTGAAAAACAGGAAATGAAAGTTCATCAACAAGAGCAAGGAAACTGCTTATTTGGAAGTTAAGTTAGATTCTTATATTACCAATCAACTTGCTGAGGTGGTTAATTTTTAAAAACCCAAGACTCTCAACAAGATAAAGAAATTTCCTCCATTGTCCACTCCCCCAAATATAGTCTTCGATAAAAAACATTCTTTATCAGTGGAGATCCACCAACTCAACTCCTCAATTACTCCCTTTTTTGGACAAAATCAACATTCATTAAAAATATTACAAGGATGAAGGCAAAAGAACAAGAAAATTTAAGCTTGGTTGTTGACCCTAGATCTAGGAACAATGTTCCTCAAGGAAAAATCACTACTCCAAACTATAATACGATTCATGAAAACTCAACTTTTAGAGATTGTGAAGAATATATGTACATGATAAATGTAGAGGAAGAATACTCAACAACCCTCTCTTATGATGAAGCTATAAGAGAAGCATACCTTCTCTAACTTATATAGTTGCTGATCAATCTAACCAGGTGCACCATAAGGTAGAATACTACAACAATCTCTCTCCTAGATGGAGAAAAGTTCTTCAACGTAACGACCCACAAGTACACCCTAGAAGAAGGGGGCACTCTTGAGTCGTCACAGGGCGTATTTGACCCTTCGGAGGTCTTTTACAAGCCTCTTATCTATCATTCATTACATAAGATATAAAATGTGATGCGGAATTAAGAATTTTCAATAGAATAATAATAAGAAGCTCTTTCATGAGAACACTGAGGAATAGTCTCATCGTCACAAGCCAACTTAAAGACACAACTAAAATATCTTAGGGTCACATCTCTTTACATTAAAAGAAATACAAAATAAGTCTTATACAAGTCTTAAAGAAGAACTAAAGAAACATAGACTATGTCCTCGAATATATGAGGACATACAGAGTCTTGAGAGAGTGATCAACTTTCCAAGCTCTTCATCCTAAACTTCTACTTGCCTGCAACATATACTTATAGAGTACAGAAAAGTATGGGGTTACTAAAGACATTGTACTAAGTATGACATTATGCAAAAACACATGTAAAAGAGGGCATTTTTAATTGAAATCAAGCTTTCATGCTATATACGTAAAATCTTCATGAATATAGTAGTAAAACAACATATAAATCATAATTTAGCACACAAGGTAAAACTTACATAATTTTTAACACAATACTATACTTTTAAGTGAACTCATTTTACATACACCTTACATTTGAATCTATTTCCCGTGAAGTTTCCCTATCCAAAGTTATGCTAAGACTCACTAAGGTAAGAAATGAAGAAATTGTCACATCCCGAGGCTACACACTAGAAGATATGACACTGTTGGAGTGAAACTGACATACTTAACCTTCGAGAGGCCTTGTACAAACCCTTTTGTATCATTCATCCCATATAAACATATGAAATGTAGTGCGAAATTAAAAATTTTCATAAACATTCTATAAGTATTTAAAACTCTTTCATAAAAATCATAGGAACTATTAAGTCTCATATCATCAAATCGTAGACACAATAATACTCTAGGACATGGCACATACAATACGAATATAGAAATACTTATTCTATTACAATACATTGATAAAGGTCCCTCGAGTCAAATGAGGACATACTTCAACTTCACTTGAATGATTCTACGATCCAAGTATTGCTTCCCAAATGATCCTCACCTACAAACCACTATAGACATAGATAAAATCATGGAATTTGTACAAACACATGTACTAAGTATGACATAATGCACAAAATAATGAAAACGGACATTTATTGGAAATATGTATCTTTTTCATGTAAATATCACATAATTATCATAAGAATAACATTTAACACCTTAGAAACAAATAAGAAATAACTTAATCAATTTATCACATTTTTATGAACATTACAGTGAAATCATGTCAACTTACCGTGAATTAATTCACTGTTACAATGAAGCCTATCAACTTCACTTTGGATAATCTCTAGCATGTAATTCACTCACTAAAAACTATCCCAAGACTCACTTAAGTAAGATAAAGAGAGACCGCCTATACAACCTCTCTAGGCACACATAATGATCCTTAAGACCACCTATAATGAGATACACACCAAGCACATAAACATGATGTAACACCTTGAAAATTCAAGACACATTATAAAGCCTAACATAGGTTTCGTAAAGATTAAACACTGTTTATAAGTCCATTTTTAATGAATATAGGTCATTTAGCAGCTTTAATAACCATAACGTCCATGATGTCCGGGAAGTTAGTTCAAATGGATGTTAGTATGCCACAACATCTTTGACTAACTTTTAGGAGTCAGAAATGTATGAAAATTGGTGGAAAGGTAGCTAATAGATGTTTGAGTTGTTTCATGGTTGAAACGTTCAGGTACGTTTCCACGAGGACTAACCAAGGGCCCTTGAGAAGGACCCCTATAGTTTGATGCAATACTGCCTGACAGTGTGCATCGACGAGAGAGAAGATGGACCGTGTGTGGATCGACGGGTGTCAATGCCACTGTCCTCCCACACTTAGGCTGGTGCAGAAGGTCCCTTCACATGGACAACCTCTTAACTCATCGGCGGAGTGTAGAGGTGCTGGCTACTGTCCGTGTATGGAGCAACGGGGCATCAATTCCACCATCGTCCCACACTTAGACAATTTGGAGGAAGGCCTCGCCTGCACAGTCTCTGACAAAGATGATGGAATGAAGGATGGAGGGGGGGGGGTTGTCTGTTGACTCACAAACAACTCGTCGATCGGGGTCTCGTCTGTGAGGGTCGAGTTTCACTGGCAAATTGTAAATGATTTCATTTAATTAATTAAGTGGTTTAGAGGTGAGTTGGGGATTTAAGGGAGACTAATTAAGTTAATTAAGTCTCACTATAAATACCCTCAACCCTTATTAACCTAAACACAATTGTCAAATAAACTCTCTTCCGTCTATCTTATTCCTTCTCTCTTATTTCTATCTATATAAATTATAGGCATATCATGCTAGTTCTTGAGATGTGATTTAGGTTATAAATTATAATGTTATATTAGACTGTATCTTGTCTCAAGGTTTGATTTAAAGATGAATTGTGTTATAGAGACTCAATTGGCCTTGTTATTCTTTTGGTTATTAGTGTGTGATGCTGTTACTCCCCAAATTGGGTTGAGTTATGGGTTAATGGTAATATCTTAAAGATAGAGTATGAGGAAGATTTGGTAAGTCTTAGAATAACTATATTTACTTCCAATTGTGATTAATTTTTGTTAAGTCATGACATTACATTGGAGTATGACTTATACTAGGATTATAGGGTGGTATGATGTTGAATTGAAATGTCTTGACTGTGTGTGAGGTTGATTAAGGTTTATGTGATATAAGGATGGTGAAAACTATCAATGTGCCTTAATATGTTAGGAAATGATACTGTGTTAGCCTCACTTATATGAATTGTGATGAAAGGAATTATACTCATACAATTCTATGGAGGTATTGATAATAATGATTATATAGGGGTAGACCGTATGGCCTAAATTAAAGGCTGAAAGACAATTCAAAAAGGGACTCTAGCTTATCACTGAGTGAACTAGATAGAGGAGTGTCCATTCCCACATATGAAAGGTAGGAACACTACATAACTATTGCGATTGGAGACTATAATGCATGAAGCATCAAGAGGGTCCCAACTAAATCTCCTAATTCTTGAACTATGTTTCCCCTATAGGAATACTAGCTAGTGGATCCACGTAGTTTCTATGATTCATGTTTTGATACTACCTTGACAAGTAGTATGCCTTATTTCAATGTAGGATTTTATGACACCGGATTCCACACTAGATCATTTGGTCTATCTCGGTTAGAGCAAGATGTTCCCAAAAAGGTAAAATGAATTTAAGGACTTGAACTCTAGCGTGGATAACCTAAGGGGTCTAGCTTAGTCTAGATAGGAGTATGTCACTCTACCTAGATATTGCACTAGTTAGCCTTGAGGGGAGTCTTAGGAGGAGGTTCTTATATATATTTATGTTATGATAATACATGAGCTATTTATGATGACCATGGCACATTGTTGATACTATGTGTTAATTAGTTCACTTATGAATATGCCTTGGGTTATAATCTTAATATATGATGAAATATAAATCTAAATGCCATGATATTTAAAGTTGGATAGTGGTAATGTTTTCTTGTTGAAGACATTTGATTGAGTAAAGTAATGGGGCTTTGCTTGGTCATTGCACTTGTTGACTTTATACGGACTTGTGAGTAGTTGTCTTGCTTATAATGATATGTTTAACTCTTATTCATTCTTATGATATTATTCCTTGATGTTATGGTTGTAGTAACGCATGGTTTTAAGTATGCTGGGATAAGAATTACATGTTGAGATAATATACATGTCTGGTTGATTGATATGACTTACTTGACTTTGCATTAAGTCCATAAAGGGGTAAAATTACATGTTTTCATAAAAAGTCCCTTTTAGCATGTTTTGCTTGTGTATGTTCATAAAATATCATACTTAGTACATGTGGAGTACTAAACCCATTTTCTATCCTTTTTCCCAAATATTTTAGGTTCCGGTCGTTGAAGAGTTTGGAAGGAGACATAGTTAAAGGTTTGGATTCTTCCATTCATTCAACATGAAAAGGTCCTCAACTTTCGAGGGCAATGCGATACTCTAACTTTGGATTTTCTTATGAGCTTATTGACTCTATCATTCCTTTCCTTTTTAATTGAATATTATACTTTAGTATGACCTATACATGGTCTTGTTGAATTGATGTAAGGGCTATGCAAAATTTTTATATTCGTTTAGATGGTATGTGATGAGACAATCGTTGAGACTAATTCTATACTTTTATGCATGTAAGTTCAATAAAAGTAGAGGGCTATGTAACCTTCCTATACGAAGGTCTATATATACTCGATATAAATATATATTATTTGTATGTAGAGTTCTATGTAAACCTCAAAGTAGTCAAGGATAACCTCTCTTATGAGGAAGTTCCGGTTCAAATTCTTGATAGGCAGGTCAAGAAGCTGATGAATAAAGAGGTGGTTTTCATAAAGGCGTTATGGAAAAATCATCTAGTTAAGGGTGCAACATGGGAGGCCGGGGTCGATGTGGAGCCCCGTTACCCTAATCTTTTTGAGAATTAAGGTTATTAATTCTTTTTAATGATATAAATATGCTAGAAATTGAAGTTTCTTGATTTCAGGTAAAGTTTTGCACATTACGCATTTTATTGAAAAAAACTATAGTGAAGTTACTATAACATTGCTCTTAAAAAGTTGAAATTTTGTTTTTTGCTTGTTTTGAGTTATGTTGTGCATTTTGATATGGTGAGTCTTCATGAAATCATAGGTAGCATGTTTTCAAGTTGAATTTTGTGCTAATTGACTCATGTAATGTATGTTGAGCTCATAAGTGTTGTTAGAAGGAAATGCCTCATAATGAAGTGTTTTGAACCTTAGGTGTGGTAATGTGAGTTTTGATATTTGCCTTGTCGAAACAACATAATTTATGTTGATTTGATATTGTTGATTAGTTGAGGTGCTAGTCTTGAGTCTGTTCCATCCTTCAAAAGAATTTTAGTGTCACTCGGGGACGAATGTTCCTAAGGAGGGGGGGGGGATAACGTAACACCTTGAAAATACAAGACACGTTGTAAAGCCTAACACATGTGTCATAAAGTATTAACACCGTTTATAAGTCTATTTTTAATAAATATTGGTCATTTAGGAGGTTTAAGAACCAAAACATCCATGATGTCCGAGAAGTTGGTTCAAAGGGATGTTAGTATGCCTTAGCCTATTTGACTAACTTTTAGGAGTAAAAAATGTACAAAAATTGTTGGAAAGGTAGTTAATAGATGTTTGAGTTGTGTCATGGTTGAAACATCCTTGTACGACTCCCCAAGTACTAATAAAGGGCCCTTGAGGAGGACAAAATGACCCCTGTAGTTTGATACAATACGTCTGGCAGTGTGCATCTACGAGACAGAAGACGACCTATGTGTGGATTGACAGGGCGTCGATACCACCTTCATCCCAAACTTAGGCTGGTGGAGAAGGTCCCTTCCCCTGCACAACCTCTGAATACATCGACAGAGTGCAGAGTGCAGGATACAGTCCGTGTATGGATTGATGGGGCGTCGATGCCACCGTCGTCCCACACTTGGACAATTTTATGGAAGCCTTTGCCTTCACAGTCTCTGACCAAGATGAAAGATTGTAGGACGGAGAGGGGTTAACCGTCGACTCAAAGACGATCAATCAGGGTCTCATCGGTAAGGGTCAAGTTTCGCTGCTAAATTTTAAATGATTTGAATTAATTAATTAAGTGGTTTAGGGGTTAGTTTGGGATTAAGGGGATACTAATTAATTTGATTAAGTCCCACTGAAAATACCCTCAACCCTCATTAACCTAAAGACAACTGTCAAATAAACTCTCTTCCTTCTCTCTTATTTCTCTCTCTACATGAACTCACCATTCAAGACTAGCAAGGACTAGGGTTTGGGGATGGAAAGGGATGAATTCAGCATCAAATTTTGGACAAACATTAATGTATGGGTTCTATTCACCCTTGAGACTCTTTCCTCAAAGGGTTACTTCAAAATATATTTAAAAAAGTTGGGTTTTCTTATGGGTTTCATTCAATTACGAAATTGAAGTTATGAATTGAGTTGTTGATTATTTATCTAGGTTATATTGAAAATATTAACATGTAATTCAACTTTTTTATGGTAATTATTGATGGTTTGGTCTAAATTGAAGAGTATGATCCTCTATCCCTAACCTTATGTAGTGATCTTGACCTATATTGTATTGTGATCATTCAATTGAGTTGGTCGTAGAGTCTATTACTATACTATGGTGTTATTATGATTAAATTAAGATGAATTATAGGCCTACCATGCTAGTTTTTAGATGTGATTTAGGTTATGAATTATAATGTGAAATTAGCCTATGTATCTTGTCTTAAGTTGTGATCTAAAGATAAATTGTGTTAAAGAGATGAAATTGGCCTTGTTATTCTATTGGTTATCATTGTGTGATGATGTTACTTCCCAAGTTGGGTTGAGTAATGGGTTGATGGTAAAACCTTGATGATAGACGATGAGGAAGACTTGGTAAGTCTTAGAATCACTATCTTTACTTCCAATTTTGATTAGTTGTTGTTAAGTAATGATATTACATTAGAGTATGCCTTATACTAGGATTATAGGGTAGTATGATGTTGAATTGAAATGTCTTGACTATGTGTGAGGTTGATTAAGGAGTATGTGATATAAGGATGGTGAAAACTATCATTGTTCCTTAATATGTTATGAAATGTTAATGAGTTAACCTTACTAATATGACTTGTGATGAAAGGACTTATACAATTTTATTGAGCTATTGATGATGATAATTATACAAGGGGTATACCCTATGGCCTTAATTAAGCTATGATTGATAGTTAACGGCTTAAAGACATTTTAAAAAGGGACTCTATCTTAGCACCGAGTGAACTATATAGAGGAGTGTCCCTTCCCACATAGGAAAGGCAGGGAGCCTACAATAATCTTGGGATTTTAAACTATAATGCATGTCACATAAAGAGGGTCCCAACTAAATCTACTTGTTCTTGAACTATGTTTCCCCCATAGGAATACTAGCTAGTGGATCCACGTAGTTTCTATGTTTCATGTTTTGGTACTACCTTGGATAGTAGTCCCCCTACTATCAGTGTAGGGTCTTATGACACCGGATTTCACATTAGCTCATGTGGTCTATGTTCGTTAGAGAAATATGATCCCAAAAAGGTGAAATGAATTAAAGGACTTGAACTCTAACTTGGATAACCTAAGGGGTCTAGCTTAGTCGAGGTAGGGGTATGGGAATCTACCTAGATATTGCACTAGTTAGCCTTTAGGGGAGTCTTTGGAGGAGGTTCTTATATATGTTTATGTTATGATAATATATGAGGTATATATGATGACCATGTCATATTGTTTATTAAATATGTTGATTATTTCACTTATGAATATGCCCTGGGTTATAATATTAATATATGATGAAATGTAAATCTAGATGCCATGATATGTAAAGTTTGACATTGGTCATGTTTTCTTGTTGAGGATACATGATTGAGTAAAGTTATGGCTCTTTTCTTGGTCATTGAACTTGTTAAATTGATAAGGACTTGTGAGTAGTTGTATTGCTTATTATGATATGTTTTACTCTTATTCATTCTTGTGATAATATTCCTTGATGTTAGGGTTGTAGTAAATCATGGTTTTAAGTATGTTAGGATAAGAATTACTTGTTGAGATAATAAGCATGTTTGGTTGATTGATATGACTTACTTGACTTTGCATTTAGTCCCTAAAGAGGTAGAATGGCATGTTTTGATAAAAAGGCGCTTTTAGCATGTTTTGCCTGTGTATGTGCATAAGATCTCATACTTAGTACATGTGGAGTAATTACCTCATTTTCTTCCCTTTTTCCCAAACATTTTAGGTTCCGATCTTTGAAGAGTTTGGAAGGCGACATTGTTAAAGGATTGGATTCTTCCTTTCATCCAAATTGGGTAGGTCCTCAACTTTCAAGGGCAATGCCATCCTCTATCATTGGATTTTTTTATGAGCTTATTGACTATATCATTCCTTTCCTTTTTAATTGAATATTGTACTTTTGTATGACCTATACATGGTCTTGTTGAATTGATGTAAGGGCTATGCCCATATTATTATATTCGTTTAGATGGTATGGGATGCGACAATCGTTGAGACTAATTCTATAGTTTTATATATCTATGTGCAATAAAAGTATAAGGCTATGTAACCTTTCTATTCGAAGGGTCTATGTATACTCGATATGAATATATATTATGTGTATGTAGAGGTCTATGTAAGCCTCCAAGTAGTGATAATGAAAGTTCTAAATTTTTTTGCATTTTTCAACCTATGAATGTATTGACATGAGACTAAGAGGCTAGTATTAGTCCTTCAAAAGGATGATGACTCCACTTACGTCGAGGGGGTAAACCCGGATGTGACACATGAGATCTCCTACCAAAGGTGATTCTGAGGTTCACTAGAGTGAGTTGTGAAGCGACCGCTCATACAATCCCTCACACACATTAAAGAGATCCTATAGATTAGCTAGTATAAGATCAATCTCACTTAATACAGCAACACATAGATAATATGATTTTCTCTTTCCACAGTCTATAAAAAGACTTACTTAAGTAAATCAATAAGATAACATCCTTGATTGACCTCTTCAAGATTACCTAAATAATCCTTAAGACTACCTAAGGCGTAGATTATGTCTACATAATCAACCATATTCCCTAACTAGTGTCATTCCTAAGACTTATCTAGGAAAGATACAAAGTGACCATTCCTATTTCCCTTCAAACCTTACCTAGACAATCCTTAACTACTCTAGATAAGTACTTACTCATTTAACATGCTTTCTTAACTTCATCATTACATTCCTTAGTTCATTTAAGAACCATTCATCACATAAGGACATTTAATTAATGATCCCAGACAAGACCTAGGGACTCTCACTAACACCTTCAAATCATGTTGTGCAATGTCTAGGTAACGTACCATACCAGCACCTAAACTTCATAAAACTTTTCTAATGCAAGTAACTATCCCATATAATGAGAATAGGCAATAACCGACATAGACCATTATATCTAGACATGGAATCCGGAGTTCTAACCTACTCCGATGACGGTTATCTACTTGCCAAGGGTAGAACTAGGACACATCCCATGTAGGCACATGATTAAGGAATGTGAAGGGATTTTATTCACTCTAGTCTCATTCTTAGGTAGAGCTACATGGTAATCTAGTCTCCTTCTCAAGTACAACTACTTCACATAGCATAATCACTTGTTGTTAGCTTTTGTTCTTATAGAGTAATTGATATTAAAGGTTTATACGAAGGGGTTCCAAATCTAGTTCATAACCTTATCACATTAACCCTACCAAAGAGGTCCACTAGGGATACCTTACAATGACAACATAGATAGGTTATTATGACTTTTATAAGGATGATATGATGCCATTACATCCAATTAACCGTAAGTGCACCATTTCTTCACATGAAGGATACCATTACGACTCTTGACTTCAACATTCATAATCTTACCACTAGGTTTAAGGTTCCACATACAAGTTCTTCGTAACATCATTTAAGGTCAATATATCATTTATTCATACATGAAAAGAGTGCACTATGCCTACCTAGTCAAGACATCTCGTTATCCCATATCAGTCGTACATGTATCAAGTAACGAACATAAGTCTACCAAAACAAGACACAACATTCTTTCATTTCTCTTATATAGCATATCATTCTTTGAAACACGTAGGAATGACCCTTATCATCTTTATCTCATCCTATACATTACTATGACATCATTAATATAACCATCATAAACTCATATATTCAAGTAGGAAAAATCATGCATCAACTCTAAGACTACACACATAAGCATATAGTTATCGTCTAACATGATCTCCTTGTATACATGGAAGGAACACATACTTCACACACACACACACACACACACACACACACACACACACACACACACATATATATATATGCTCATACTTAACATAAATCAACTATCCAAATTATCATAATACTTCAAGTAGTGCCGACATGGCCATGATCATCATAATACATAAAGTAACGCCGACAAAGCCACATCAATGGCAAGTAAGATACATAGCACCACCACCATAAGTGGACCATACCAATCACATCATAATTGAAGTCTATTAACATAAAATAAATAGAATTAGGGCATCGTACCACCAATCAATTCTCCCTACTTCAAATCCGTAGCTAAAACATCCAATTGAATACCATAAGAACCTTAGCCATGGCCATAACCAATATTTCAATATATAAACTATGATATTAAATGAAACTAGGTAAATTCAATATATATTCATAAATCTAATACAACCTAGATATCAATTCAATACAATTATTACATCAATAAATAGCCCATAGACAACTACACTATAATTCATAAGCATTAAGTCCAAATCACTTAACCCATAAAGGTGTTGACTTGATAAGGATTAATTAGTAGTGTCTTTCTTATTATAATATGATTGGCTCTTATTCATTCTTGTGATGTTATTCTGTGATGATAGGGTGATTGAAGATCATGGTTTCAAGTATGTTGGAATAAGTATTACTTGTTGATTTAATAAGCATGTTTGGTTGGTTGATACGATTTGCTTTGCATTGCATTAGGTTCTTAAAAGATTAGAATGACATGTTTTGACTAAATGTCCCTTTTTAGAATATTTTTCTTGTATATGTGCATAAGGTCTCATACTTAGTACATGTTTAGTACTAACCCAATTTCTTCCCCTTTTCCCAAATATTTTAGGTTCCGGTCGTTTAAGAGTTTGGAAGGCGACATTGTTGAAGGCCTGGATTCTTCATTTCATCCAAGTAGGGTAGGTCCTCAACTTTCTAGGGCAATGATACTATCTCGCTTATAAACTTTTTATGAGCTTAAATACTCTTTCATTTCTTTCCTTTTCAATTGAGTACTATACTTTTGTATGACCTATATGTGGTCTTGTTTGATTGATGTAAGGGCTATGCCCATATCGTGATAATCGTTTAGATTATATGAGATGAGATAATACTTGACACTTATTTTTCTATCTTATATATATGCATATGCAATAAAAGTAGAACGCTATGTAACCTTCCTATAGGAAGTGTCTATGTATACTCGGTACGACTATATATTATATGTATGTAGAGGTTTCTGTAAACCTCCAAGTAGTTGTGATGAAAGTTTTAAATTTTTCCGCATTTTCTACTTATAAATGTAATGACATAAGACTAAGAGGATGTGACACTTGACCACAGACGGACCGTTTGTCCACAAATGGACCATCCTACTGGCAGTCGTTTGGGACTGATCCATGAATATGGGAGATCAAACTCCCTAGACTATGTACCCATCGATGCCACCACCCACGGGGCATTGACCGGGCCACTGGCCGTCGTTTACCATCCGTAGGTGGGATTGCCTTACTTTTGGCCACCAACGTGGGTCCTTCTTCAAGAGCCCTTGGATGGTCTTTGGGGATGTTTTTCCAGAAATTTCCAACCCAAATATATATGTTTTCATCCAAAACAAACACGTAAAACTCGACGACATATGCCAAGACACACAAGGTCGTTTCAAGGCAAACCTTTCGAAAGTCGTGGACGTTCTTGGATGTTTGACATCCAAACTTCACTAAACCTGACAAACTGAAAATAAACACCATAATAACTCATATAATGACCTCATTAACTAATAAAATAGACATATAAGAATATAACCATATATGAGGCACATATGTAACTTAGTCATCGAACGTCATGGTCGTACCATGATGTTTCACTTCCAAATCACCTAAAACTCTAGACAATTACTCAATACAATATTTTATACAACTTTAGGACCTTAGACCATCATTAAAACCATGTTAATATCTAGCTTCACCTAAGTCATTTTTGAGGTATTACAGAAATCGCCCATACAATATCTTGAATACCTACACAAGTGATTCCTTAGAGTACAAAAGATAGTCATACTTCACCACTCTTAATAAACCAACATTCAATATCAAATACACTAGAGGAACATACTCGAATTTAAGGACTTCACATAACAACCATCCTCCAAGATAACCCTTAAGATATAGTTAGTGCAATATGAAGGTAGCATCTCACTCACTAAGTAGTAGACCCTTTAGAAGACTTTAGATCATTATATTCTTTTTGGGGTCTAGCTTTAAACTACATAGACCATGAGAACTAGACATTCAATCTCGATATAAATCTCTACTGGATGAGGGATCCCCACTTGCCTATGGTAGGGTCATTCCTAAGCCTCTACATGGATTCTCCATTACCTACTCCTGTGCGAGCACATAGTTAATGGATAAGGAGATTGTTCCTAAGTAACTCATTTTCTACTAACAAGGAGTACTCATATCAAGAGGTGCATTGGTTACAACATCTTTCACAAAAAGAAAAACCACCCTTCTTAAAATCCTCTTTGTGCTAACCATAACACCCCTACAGACTCTTAAACATTCGTTGAATATAGGTTAAAGAATAGCTATTTAGCACCAAATATCAACTCACGAGGCATATTTATTCCTAAGGGTTAATTTTTAACACCACATCTCAATTCACGAAGGGTATTCAACCTCCAACCTATCTAAGAAAGCTCTTGGGAATAACAAGGTTGCAACTAAACACTTAATCTCAATTCATGAAGAGTTTTCACCCTAAAACTTCCCTTTTCATTACTAGAGTCTTTTAGGAACAGTAGGGAATGAACTATACACTTCATCTCTACTCACGAAGAGTGTCCACCCTACAATTCCCCATTCACATTCATTAACTTTATTCATTCATTCAAAGAGTGTGTGAGTACGTGTGAGCACACTTTTCACATAATTACCATTTTCATAACATTGACTTCTAAACGTGCTTACACCTTCATTCATCATATTTCACACAGCATCGTGTTTCACGTATGCATATACTTCATTTAGACATGATAACTTTAAGTCACAACTTAACAATTGCATAAGAGCACCACATGCAAAACTTTTAAATCATCACTTCACTTCACATGCTATGACTTAAAGTCCATAATCACAATGCACACATTTATACATATATTCATATACTTCAAATAAACAGCACCACCAAAGGTGGACCATAGCACTAAAGATCATTTCATGATAAGAAGTAAACAATATAACCAACTTACCCTTCAACGAAGCTTTCACCACATTTCCTTAGTTCATCCAATAGTTCCTCATAAAATAGCATTTAAGGTAGTATCTAATCATAATATAACATAAAAAAATACAAATCCAACATTATTTATAAGCACTAAAACCACATCATAAGCTAAAAGTTGGAAATATGCATGAGCATGGGTTCATTAGGGGTTTTGACATTAAAATCATCAAATTACACTTAAAACAACATATTTCAATCATTAAAACATTTTTATGCAGAGGCCCATGCATAGAGTCACAGATAGAAGGAGTTGAACTTTGGAAACCCTTTTTGAAATCTCTTTGCACTAGTTCCTTAAATGAAAAAAAGGTTCAAGGATGAACTACCATTCATTACTATGATGAAACCTATGGAAATTAGTTAAGAAAATTTCAAAAACCTTCACTTCTACCCCTTCCTTGTGTTCTAGATTCTATGAAGTTTAAGAGAGTTCTTTCTTGAGGGAAGG
The DNA here is from genome assembly GCA_027704765.1 of Solanum habrochaites. Taxonomy (NCBI): domain Eukaryota; kingdom Viridiplantae; phylum Streptophyta; class Magnoliopsida; order Solanales; family Solanaceae; genus Solanum; species Solanum habrochaites. The sequence continues at coordinate 16,296,687 of JAKWJA010002493.1, forward strand.
GTTTTGATATTTGAAAATGGAGTCTAATCTAGGTATAAGAGTATAAACCCACTTAAAGTACTTCTAAGACCCTAAAACAAAAATCTATGCTTCATAAAAGACTTGGGGTGAAATTACTAAAACACCCCATGCCTGGCTGATTCCTTTACAACTTTTACAAGAGCCAATCGACAAACCCTCCCTTCGGGGAATCTTTTGATTGACGGCCTATCTTGATGGACATCGATTGTTTTAGAGATTGATTTCAAGGGATAAATCTCCCCACCACTAAGTATAGAGCTATTCCCAAGACGATGGAGCATCGACTAGTGTATGGGTCGTTGATGATGTCGTTAATTGGACAGTGAAATGGCATTTTCTGCCTTAGAGTGTGGGTTCTTTCTAGTTCCCCTCGTGGGTCCTAGGTAGAGTCGTACCTGCAAGTTAAATACCTAAACATGTTCATGTGGTCTTAGGTTCCTCCCACATCAATTTGTACTCTAAACATCTCACCAAACATGCCTAGGCACACAAAAATTCACATAAGCACATAGAGGTCTAGTCGTCAAACATTTTGGTTGTCCTTTAATGTTTGACCCCCAAACTTACCAAACTGACTTCAAACATCAAATTTAGATATTTTAGCATAGTATTACTAATGAAACTGTAACAACCCTAAAAATGGATATGCTAAGTAATTCTTAATGTGTCTAGAATGCCTACGATTAGACTGAGTTCACACGGGTTGATGCACGTAGAACTAGACCTCTGAACACCTACAACAGAAAAGCCACTAACTTGTGGAGTTAGTTGAGCTAGGAAAGGTTTGTTCCATCCATCTAGGGCTCCAAAATATTAAGATTTACCCGGATGAGCCTTTACCGGAATTAAAATGGGGAAATCTTAAGTTTGGAGGGTGTAGGGATAAAATGGTATTTTTCCAGGTTAAGGACTGTATCGTCATTACTCTACTAATATAGAGATAATCAAAAGATAGAAACAGTTCATAGTTGCATTAAATATATTCTTGCCAAAAAGGCACCAATACAATGTCTGAACAAAAGTGGGAAGAAACACTAGTGGAACATGCTCCACTAGCTATAGCCAGCATCTAAGTAAGATAATAATGGTAGGCATCCTCGAAATCCGAATGGAAGCTCCACGTCCGGATAGCTTCAACGTCAACCTATAATTTCTAGTGTCCACTTGTGCCTGCACCTAAAACTGTAGAATTGTATAGGATTAGTACACACTTGTACTAAGTAGGGGTATATACAAGCACACACAAAGGATATGCATGAGTAAGAACAACTCTTTCCTAATAACATGATTATGGAAAGACAAGTCAGTGGACTTGCCAAAATAAGATTAGGAAAGTTAGTTAGCTTTCCAAATTTGGATTAGGAAAGTTATGCCATGAGAGTAACATGCATCATCATACTTATCATATTGCACACAACATATAACATCTTACGCATAGCACATAACATAGTGCATATAGCACATAACATCTTTCATATCATTCATTCATATGCCATGAGGCCTTGGTATCATGGACTTGACGTTAAGACTTCCTAAAATGAGGGCTCAACATATGGGAGCTCAAGTAGAGAGCCTTCTTTAGCAAACACTGAGTCTTCTTCATTCATTCATACGTACTTCATTTAATTTCTTTCATAGGCTAGTGTAAATACCAGCTATACCTAGGATGTAATTTAAGACTTTCATCACGTTCGCTGTGCAATGATTAAGAATGACCTAGTGTCATTACTTAAGTCTAGGTCACCTCTTGATCATGCTTTCCTAATACCTTTGGTATCATTCATTTCGTTATGTGCATTATTAGAGGATGGCCTCATTCATAAGTTGGGAACTTTAACTTTAATCGACATAGATCAAGTGAGCATCATGAAATCCAGTGTCTCTCCCACACCAAAAATAGGTCAAATCACCGGCGAAAGTGACCCAAAACATGCTAGCCTACATGGGAATTGAACCCCGCCAGATCCCTGTATTGGAAGTATAGGTTCGAAGACTAGGAGATATAAGGAGACCCATACCCGGCATGCCAAAAAACCTCATCTCATGAGGTTAAGTGAACCTCCATCCTTTTCGAAAAAAGGAATCACCGCTCATAGCTAGTCTATCGCTGCTTAGTATAAATTTCCATTACATTCAACTCATACTTAATGGAAGCTGACTTCTATTATGAGGAAATCATAGCTCAATAGATAATTTCTCATATCATCATTATTATTAAGTGTGTTAATCTCAATACTTTCTTTAGAGTGTTCATAGAGACTGGTCTCTTCATTAACTTTACACTCTCATAGATGAGTACGTTTTGGTAACATTTACTTAGGTTCATTTGAGATTGCTCTGTTCTTTTACATTAGCCTCATATCATTGTGTCACCACATTCATTAACATTAGCACATTTCCTATTCATAATTACTCACCTCTTTTTACGTGAATGTTCATTTCATCATATGCCTATGCACTTGGACATTTAGTGTGTTTCACACTCTTACTTAAACCTTCTAGGGTTTCGTCATCTCATTGTTCATTTCATCATTTCATTGTTCATTTCATTATTTCATTGTTCATTTCATCATTTCAATATTCATTTCATCATTTCATTGTTTATACATCTTAGGTTCACTTATTTTTATACGTATGCTAGACTTATTGGTCTATACATACAGGCCATGAGGATTTATTCATAGTTCATTTAAGTGGTTCATATCTTCGTAATTATGTGGTACAAGACTTATGCATCTTGTATGTATGCCAAGATCTCGATTTCGGTCTAAGTAGGCATCATTACTCTTCAATATTTAATTCACGTACGACTTATGTATAATACGGAATTTGGGCACAGAAACCAGGTTTTGAATCCCTTGGATAACACTTACATTATTCATTTGTTTTATTTTTTTCCACACGGCTTGGGGACCTAAGAAAAAGACCCAACGCCTTCATTTTCTCTTAATTTCTTTTCTTTACATTTTCTCTTTCTTGGCCGAGGGGTTTTGGGATCAAACCCCCACAACCCCTTTTGATTTTATATTCTTTTTTACATGGCTTCTTTAAGTTGAACATGAGGTTGTGGATCGAACCCCCACAGTCTCACTTTATTTTTCATTTAAGTATCCTTTTCCGCCTAGAGGTCGTGGATTCGATTTCCAAGCCTCACACTTATTTTCTTTTCATTTTTCCTTAAGCTTGACCGAGAGGTTTTGGGTTCGAATCCCACTCCTCTCATTTATTATTTTCATACTTTATTTTCCAGCCAAGACCATGGTTTGAATCCCCTTCACCATATTCCTTTTTACTTCTTTATTTTCATGGTTTTTAACATGGTGAGGTCACGAGTTCAATCCTCCATGACCTCACTTTTTTTAATTCATTTTTTCACAACATCTTTAACCCTATTAACTTGATCGAAACTCATCATTTCAAACTAGAATATTTTGTAGTTTTTCTTAAGCATGTTTTCATAGAGTTACACATAGTTCTTAGGGAATTTCATAGTTCATTTAGAAAGATTTAGGTGCATTTTCATGGATTCGATTATCCAAGAGTCTCTCACTCAATCCTGCATCAATTCTACCTAATGAAGATTTGGGGGTTAATGAAAATTTGTCCTATGAGGAGGTACCTGTTGAGATTTGAGACAGATAGTAGGTCAAGCGGCTGAGGAACAAGGAGATTGCCACCATTGAAGGTATTGTGAAAAAATCATCTTGTTGAGGGTTCTACATGGGAGGCCGAAGCTAACATGAGATCCCGCTACCCCCTTCTTTTAAGATCTTGAGGTTAGACTTCCTACTCTTAAGTCTAAGTTTTCTTATTTCTCCATTTTTTGTTGTTGTTGCTTAATTGTGTATCGTCACTATGTTATGATCTGACTGGCATTAAGCTACATAGTTAGTACTGTCATTCGGGGATGAATGTTCCTGGGGGAGGGGATAATATAACAACCCTTAAAATGGATATGCTAACTAATTCTTAATGCGTCTAAAATGCCTACGATTAGGGCGTTCAGTAATCAACCATCTAATATGGAGATAATCAAATGAAAGAAAAAGTTCATAGTTGGATTAAACGTATTCTTGCCAAAAAGGCACCAATACAAAGTCTGAACAAAAGTGGAAAGAAATACTAGTGGAACATGCTTCACTAGCTATAGCCTACATCTAAGCTATATAATAATGATAGACATCCTCGAATCATGAGGGCCTACAAAGTACGGATGAAATCTCCACGTTCGGATAGCTGCAAGATTAACCTGTAAGCTCTAGCGTCCACCTGTGCTTGCACCTAAAATTGTAGAATTGTATAGGATTAGTACACACTTGTAATAAGTATAGGTATATGCAAGCACACACCAAGGACGTGCATGAGTAAGAACAAATCTTTCCTAATAACATGATTATGGAAAGACAAGTTAGTGGACTTGCCAAAATGGGATTAGGAAATTTAGTGAGCTTTCCAAATATGGATTAGGAAAGTTATGCCATGAGAGTAACATGCATCATCATATTTATCATATTGCACAAAACATATAACATCTTACACAAAGCACATAACATATTGCATATGACACATAACATCTTTCATATTATTCATTCATAGGCCATGAGACCTTGGAATCATGGACTTGACATTAAGAATTCCCGAAATGAGGGCTCAACATATGGGACCTAAACTAGGGAGTCTTCTTTAGCAAACATAAAGTCTGCTTCATTAATTCATACACACTTCATTTCATTTGTTTCATAGTCTAGTTTAAACACCAGTTATAGATAGGATGTAGTTTAAGACTTTCATTGGGTTTGTTGTGCAATGATCAATTATGACCTTGTGTCATTAAGTAAGTCTAGACCACCTCCTGATCTTCCTATCCTAAAACCTTTGGAATCATTCATTTCGTCATGTGAATCTTTTGAGGCTGACCTCATTCATTCATTAGAAACTTTAAATTTAACAAAAAAAATGTTCAAAGGGAGAATCCACTGGTTTATTGTATGGATGACAGTCTAAGAGACTTTAAAAGGATGAATCATCGTATTTTCACAAGGTCTAGGACTTCGGAGGCTCCTCAGGTGTTTGTGGATGAGGAACATAAGATATTGGTGTCTATGGGGGCCACATATATTGAGAAAGCAGAGTTGGCTTCCTATCAACTCAAGTATGTTGCACAGACTTGGTGCAAGATGTGGCAAGATAGACGAGTTTTGGGAGGAGTTTCGGTCACTTGGGAGTTGTTTAAGACAACATTGCTGGAGAGATTCTTTCCCAGGGAAATGTGGGAGGGTAAGATTGAGGAGTTTAGCAACCTTAAGCAGGGATCCATGACAATCAGGGAGTATTTCCTGAAGTTCGTTAAATTGTCGAGGTATGCTACTTCCCTTGTATCTAATCGCAGGGATGAGATGAGAAGTTCCGCGCACGAATCAATGGAGATTTTGATGAGGAGTGTCGGTCAACTATGCTCCACGATAACATGGACCTCTCCAGGTTGATGGTACATGTCCAGTAGATAGAGGACAGCTGGAAAAAGAGGGGCATCCGTGATGCTAGGAGAGCTAAGCCTCAAGATCAGACATGTCTTAATAATGGAGGCAACAGAAATAACTTCGGTGTTCGTGAGCATCCCAGATTCAAAAAGGGGCAAAAAAGTTCAGGGAAATCTAACTCTCAAAGGAGTACAACACCTAGAGGAGGCTTACTTGAGCCTAAAAAGTGAAATTGAAGTCAGCGCCCCAGATAGGACTGTGCTAAGTGTGGCCGTGCTCACAGTGGAGAGTGCAGACATGACCTGCTTCGGTTGCGGTAAGAGCGGGCACATGGTTAAGGACTGTCGATAGAAAAAAGAGGTCAAGCTGGAGGTAATGCTCATCCTAGGTCTATTCCATAGTATACAGCAGCATTCGAGCGTCCTAAGAGGAACATGTTCTACGCCCTTAAGGGCAGGAAGGAGCACGAGAAGTCGGCTGATGTGGTCTCAGGTATGCTGCAAGTATTCTCAACTTCTGTTTATGCTTTACTTGATCCAGGGTCTACACTTTCCTTTGTAACTCTTTTGCTTGCTCTCACTTTTGGGATATTTCCTAAAGTTCTGCATGATCCCATGGTTAGTGCACCTTTAGGAGAAAATGTAAGAACTGATAGAGTATACAAGGATTGCCCAATATTTGTATGTGGTAAGACTGTGTGTAGAGTTTGTTGAGTTAACAATGCATGATATTTATGTTATTCTTGGCATGGAATGACTTCATAGATGTTATTCTTGCATGGTTTGTCGTAGTAGGGTTATGAGATTTTATTTCCCTAATAAAGAAGATCTAGTTTGGGAGGGGTACAACTCGAGTTGTCCTAATCCCTTGATTTCGAGCCTTAAGGCCAATAAAATGATGTCCAAGGGGTTATTGTGTCATCTTGTGAGTGTTAATGATTTTGATCATGACATAGCTTCCATAGATTTAGTGCCTATAGTGAATGAATTAAAAGATGTATTTCTTAATGATTTTCTTGAAGTTCCTTCCCCTCAAGAGATTGACTTTTGTATCGACTTAGAACCCGATCCTAAACCAATTTCAATTCATCCTTACAGAATCGCTCTAGATGAACTCAAAGAGTTGAAGCTACAATTAAAATATCTCACTGATAAGGGTTTATTTAGCCGACCATATCCCCTTGGGGCGCTCCAGTGTTGTTTGTGAAAAAGAAAGATGGAACCCTTAGAATGTGTATCGATTATCAGGAGCTCAACAAAGTCACTATCAAGAATAAGTATCCACTTCCCATAATAGATGACTTGTTCAACCAAATCCAATAGTCTAGTTTCTTCTCGAAGATTGATCTTTGTTCAGGGTACCATCAGCTTAGGATTAGGGATAGCGATATCGCAAAGACAACCCTTCATACCCGTTATGGTCACTATGAGTTCCTAGTTATGACATTTGGTCTCATGAATGAAACTGTTGCATTTATGGATCACATGAACAAGGTCTTCTATGAATACCTTGACTCTTTCGTCATACTATTCATTGATGACATTCTCATCTACTCTATGACCAAGAAAGATCATTAGTAGCATTTGAGACTAACCTTGCAAATACTTAGACAACATCAGCCGTATGCCAAATACAACAAGTGTAAGTTCTTGCTTAGATCACTGACCTTCCTGGTTAATGTTATGTCCGATAAAGGTGTATAGGTAGATCCCAAGAACACTAAGGTTGATAAGAACTGGCCAAAACCTCTTACTCCCACAAATATTAATAGATTCTTGGGATTGGCTCGTTAATATCGTAGGTTCCTGGAGGGTTTTTCTTCCATTGCTGGATCACTGATAACTTTGACTAAGAATAAGGCCAAGTTTGAATGGACGGAGTCTTTTGAGAAGAGTTTCTAGGATCTCAAAGATAGACTCACTTCATCCCTGGTGCTTACTTTTCCAAAGTTTTGTTAGAATTACACTGTGTATTGTGATGCATCTAGGGTTGTTTAGGTTATGTTCTAATGCAGGGTGGTAAGGTAATAGCTTATGCGTCCAGACAACTCAAGGTTCATGAAAAAAATTATCCCACAAATGACCTAGAGTTGGCAGCTGTGGTATTTGCACTGAAATTGTGGAGGCACTACTTGTATGGAGTGCATGTGAATGTGTTCACAGACCACAAAATTCTTCAGTACGTGTTCACACAAAGGGAGTTAAATCTCCGTCAGCGGAGGTGGTTATAGCTATTGAAGGACTATGACATGAATGTCGACTACCATTTAGGTAAGGCTAATGTTGTAGCTGATGCTTTGAGTAGGATGAGCATGGGATACAACCCACGTTGAGGATGAGAAAAAGGAGTTGGTAAAATATATACACAGACTATCCAGAATGGCTCTGCGGTTAGTTAACTCTACTAGTGGGGGTGTTTCAATTTATCCTAGTTGTGAATCATCCTTAGTAGTTGAAGTCTAGGAGGGTCAGCATCTTGATGCTGTGTTGATGGAGCTGAAGGACTCCGTGTTGGTTAAGATAAATGAGACTTTTGCTTTAAGAGATGACGACAAACTTAGGCACCAGGAAAGGCTGTGTACCAGATGTGGATGATTTGCGGACCAGGATCATTGGAGAGACCTACGGTTCCAGATACTCCATATATCAAGGTTCCACCAAGATGTATCATGATCTTAAACAGACCTATTGGTGGGATGGCATGAAGAAGGAAATTGAAGAATATGTGGCCAAGTATCCTAATTGTCAACAGGTTAAGGCAGAACGTCTTAAGCCTGGCGGTCTTACTCAGATCATTGAGATTCCGACTTAGAAATAGAAGACCATTAATATGGAGTTCGTGGCAGGTCTTCCGAAGACTAGGGACATCATGAATCCATATGGGATATTGTGTATAGGATGACTAAGGCTTACCACTTTATCCCTGTGAAGCCTACTTACAGAGGCGAGTATTATGCAAAACTCTATATTGAAGAGATTCTGAGATGGCATGGGATTCCTTTGTCTATCATCTCTGATAGAGGAGCTCAATTCACTTCACATTTCTAGAGATCCCTCCAGAATATCTTAGGCACGCAGGTGATGCTTAGTATTGCTTTTCATCCTCAAACTTATGGGAAAGAAGAGCGCACCATTCAGACATTGAAGGACATGTTGAGGCTGTGTGTGATTGATTTTAAGGGTAGTTTGGACAACCATCTTCCTTTGATAGAATTCTAGGATAATAATAGATGTCATTCCAGCATTGGGATGACACCGTTTGAAGCACTGTATGGTAGGAGATGTAGGTATCCATTAGGGTGGTTCGAGGTTTGAGAGTCATCCATTTTAGGCCCAGAGATCATTCATGAGGCCTTAGAGAAAGTTAGGATGATTAGGGACAATTGTGCTACTGCTTATAGTCGGAAAGAGTCTTATGCAGACAACAAAAAATGACCCTTAGAGTTTCATTTTTGTGACCAGGTCTATTTGAAGATATCACCTATGAAGGGGGTGATGTGGTTTGGCAGGAAGGGGAATTTGAGCCCGAGGTAGTTGGGCCATATGAGATCCTACAGCGTGTGGGAGAGGTGGACTATGAGTTGGCATGTCTGCGGAGCTATCTTCTATTCATCCAGTCTTTCATGTGTCTATTTTAAAGAAGATCCTAGGCAGTCCAGCATCGATTCTACATGTTCAAGGTTTGGAGGTTGATGAAAATTTGTCCTATGAGGAGGTACCTGTGGAGATTTTAGACGACCAGATCAAGCGGCTGAGGAACAAGGAGATCGCCACAATAAAGGTATTGTGGAGGAATCATCTTGTTAAGGGTGCTATTTGGGCCGATATGAGATCGCGCTACCCCCATCTTTTCAGCTCTTGAGGTTAGACTTCCTACTCTTAAGTCTAGGTTTCCTTATCTCTCCATTCTTTGTTGCTATTGCTTGATTGTGTATAGTGACTATGTTATGATCTGACTGGCATTATGCTATATAGTTAGTAGTGTCATTCGGGGACGAATGTTCCTAAGGGGGAATTATGTAATAACCCTAAAAATGGATATGCTAAGTAATGCTTAATGTGTATAGAATGACTTCGATTAGACCGGGTTTACATGGGTTAATGCGTGTAGAACCAGACATGTGAACCCTTACAACAGCCAAGACAACTAACTTGGGGAGTTATTTCAGCTAGGAAAGGTTGGTTCCAGCCACGTAGGGCTCCTGAATATGAAGATTTACCCGGATGAGTATTTACTAGACATAAAAAGGGGAAATCTTAAGTTTGGAGGGTCTAGGGATAAAATGGTTCCAGGCTAAGGGTAGTATCGTTATTACCCTAATTATATAATTAATTATTTAATTAATAAGATGGAGGGGTATTTTGGAAAGAGTTGGCCAAAAATTGGCTCTTAGAGTGAAGTCTTGCTCCACCTGGGTTCGAACCTAGGTGGAAGCAGTGAATTAAATTTGTTTAATTTAATTTGGTAAATTAATGTAATTAATTAATATTTATTATTTATTACATGATTTATGATAAAAGGGAAATCAGATTTTTTAATGAAATAAATTTGTTTTATTAAACTCCTAAGCCTAATAAACTCTCACTCTCTCATGTCTATCTCATGTTCACGTTCAATCTCTCTTCTCTGTTTCACGTTTCTCTCTGTCAAATAACATTCAAGAACAAAATATTACCAATGTTCTTCACACTTGAAGAACTCACACGAAAATATGAGAAAAACAATTATTAATCAATCATGTAGGCAAAGAGAAGGTTTTCCATCGATTGGGGTGTTGAAATTTTGGTGTTGGATGTGTGTTTGGATAGGTTTTTGGGCAGCAAGTCGAGGTTTGAACGTCAAAAAGGTATGGGTTCTCTTCTCTATTGGTCCCTTTCCCAAGAGATCCATAAGGTTCAGTATATTTAAACCGAAAACAAGTGTTGTTCCCCGTTGCATGTCCCTGTCACTAGATCCCAATGATTCGTAGGTTGGATATGTTTGCTGGTAGATATTAGGCGTGTGTTGTGTTGTCGTGATGAATATGTTCATGTATGTGTGTTTGAAATCATATGAAGGATCACCAATGCGATCAGAAACTATGTGTACATGTGTGCAATGTGAAGCATGACTATGTGTCTCGGGTTTAAGGATCTAAAATGTGATGTTAGTTCTTTGTATTTCATGTACAAATGTTTATGTAAATCGTGATATTCATAAGTGATGTAAAGATGCTGATTTGAGTGCAATTCTTTATCAAATGAAATCTTTAAAATTAATTGAAAGAATTCACTAAAAGCTACTAAAAATGTCTAAGCATTTAATGTTAAAGAAGTGAGAAATAGGCTGCAAAAATTTCCAGCATCTTGTTAATGAGTTTTGGCCCAGCTAAGGGGGATTTTTATGCTATGAAAAAAATGAATTAAAATATGTGAGATCACTTGGGATTGAATTCATGACCTTTCCATGGTAAAAATTAATGAAATAAGATGAGAAAAAGGGAATGTGACATGTGGGATTCGAACCCATGACCTTGGCTGGAAAATAAATTATGAAAATAAGGAATGAGAGGAGTGATATTCGAACCCACAACCTCTGAGTCAACTTAAGTAAATTAAAAGAAAAATAAAGGGTGAGGCGTGTGGGAATCGAACCCATGACCTCTAGGCAGAACCAAGGGAAATTAAGGAGATGAAATTGAAGTGGGGTTGTGGGGTTCGAACCCACACCCCCTCGGCCAAAGGAGAGAAATTAATATAATTGAAAATAAAAAGTAAATGATGTTGTGGGGGTTCGATCCCACATCCTCTTAGTCCCATTGAGCGAAAAATGAAGAGAAAAATTAAAAGAAATTAAAAGAAAATTAAGGTGTTAGGGCTTGATCTTGGATTACCAAGCTGTGTGGACCAAAATAAAATAAAAGAAAAATGTAAGTGTTGTCCAAGGGATTCGAAACCGGGTTCCCTTGCCTAAATTTTGTATTGATACATAAGTCATACGTGAATTAAATATTCAAGAATAATTCTATCTACTTATATCGAAATTGAGATCTTGGCTTACATACAACATGCATAAGTCTTGTACAACATAATCTTAGGAAGATATGAATCACCGAAACGAACTATGAACAAAGCCTCATGGCGTGTATGTATAGAACCATAATTCTAGCATGTGTTTTTAAATAAGTGAACCTATGATGTATGTAATTAAATTATCTAACCCTAGAAGTTTTAAGTAAGTGTGTAAAATACACTAAATGGCCAAGTGAATTGGCACATGATGAAACGAACAATGAAATAATTAAATTAACAATTAAATGATTAAATGAACAATGAAAAGATAAAACCCTAGAAGGGTTAAGTAAGAGTGTGAAACATACTAAATGGCCAAGTGCATTAGCATATGATGAAATGAACATTCACGTAAAAGGGGTGAGCAATTATGAAGAGCAAATGTGATAATGTTAATGAATGTGGTGACCACATGATATGCGACTAATGTAAAAGATGAGAGCAATCTCAAATGATCCTAGGTAAATGTTACCAAAACGTACACACCTATGAGAGTGTAAAGTTAATGAAGGGACCAGTCTGTATGAAAACTCTAATGAAAGTATTAAGATTAACACACTTAGTGCTAATGATGAGATGAGAAATCAGGTATTGAGCTACGATTTCCTCATACTAGAAGTCAACTTCCATGACATATCAGTGAATGTAAGGAAACTTTATACTAAGAACGGATAGACTAGCTATGAGCGGTGATGCCTTCTTTCGGTATGGGCGGAGGTTCACGTAACTCTCATCTGATGAGACTTTCCGAGTATCCTTATATCTCCTAGTCTTTGAAACTATAGTTCCAATATAGGGATCTGGAGGGGTTCAATTCCCATGTATGCTAAAATGTCTTGGGTCACTTTGGCCGGTGATTCCACCTCTCTTCGGTGTGAGGGAGACATTGTATTTTATGATGCTCACATGATCTATGTCGGTTCCAGTTAAAGTTCCCAATGAATGAATGAGGTCAGCCTCAAATAATGTACATAACAAAATGAATGAAACAAAAGGTGTTAGGATAGGATTATAAAGAGGTCAGCTAGACTTAAGTGATGACACTATCTCATTCTTGACCATTGCACAACGAACCCGACGAAAGTATTAAACTATATCCTAGGTATAGCTGGTGTTTACACTAGCCTATGAAAGAAATGAAAAGAAGTACGTATAAATGAATGAAACAAACTCTGTGTTTGCTATAAAAGTCTCCCTAGTTGAGGTGTCATCTGTTGATATCTCATTTTGGGATGTCTTAATCTCAAGTCCTTCATTCCAAGGTCTCATGGAATATGAAGGAATAATATGAAAGATTTTATATGCTATATGCAATATGTTATGTGCTATGTGTAAGATCTTATATGTTGTGTGCAATATGATAAGTATGATGATGCATGTTACTCTCATGGCATAACTTTCCAAATCCAAATTTGGAAAGCTCACTAACTTTCCTAATCCCATTTTGGCAAGTCCACTAACTTGATTTTCCATAATCATGTTGTTAGGAAAGAGATGTTCTTACTCATGCATGTCCTTGGTGCGTGCTTGCATATACCCATACTTAGTACAAGTGTGTAATAATCCCATACAATTATACAATTTTAGGTGAAGGCACAGGTGGACGCTAGAGCTTACAGGTTAACGTTGCAGCTATCCAAACGTGGAGCTTTCATCCGGACTTGGTAGGTCCTCATGCTTTCGAGGATGTATACCGTTATTATCTAGTTTAAATTTCGGCTCTACCTAGTGGAGCATGTTCCACTAGTGTTTCTTTCCGCTCTTGTTCAGAGTTTGTATTGGTGCCTTTTTTGGAAGAATACATTTAATGCAACTATGAATTATTTTTTCATTCCAGTATCTCTCTATTAGATGGTTGATTTGTGAGCGCCTATGATGTTAATTTTATAATATTTAACATACAATTAGAAAACAAAAAGTTCAAATTTTCCACTGAAGTTAACTTAAATGAAGTAAGAATGACGTACGTAGTATTGTCTGCGACCTCTGAGAGATCAACGGCGCCGATATCGTCTGAGATCTAGATTCCGGTCATGATAGGAATACTAGCAAAGCTCTAGTTCAACGTAGTTCATCATCAGGATCATTACATTCTCCCTAACTTAGAAAGACATTCATCCTCTAATAACACTAAACACTTTTAAGGACATCAAGGACTCAACTAGAAGCATATAACACATAACATAATGTTCAAGACATTCATGTTCAATGCACTAAACGTAAAAGGAACACCAACTCCATAACATTAAGCATTTTTAGCAAAACCAGCAACTTTTTGAAACAAATTCCACAATTCAAAGCACACACTTATTTCTTCATTTTCCCTTCATTTATAGAGGAATCACCTTTCCAAACATTATACATGATCATCATACTATTTCAATAAGATCATGCAAAACTTAATATTATCCATGAAACTCATAATATAGGAGATATGCAACTCATACTCATATGCAAGACTCCAAAACATAACAAAACTACTAAGGATATTGGCCTCAAGCTTGAGTAAGAATAGAAAGGAAAAGATAATGGTATGACTTCACTACCCAACTCATTCTCCCCTACTAAGGGTAAACCCATCTAAAACAAAACAAAACAACCATAAAGAGTTTTGACTTACCAGGGACTTCATTCCGGATTGGTTCCTTATTTAGCTCCGAGTGCATAGAAACCATTCCTCTTTGGAGCATTAGGATCTGGACCACCATAATGAACTTGGTTGACCTGCTTCTCTTTGACCTTGAGGTTAGATCAATCTATCATCTTATGACCCTTATTATAACATCCAAAGCAACCATCCGTTCTGTCAAGACACTTACCCAAGTGTTACTTCCTAAAAGTAGCATACCTAGAGCTCTCAAAAGCATGACCACCTCCTTGGGAATTTTTGTTGGAAATCTATCCTTGTCCCCTATGGAAGAGTCTTGGTTAAAGGACCTGTTCTTAGACTTTGGTTGACTTGGTTCGTCCATTCTAGGCCTCTTTCTATGCCTATTCATCTTCCTAAGCTTAGACTCTTAAATTTGTTGAGCATTCACCATGAGCCTAGAAATATCCATGACATTATGGAGCATTGTCGTTCGAAACTCTTCTTCCACCAATCTAGATACCCCCATCATGAATTTATTCATTTAAGCCCTAGAGTTGACTACCAAGGTTGGGTCATACATAGAGAGTTGGGTGAATTTGAGAGAATGTTCTTTCACACTCACTCCCCTTGAAGAATTTTCATGAATTCCACCAACTTTATCTCCCTCAATTAAATGGGGAAAAACCTATCAAGAAAAGACACTTTGAAAACTTTCAAATCTACCGGACCTTCCATTAAGGGTCTCTAATTTCTCCATTGCTGAAACCACTCTTGATCCACATCTTTGAGTTGCTAAGCAGCTAGCTTCGCTTTCTCTCTAGAAGTCACTCCCATAGAATCCACCACCTAAAACACCTCATCTATGAAGCCTTGTAAATCTTCATACACCTTAGTGCCATGGAATGTAGGAGGGTTCATCCTCATGAAATCTCAGATTCTAGAAGCGTGAGTAATTGCTTTGGATTGAGGTCTAGCTCCTAGGTTAGCTTGGGAAACCACATTATTAGTGATGACATGAGCTTGAGTCGTCATGACTCGGGTTAAATCCCTAATAGAAACCTTATATCTGCATTAATCATATCCCCTTCAACATAGGTGCTTGAGGACCTTGGGATATTGGAGGCATTTGGGGAACTTGAGGTTCTTGAGGGGGAACGACCTCATTCACATCCTTTTGGTCAACTATAGGGACTTGCTCACCACGGGGAAGGATCTTCTCATTATCTACTCCTCCCTCCTCCTTTCTAGCAGGTGCCCTTCTCGTAATCATGTCCTATTAACACAAGAAAAGAGGTTCAGAAAAGACATCTTATAGAACTCAACTTGATGGCACGACACTAGAGCAATGAAGAAAGTGAAACTTCTATCATCTTATAGCCTTTCTTTCATAAATGTGCCGCTACTAACATCAATGAGAACGACTTTACTAGATGTGGCTTGTGAGAATTTGGATCCTAAATTATTTCCCAAAACCATATGCTCTGATACCATGTTTGTAACGACCCACAAGTACACCATAGAAGAATGGAGCACTCTTGAGTCGTCACAGGGCATACTTGACCCTTCGGAGGTATTGTACAAGCCTCTTATATATCATTCATTACATAAGATAGGAAAAGTAGTGTGGATTTATACATTTTCACTAGGATAATAATAAAAAGCTCTTTCATAAAAATACTAAGTAATAAGTTTCATCGTCATAAGTCAACTTAAATACATAACTTAAATATCTTGGAGTCACGTCCCTTTACATTAAAAGAATTACATAATAAGTCATATACAAGTATCAAAGAAGAACTAAAGAAACATAAACCATGTCCTCGAATATGTTAGTACATACCGAGTCTTGAGAGAGTCAACTTCCCAAACTTTTCCTCCTAAACTTCCACCTGCCTCCAATCTATACATATAGAGCATAGAAAAGCATGGGTTAGTACCAACATTGTATTAAGTATGACATTATGCAAAAACACATGTAAAAGAGGGAATTTTTAATTGAAATCAATCTTTAATGCTATATAAGTAAAACCTTCATGAATATAGTAGTAAAACAACATATAAATCATCATTTAAGATACAAGGTAAAACATCCATAATTTTTAACACAAGACTATACTCTACGGTGGACTCATTTTATATACACCTTACAGTGAATCCATTTTCCTTGAAGTTTCCCTATACAAAGTTATCCTAAGAATCCACAAGGTAATACATGTTGAAACCACCCATACAATATCTTCAATAGACACCTAAGTGATTCCTAAGACTACCAAAGATAGGCATACTTCACCACTCTTAAACAACCAACATTCAATATCAAAGACATTAGAGGAACATACTTACATTGAAGGACTTCACATAAGAACCATCCTCCAATACAATCCTCCAGTTACACTTAGTGCAATGTGAAGGTATCATCCCATACTAATACTTCTACCTTAATTCTTCTTGAGGATTCCCATTGGCTAGGCACATACATTCATCATTTACGCAATCTGCATAAATCTTACACAGAAATCATCATACATAATAATCTTAAACATAAAATCGACATACTCCACTTTCAGTAGACATAAGTCACATTACTTTTTTTTGATAACACAATAACCCATTCATTCAATTTCATTTAAGGACACACCAAGATTCCCTCAAAATGCCTACTGGTGTAATGCATAGATGACTTCCCATACCAC
The DNA here is from genome assembly GCA_027704765.1 of Solanum habrochaites. Taxonomy (NCBI): domain Eukaryota; kingdom Viridiplantae; phylum Streptophyta; class Magnoliopsida; order Solanales; family Solanaceae; genus Solanum; species Solanum habrochaites. The sequence goes on from JAKWJA010002493.1 coordinate 16,313,521, forward strand.
CACCTACCCTAAGTAGTACACCCTTTAGAAGACTTAGTCATTACGCTTATTTTTGGGGTCTACCTTTAACCAACATAGACCATGAGAGCTAGACATGGAATCCCGATAGTAACCCCTACGAGATTAGGGTTCTCCACTTGCCTAAGGTAGGGTCATTCTTGAGCCTTTACATGGATTCTCCATTATCTACCCCTATGCAAGCACATAGTTAAGGGATAATAAGATTGCTTCTAGCTAACTCATTCTCTATTAACGCAGAGTAGTAATCTCAAGAGGTACATTGGTACAATATCTCTATTCACGTATTGAACCGACCCTTTCTTCAAATCCTCTCGGTGCTACGAGTAACTCCCGCACAGAGTCTTAAACATTCATTGACTATAGGTTAAAGGAATAGATATTTAACACCACATCTCAACTCACAAAGGGTACTTATCCCAAGATGTTACTTTTGAACACCACATCTCAACTCACGAAGGGTATTCAACCTCCACCTATATTAGAAAGCTCTTTGGAATAGTGAGGATTCTACAAAACAATTCATCTCAACTCAGGAAGAGTTTTCACCCAAAACTCCCCTTTTCATTACAAGAGTCTTTTAGAAGAGTAAGGAATTGTCTAGAAAATTCATCTCTACCAACAAAGAGTGTCCACCCTACAAAACCCCATTCACATTCATTTACTTCATTCATTCATTCATTAAAAGTATGTATCTGAGTAAATGTGAGCTTACCTTTCACATAATCAATATTTTCATAACATTGACTTATAAACATACTTTCACCTTCATTCATCATATTTCACACACTAGCATGCTTCATATATACTTATACTTCATTTGGACATGATTTCTTCAAGTCACACCTTAATAATTTCATAAAAGCACCACATGTATAACATTCAAATCATCACTTAATTTCACATGCTATGCCTTCAATCCCATAATCCGAATAAACATTTTTATACATATATTCGTATACTTCAAATAAACACTAGTACCAAAGGTGGACCATACAATTCAAGATCATTTCACGATAAGAACTAAACAATATAACCAACTTACCCTTCGACAAAGCTTTCACCACCTTCCTTCAGTTTTTCCAATAATTCCTTATAAAATAGCATTTAAAGCAGTAGCTAATAACAATATAACCTAAATAAATACAACTCTAACATTATCTATAAGCACTAAACCCACTTCATAACCTAAAAGTTTGAAATATGCATGAGCATAGGTTTATCGAGGTTTTGACATTAAAATCATCAACTAACACTAAAAATAACATATTTAGATCACTAAAAAAATTTCATGCCTCATCCATAGATTCAAAAATAGAAGAAGTTGAAGTTTGAAAACCCTTTTTGAAATATCTTTGGAATGGCTCCTTGAATGAAAGAAGGTTCAAGGATGAACTACCATACCTCACTATCATAAAACCCATGAAATGTTGTGAAGAAGACGTCCGAAGCCTTGACTTTTAGCCCTTCCTTGGGTTCTAGCTTCTAACGGAGTTTGAGAGAGTTCGTTCTTGAGGGAGGGCTTTCGTTATTTTAAAATGAAGTCTAACCTATGTTTACTAGTATAAACCTACTTAAAATACCCCTGTAAAACGTTAATTATTCATAAATTAGTTGGGGTGAATTTACTAAACACCCCAAGCCTGGACGATTCCTTGACAACTTTTACAAGAGCAAATAAACGGGCCCTACCTATTGGGTGTCGTTTTATAAGATGGCCCGTCCTGCTGGACATTGATTGGTTCAGAGAGTGGTTTCAAGGGTCAAATATACCCACAACTATGTTTGGAGCCACACCTAAGAAAATGGGGCATCAACCAATGTACGACCCGTTGATGGAGTTGTCTATTAGGACAGTAAAATGGCAGTTTCTATCTTAGAGTTAGGGTCCTCTTCTAGGGCCCCTTGTGGGTCCTAGTTCGAGTCGAACCCGGATGTTAGAACACTAAATATGGTCATCTAGGTCTTAGGTTTCTCCCATATCAATTTGGACTCTAAAAAACTCACCAAAAATTCCAAGGCACACAATAACTTACATAAGCACATAGACATCTAGCCGTGGAGCGTTTTGGTAATCCTTTTACGTTTGAACTCAAAACTTATCAAAATGACTTCAAACATAAAAAGTATCTATTTTAACACATTATTAAATTATGGAACACTAGTGAACTTTACTTCAATCTAGTTCATTATGAGTGTCGTTAAATTCAAAATAAATTATCCCTTCCCCCTTTGCTCCCTATGATTAATACTATATATTTGAAGATTAGGGGAATAGGATACCAAGGTTCTCTCGAGAGACTTAAAATGATTAAACGTCAATATAAATTTCCATATATGTTTTTGAAAGAACCTAAGGTGAACATGAGGAAAATTGAAAATTGAAAAGGAGAATAGGGTACACTTTCTATTTTACTCCAATTTTTTTTTTATTTTTCGATCTCAAAATTACGCTATAGGCATTATTAAAGACACAATTTTTTCAATTGAATCAGATAGCGCCCCTGAAGTAGATGGACTAAACGGAAAATTCTACCAATCAACCTGGAAAAATCGTAGCAGCGGACCTCCATGCAGCCATCATTTCATTCTTTTAAGGTTCTATCCTTCAAAAATTTTCTCTCACACTTGTATAGTGATGCATCCTAAAGTTAGTTAATTCTCTTCATGATTTTTAAGAGATTAGGCCTATCAGTCTTTGTAATACTTCGTGCAAGATCATTGAAAAATTGTTCAATAATAAGATTTTCAAAATTATTCCAAATATAATTAGCCCCAATCAAGGTGGTTTTGTTAAAAGGAGAGCTATTACTGAAAATGTCCTCCTTGCCCAAAAAATTGTCAATGATATCGATATATCTAATTATGGGGGGAAGGTTCTTATTAAACAAACATTTCTAAGTCCTACAATAGATCCTGTTGGTCAATCTTGTTCTTTATTTTGATGAGGTTTGGTTTAGATAAAAGTTGGATCGATCATATTTATAGGTTCATGTCCTATAATTGGTACTTTGGTCTTGTGATTAAAGTAGGCAAGGCTTTTTTAGATCAGGATGGAGTCTTAGACAGTAAGACCCCCTCTCCCCTAGTCTCTTTTCTCTCTAGGCACAATTACTTTCCAAGATGCTTAATTCTTTGTATAGAGTCTCGACATTTATAGGTTTCTCCATGCATCTATTTTGTCCTGAAATTAACCATGTCTTTTTTGCAGATGACACAATCATTTTCAGTAGCGAAAGAAAAGCCAATCTTCAAGCAATCCTTGCAACTATGGAAAGCTATGAAAGAGTCTCTGGACAATCAATCAACAAGAACAACTGTTCGTACACCCATGGCTCCTACCACTTACTTATCTCTATCAAAACGGTTTAAAAAATTCTTCGTTATGAGATACAAGCATCTTCTTATTAAATATTTGTGATGCCCCATATATAATGGGAGGAAACTCCTCGAAATCTTCACTGATTTGATCTGCTATATTACTAATAGTATTAAAGGGTGACATCTTAAATTGTTGTTCATAGGAGGAAGAGCGACTCTCATTAGGAATCTACTTATTTCTTTAAAGGTTCATACTTTGCTTGCAGTTCATCCTCCTAAAGGCACTCGTGAGGTTCTTCAGAGGTATCTTACTAGGCTCTATTTATCGGGTAATGAGGAAAAAAAGAAATATAATTGATTTCTTGGGAAAATCATAGCTACCTGTACAATTAGGGGGGGGGGGAATAAAATTTTAGAAAACTCAAAGAAACTTGCAAGGCTTTCACGAGTAAACAATGGTGGATATTCAGAACTACTGAATCTCTTTGGACTAATTTCTTCAAGGACAAACACTGTAGTGATGATCAACCTACCATTGTCCAATGGGAACCAGGGCAGTCACATAGTTGGCTGGTAATGCTGAAAATTAGAGAAGAGGTGGAACAAAATTTTCTTGTGCAAACTAAAAGGGGGAACTCTAGTTTCTGGTTCAAAAATTGAATAACATGGACCATTATACGAACTCTTTGAGAAAACCCTCATATACCAACATATTCCTATTAAATATGTTTTTTATTAGGGTCACACAAACTTGAATGCCATCAACCCCCAACCCCTAGATCACATCAAACATATCATTATCAGTTTTAACATCAACTTGGAAAAAATCTTGACGATATTCCTCTTCTTGACCGCTGTTGAATCTAGGAAATTCTCTGTATCTTTATCTTGGAGGTTTTTTAGAAATAAGAGACCCTTTGCTCTTATTGATGCAAAGATATGGAACAAACATGTACCATATAAAATGTCTTGTGTTACATGGAGGGCTATTCATAACAGAATGCCTACTTATGATAAGATAGTTGATAAGTTTAAAATAACCACTATTGCTAAATGTGTTTTTATTTTGCTAGAGGTATGAACCCTTGACTTGAATCCTAAAAACACTTATTTTTCAAAGGAGGCTACGCAAAATAAATCTGGAGCTCTATAATTGGCAGAATGGGCATTATCACAAGCCACACAAATCTCAGAGAACTGATTCAAAGATGCTGGAATTTTACATCCAAAATTCCAGTTGTTGAATATGTTTTAAGTATTATCCCTCCAAGACGACGTTCTTCTAATTCCGGGGCACCTCCAAGATACCTATAAGATGTTCTTTCAAAAGGGTGTTCTAGCTGGCTTTTCAAAGACCTAGTGATCAAGGTGAAACTCTAGATATGAGGAAGAGAGAGCATCCACAAAAAATATCTATTTATTTTATCTCCTTTAACATATTCTGCAAAAAAAATTTCTCCAACATTAATATTCCACCGTTAAATGTTCAAGACCCTCGCATCACTACATAAAGTTTAATACTGATGGCTTTTGTATTTGAGAATCTAGTGGAGGAGGTGGAGTGGTGAGTGACTCAAATGGAAATTGCATTATGGCATTTATTCTTCCATTGGGAAATGGAACCAGCAATACTGCTGAAGCAAAAGCCTTCTTATTTGGCCTAAACTGGTGTATTGCCAATTGACACATCTGTACTACAGTTGAAACTGGTTCCCTAATCCTCCTAAATAATATACTCAATTTATGATCTACTCATTGGAGGATGGGAAAAATAGTGGATAAAATCAGAGAGTATATTCTCAGACACAACATTCAAGTCAATCACAGTTAGAAGAAAGACAACAGAGTGGTGGAAAAACTTACTTCTTATAATTATCTAACAAACACCACCATAGTTCTCACCAACACATCCAAGCTGCCATTACGTGTTAATAGATTCATCAGCTTAGATAAGTGGCAGTTTTCATCCTACAGGATTAAAAAAAGAAAGTCTTCGCTGATTTACTTTGACCCTCATTGAGAAGTCTTTTTGTTAGTTGCCACTTTTGTGCAACTTTTTTTTTGCACATTGCTACTTCAACCTTCAAGAAGTCAAGGTCTAGTCCTCCTTATCCAATCATAATTTTTATCAGTGGAAATTATAGTTATGATATTTTAATTTAAAAAAATATAAAATTCTAGCCTACTTATTTGGAGATGCCAAATCATGGGCCTTTTCTAATTTTAAGCACTCCCTAGATATGCCAGGAGACTTGACCCAAACATTCATTCAGAAATTGGAAGCCCAAAACCAATTCCTCCACCAACCCAGCCCAAGAGAAATCAAAAGAAACCAATAAAAGAATTCTACGATGCAAGCATACAACAATACCAAAAGAATACCCGACTGACCTGACCCATGTAGTCTTCTTCTTTCTTCCAGTGAGAATTATAGCCAGCAAATTCATCAATGACCCAACCCAGTTCTCGCGTCCCTCTCCCTCTCTCATTTCAAAGTGTTCTATCCGTATAGATATCGTTGCCGCATTTTCCAGGTTGCAAAATCTCCTATCACTTTCGACCTCTCTCTTCAAATTGAGCGTCTAAGATCGTTTGTTTTTCTGTTGAGGAGGGGCAATATTTTTGATCTAACCAATCTTATCTATTAAACGGAGGTCTAAAATTATAATTTTAAATGGGAAATCCGTTGGAAATTCCTTCCCAACTTTCCCTCATTTTAGCCCATATATTTTTTCATCTTCATTGTACGGGTTAGGAAAAAGTAGGAAGAAAGATAAGGGGGAAACTTGGAAGAAAATTGAAAGCTTGGCATTTTCTAACTGTTATAAATTGAATAAAATCACAAGAAATAGCTATAAAAAGATCTAGAAAACACAGAGAAGAAAAATAGTTTTGAGTCCGAGTTCCACTCTTTCATCTCATTTGTCATCTCCCGGTTGATTGGAATCTTTTGGTGGTGTCGTAAGTTTCTGCTTAATTGTCTATGTTTGAATTAAGTGTTCTCTTCAACTTTTAGTTTAAATTACTTTAAAAAGGATATATTTATGTTCATGTCGTTTGATGTCTTGAGAATGTTAAGACATTTAAGTGTTCTTTTGTATATATATGATTGTTGCCGCCAGTATTTATAGGTTAGTTCAAAACTCATTGTTTTGCTGGGTGTGTTTTGCATCCATGTTTGAGCAGGAAACAGAAATGTCTGAATTTGCACATGTCAAGGTCCCATTTTATTCTTATTCTTTTACTTTTTATTATTCATGCTTGAAATTATGCACTATCTTGTCATATTTTGTTACTGTATTCTTATTTTTTGGTTTGTTCATGTTTTAGTATACAAAATCTCAAATTTTTCATAAGCTTGTTGTTGCTTCCCCATTATATGAAATGCACTCTTTTCTATAATGAATTGTTTTCACTTACAAAAATTCTGTGTATTCTCAGTTTAAGATCTAGTTTTGATTAAAGTGATTTGTCTAGCATCTAATATGATTAAAAGTATTCTTCTACCATTTTGTTGCGTTTAAATGTTAGGATTCAACTAGACCCATTTTGTGGGAATATTTTCTTTATCTAGTTGTGATTATAATCTGTTAAGCTAAATTCCTTGTGACTTACCCTTATCAATATTAATTATGCCTTTTTAAAAGTGGAATATTGATGCATCATATTTTCTTGTATTGCATGTGATCATTGGTGGAGTCCTGTTCGGACTCAAATATTTCATCATTTGCATTCCGATTAGGCCACGAAGTCCCAATAGTTATTTCTCCAGTCTGCCAGCCCATACAAATTGAAAAAAAGGTCCCGGAGTTGAACGAATATGCAATAGATCGGAAAAGTGAAAAGATTTGGCCAAAAGCCCACTCTTAATGCCAAAAATTGTATTTTGTTACTTTTGATCTAAGCACACTTATTTGCTATTATTATGATAGTCAGTAGGACATGCACAAGATGTTAGGCTAACAAGCCCAAATCATAATTGGGCCTAGTACTGGCTCAGTTGGACAGATCCAGACTTGGGCCCAAATCTTCTTTTCCCCATCTCATTTATTTGTTATTATGTGTTTTATGTGTCTATTTAATTGTAATATTTCATAAATACAACTTCCCAAAAGATAACTATTTTGAACTAAAATTTTAAAATCAAGTATACATTTTGCATTCACTTACTTAAGCAATTCTTATCGTTTAAAACATAAGCCAAATAATTAATTGTCAAATAACCAAGTGTTAGCGGACATTTTGGGTGCTTTAAAACCCTTTCTGAAATGCTAATATGAACTCTGAACCCCTTTAAATATTTCATTACATTTTCTATTTTTAATCATTAAAAAATAGTTTTCTTAATTTTCATTTAAAATTAAGTGACAACTCTTATACTAGTCTAATTATATTTTTATAATAAAACAACACTCTCTTGCATGATTCGTTGTTCAGGTACTCTTCTCTGCTCCGGCTCTACCAGGGCAGATGTAAGTTGTGCTATTTGAGCCGACATAGAACCAATCTAAACATTGTCAACTCCCTCAACTTGAAGGAAGATCTAATACCTTCGAAGCCTGACTAGAGACACCTTACATCATTTCAAGAGCGTTGACCATAGCATTACCTTGTGTGTCCATCCTATCACTTTGTCTTTCCAAATCTTGGTTGACAGTTCAAGTGTCATTTCGATCGAACTATCTAGACACTTAACATAATGGTGAATATAATTTCACATATTAATTATAAAATCGACATCAATATATATACATATCATAAATATATTCACTATTAATATATTTTATTGATATTAAATAACTTATAAAAGTTTTTTCGGCCCTTTCCTCCACCCAAACATCTGTATCCGACTCATTTTCTTTCTTCCTAACAAAGTCCTTTTGAAAACCTCCGATTCAATGGGAGTGGTTCCAATTTTTTCTTAATAAACTAAAACAAATTTTTTTAATGCTATACATATGAATCTACTAATTATTTATTTAAAAGTATCAAATAGAACTTAGCATCTCTCTTATAATTGTTACAACGGTCTTTGCATGTTTGGTATTCAACGAGCCACCCTTAAGAATGCCTCTAGAATTTTTTGCTTGTTCTAATATTGCCTTTAACCTTTCTGTGTTCCAATAGAGACCCAATTCATCAAAAACATGAGGCAATATCCAATGCATACATTGAACACTATCCCAAATTTTCTTTAACCAACTAGACAGTTTGACGGATGACCTCCTCTCAAATGTGGTCATAATGGCAAAATTGTACCTCGGCTCCAAACTACACATAGTCTGAAAAATAATTAAATAACGTTAATTAGACAATAGTAAAAAGAGTTAAAGTATACTAAACTACAATTTGTATGGCGTATTCTATTTAGGATCTCTCTCCAAAAGTGATAAGTTTGTATATAAAGTCTTCTAACACAGTCTTTTAAAACCTGGGCAGTATCCTTTGCAAGATGTCACCTGGAAAACACATATTAAATATGTTAGTTCATTAAAAATATATTAAAGTATAAGAAATAAATAAAATAAAATAACAAATTGATAACAAAACAAATTTATGATGGTCTATCCGGCTCAATCATGACTCCACCAAATATGTCTTTCTGGGCAGGATCTTAAGAAAGCATCTCATAATCTTGTGTACCACTAGGTGTAGCTGTAAATCAGGGTGATACATTAAGATGCCTGAACACTGATTCAATGGTGGTGTATCGGACATAACATCTGATTGCTCGCTACTAGAATCTCCAATCCTCAGGACAGATAACTCCAGTGAAGTACCTTTAGGAGATGGAGTACCTGTTGATAAGGGTTGTGCTCCACGAATATCCTGTAGGTCCTGGTAGTATCGTGCATGAAATTCTTGTGAAATAGAGGAAGCACTTATTTGTCGACCATAATTAGGATAGTATTATGGAGGATCGTCCGTACCAAATAGAACAACAAACAAACGAGTATTATGGTTGATGCACTATGGTGTAGAAGAAATAGATCCTACAATATCCTCACGATCTATGGGTCTCCTAGACTTCTTCTGTTTATCTTGTTTAGTCCGACTGACTCCAAGAAGATTGCAATGTTTATCATTGTTGTAACAACCCTAAAAAAATGAATATGCTTAGTCATGTTTAGTGTGTCTAGAATGACTACGAGTAGACCGAGTTCACACGGATAGAACCAGACCTCCAAACCCTTGCGACAGCCAAGCAACTAACTTGGGGAGTTAGTTTATCTAGGGAAGGTTGGGTCCAACCATGTAGGGCTCCTGAATATTAAGATTTACCTGGATGAGTCTTTACTAGACTTAAAAAAGGTAAATCTTAAGTTTTGAGGGTCTATGGGTAAAAGTTTCTTTTTCCAGGCTAAGGGTAGTACCTAATTACCCTAAATATCAAATTAATTATTTAATTACTATGTTGAAGGGGCATTTTGGGTAGAAAAGGCCAAAATTGCCCATTGAGAGTAATGATTTAACTTGATTATTTATGTTGGAGAATTAATTTAATTAATTAATATTTAAGTGATGATTTATGAAAAAGGAAAATCATATTATTATTATTCATTAATTAATTAAAGGGGCGGTTTGGGTCGGTCGACCTGAAGGGACCCATTTTTGTGATGGGGACGTCATGGGTTCGATCCTTGACGAAAGCGACGCCCAAGTGAATTAAAATGGAGTTTAAAATCTGATTTTTAAGGTAAATAAGGTCCATTCACGTGTGATTTAAATAAATCATACTTTTACAATTTAAAAAAACCTAATTTTGACTAAGTCTATAACTACAATCCTAATCTTAAGGAACCACTCACTTCTCACGTTTATCTTCTCTCTTTCACAATCAACTCTCTCACTTTTGCGTTCTATATGCTAATGAAATAGAAGAATAGAAAAACAACTAAAAGTTCTTCATACTTGAAGAATTCCCACGTCAAAAGCTTAGACAAAAAAAAAGCTAACCAAAAACGTAAAGCAAATATAAGGGTTTTCTGTCGAGTTGTGCTTTGAAGTTTAGGCACTTGTACGTGAATTTGGAGAGGGTTTTGGACAACAAGTCGTTTGTTGAACAACAATAAAGTAAATTATGGGTTTCTCTCCTGGACTTTTTTCTCCAAGAGGATTTTCTTTCCACAAATTCAACGAATTTTGAAAGTAGGGTTATTCCCGTTATTATCGAACTCCTTGTCCCTAATATCCTTCTGACTTCAATATGAAATAGGTTAGAGATCATGTTATTGTTATGTGTGATGGTAGTTTAAGTATGAAATGTGATTTTCGTGATTATATTTTCATGATTATGTGTTTGGAATTGTAAGAATGTCAATTTATGCCAACCGAAAGTATGTAAAAAGTGATGCTTCAAATGTTTGTGTAAATCATAATGCGAAAAAGTGGTGTAATGTTGTTGGATTTAATGGTAATTCTTTTCTGAATATAACAATGAAAAAATATACTTAAAGATGCCCCAAATGATTCATGAAACGTCCTAAGATCTTAAATACAATTGATGTTAACAAGGAGCTGAAAATAGTGAACAAATTTTTCAGCATTTGATAGGTTGGGTTAGACCAATCAAAGTGGTATAAAATACAATGAAAAATGACTGTAAAATAAGTGAAATAACTAAAGATTAAACCCAATACATCATTAAATGAAATCTACAAATAAATAAACAATAGATAAAGACAAAAATGTATTGGAGGAGACTAAATTTCCAGCTTGTTGGAAATTGTAGTCTCGGCCAACTTTTAAAAAAATGAACTTTGTTTAATTTTTTTTAAATATGAGGTCATTGGGAATTGAACCCATGACCTTACCAAATGAAAATTTCATAAAACTTTCTTGAGAAAAATTCAAGGACAAATAGATGTAGTTAGTGGGAATTAAACCCACAACCTCTTGAATGGATGAGAGAGTTAAGAGAAATATAAATGTGGAGAGTGGGGATTGAACCCACAACCTCTTGGATAGTTGAGAAAGTTAAGAGTTAAATTAAAAGAAAAATAATGAGCTTGCGGGAGACTGAACCCACAACCTCCTTGACTTAAACGAAAAAGGAGAGGAGAAACAGAAAGGAAATATTACGGGGTTGATGGGAATTGAACTAGGGTCCTCCAAATCTGAAAAATGAAATTACCAAGTTTAAAATAAGAATAAGTGTTGTCCAAGGGATTCGAAATTGGGTTCCCTTGCCCAATTTTGTATTAATACATAAGTCATACGTAAGTAAATATTTAATGAATGCTTCCTCTAAAGATTAAAATCAATATCTTGGAATATGTACAAGATGCATAAGTCTTGTACCACATAATCTTTGGTGAACATGAATCACTTAGACAAACTATGAATTGGAGCCTCATGGCATGTATTGTGGACTCATAAGTCTAGCATACGTTTAAAAGAAAGTGAGCCTAAGATGTATTGTATAAAATGATGTAACCCTAGATGTTTTAAGTAAGAGTGTGAAACACACTAAATGGCCATGTTCATTGGCATATGATGAAATGAACATTCACGTGAAGGGGTGAGAAATTCTGAAAAGCAAATGTGTTAAAGTTAATGAATGAGGTGACAATATCATAAGAGGCTAATGTTAAAGATGAGATCAATATCAAATGCGCCTAAGTACATGTTACCAAAACATACTCGCCTATGAGAGTTTAATGTTAATGAAGAGACCTGTCTCCATGAACACTTAATTGAAAGTATTGAAGTTAATGCGTACTTAATACTAATGATGAGATGAGAAATCATCTAATGAGCTATGATGTCCTCATGCTAGATGGCTTCTTCCATGATGTATGAGTTTAATATAATGGAACTTTATACTGAGCACCGATAGGCTAGCTATGAGTTTTGATGCGTTCCTTCGAAAAAGGCGGAGGTTTACGTAAATCTCATGAGATGAGACTGTCCGGCATGACTGGTATGGGTATCCTTATATCTTCTAGACTTTGAACCTATGCTGCCAATATAGGGATCTAGTAGGGTTCGACTCCCCATATATGCTAGCGTGTTCGGGTCACTTTGGCTTGTGATGCCACCTCTTTTCAGTGTGGAGCGGACACTGGATTTCATGATGCTCACATGATCTATGTCACTTAAGGTTAAAGTTCCCACTGGAAGAATGAGTCCTGCCTCAATGAATGCTCATAATAAAACGAACGATACCAAAGGTGTTAGGATAGGATAATAAAGAGGTTAACTAGACTAAATATTAACACTAGGTTATTCTTGGTCATTCCACAGCGAACCCGATGCGAGTCTTAAACTACATCCTAGGTATTACTTGTGGCTGCACTAGCATATGAATGAATGAAAATGAAGTACGTATGAATGAATGAAGCAGACTCTGTGTTTGTTAAAGAAGGCTCCTTAGTTGAGGTCCCATATGTTGAGCCCTCATTTTAGGAAGTCCTAATGTCAAGTCCATCATTCAAAGGTCTCATAGCATATGAAAGAATTATATGAACTATGTGATATGATGTGTGCAATATGTAATGTGTTGTTTGCAAAATGATAAGTATGATTATGCATGCTACTCTTATGGCATGACTTTCCTAAACTGAAATTCGCAAGTTCACTAACTTGACTTTCCATAATTCATATCGATAGGAAAGATCTCTTCTTAATCATGCATGTCCTTGGTGTGTGCTTGCATATACCCATACTTAGTACAAGTGTGTACTAATCCGATATAACTCTACATTTTCAAGTGCAGGCACATATGGATGTTAAAGCTTACAAGTCAACACTAAAGCTATCTAAAGGTGGAGCATTCATCCGAATTTGGTAGGCCCTCATGGTTTCGAGGACGCTTCCCGATTATATTCTATCTTAGATATAGGTTTGAGTTAGTGGAGTGTGTTACACTAGTCGTTCCTTCTCATCTTATTTCAGGAATTGTATTGGTACCATTTTTACAAGTATACACTTAATGCAATATGGAACTATTTCTTTCATTGGATGATCTTAATATTAGATGGTTCATTATGAATGTTTATGAGTTTAGGTAGAATGTATTATATGAATGTTTAGTAACAAAAAGTTCAAATTTTCCAGTAAAATTAACCTTGATTGACTAACGATGACATATGTAGGCTTATTTGTGACCTCTGAGAGGTCAACGATGCGGGTCTCGTCTAGGGTCAGAACTCCGGTCATGACAAAGTTTGTATCATGGCATTAGGTGAAATTCCATAGATAATAAGTTCACATAAACCACATCGAATAGTTTCCATGTCATGGTAGTTAAGTGCAGCACTATCCTGAATTAGAGACTGCATGATGAATAGGAAAAATTCCCTTCTTCTTATCTTATCATGCCTTCTTGGTGTTAAGAACGTATCTAACATCAAATCTTGAGATTCAGAAATATGAATGCGAGGAGAAACGCAGGCGGAGAGATTGGACGAGTAGTTGCTGGTGTAAATCAAGTTCCTCTCAAGACTCCTGCTGCTGGAATGGAGATGTCTGCTAACCCAATTGTGTTGATAGATGGAAAAGTGTGGACAACCTTGGTAGGGATGGCCCAAGCCATTTCTTTACAAGCTCAGTCTATGACAGCCCAGTCGGAGCAACAAGGTGTTCATAAGGAGAACCTACCTTCCAGCACCATGGCTAACAGATTAAGGGACTTCATGAGGATGAATCCTCCCGTTTACACTACATCTAAGATTGCTGAGGATCTTGAGGAGGAGTGTAAGGAAGCTATGGTGCATAATTGTATGGACCTTTCCAGGCTTATGGTACATGTCAAAGAAGTGGGAAAAAACGCAGGAAGAGGAAGCACACTAGGGCAGGGAACAGGTCAAGGAAAGCTAAGGAGAATTTTTCAAGGATTAGTATAACTGAAACCAGAGATAAGCCTAGGGTTATAAAAGGACTCTCCCACCAAGGGGAGTCAAGTTCATTCTAGGGTCGCTATGATAGGGATTCCTAGCCAGAGTTAAGAGAAAAAATGTTGTTTGTGAAAAAGAAAGATGGAACCCTTAGAATGTGTATGGATTATCGGCAGCTCAACAAAGTCACTATCAAGAATAATTGTCCACTTCCTAGAATAGATGTATTGTTCGATCAACTCCAAGGGTCTAGTTTCTTCTCGAAGATTGAACTTCGTTCAGGTACCATCAGCTTAGGGTTAGGGATAAAGATATTCCAAAGACAACCTTACATACCCGTTACGGTCATTACAAGTTTCTAGTTATTTCATTTGGTCTCACTAATGCACCTACAACATTTATGGTTCTCATGAACAGAGTATTCCGTAGATACCTTGACTCTTTCATCATAGTATTCATTGGTGACATTCTTATCTACACTAAGACCAAGGAAGTGCATGAACAACATTTGAGACTAACCTTGCAGGAACTTAGACAACATCAGTTGTATACCAAATTTAGCAAGTGAATTCTGGATTAGATCAGTGACCTTTCAGGGTCATGCTGTGTCCAACAAAGGTGTGTAGGTGGACCCCAGAAAGACTAAGGTTGTTAAGAACTCGCCGAAACCTCTTGCTCTGATAGATATCCGTAGCTTCTTGGGATTGGCCGGTTATTATCGTAGGTTCGTGAAGGGTTTTTCTTCCATTTTTCCCCACTCGCAACTTCGACGAATAAGAAAGTCAAGTTTGAATTGGCAGAGACTTCTGAGAAGATTTTTCAGAAGCTCAAGGAAAGACTCACTTCAGCCCCGGTGCTCACTTTGCCTAAGTGTGGTGAGAATTACACTGTTTATTGTGATGAATCTAGGGTTGGTTTGGGTTGTGTCTTATGCAGAGTGGTAGGTGATAGCTTATGCGTCCAAACATCTGAAGGTTAATGAAAAGAATTATCCCACTCAGGACATGGAGTTGGCAGATGTGGTGTTTGCACTGAAATTGTGGAGGCATTACTTGTATGGAGTGCATGTGGATGTGTTCACAGACCACAAGAGTCTTTAATATGTGTTCACGCAGAGGGAGTTGAATCTACGTCAGCAGAGATGGTTGGAGCTGTTTAAGGACTATGATATCGATTTCCACTAACATCCAGGTAAGGCTACTGTTGTAGATGATGTTTTGAGAAGGATGAGCATGGGAATTACAACCCACATTTAGGATGAGAAGAATGAGTTAGTGAAAGATGTACACAGACTGGCCAGAGTGGGTGTGCGGTTGGTTAACTCTACAAGTGAGGGTGTTTCAGTTCATCCTAGTTCTGAATCATCCTTGTTAGGTAAAGTCAAGCAGGGTCAGCATCTCGATCATGTGTTGATGGAGATGAAGGACTCAGTGTTGATAAATATGAATGAGTCTTTTGCTTTGGGAGGTGATGGTGTACTTAGGTACCAGGACAGGCTGTGTGTACCATATGTGGATGATTTGCTGACCAGGATTGTCACAGAAGCTGAAGGTTCTAGATATTCGATACATCTAGGTTCCACCAAGATGTATCATAATCTTAAGGATATCTATTGGTGGGATGGCATGAAGATGGACATTGCAGAATATATGGCCAAGTGTCCTAATTGTCAGCAGGTTAAGGCAGAAAATTTTAAGCCTTGCGGTCTTACTCATATTATTGAAGTTCTAAATTGAAAGTGGGAGGCCATTAATATGGACTTCGTGGTTGGTTTTCCGAAGACTAAGAGACAACATGACTCCATATGGGTTATTGTTGAAAGGATGACTAAGTCTGTCCACTATATCCCTATGAAGTCTACTTAAAGAGCCGAGGATGATGCGAGACTCTACATTGATGAGATTGTGAGATGGCATGGTATTCCTTTGTCTATCATTTCAGATAGAGGAGCCCAATTCACTTCACATTTCTTGAGATCCTACTAAAACATCTTAGACACAAAAGTAAAGCTTAGTACTGCCTTTCATCCTCAGACTAATGGGCAGGCATAGCGCACCATTTCAACATTGGAGGACATATTGAGGGAGTGTGTGATTTACTTCAAGGGTAGTTGGGACGACCGTCTACCTTTGATAGTGTTCTCTTATAAAAACAAATATCACTCAAGCTTTGGGATGGCACCGTTCGAGGAACTATATGGTAGGAGGTGTAGGTCTCCAGTTGGGTGGTTCAAGGTTGGATAGTCATCCATTTTGGGTCCAGAGATCATTCATGATGCCTTAGAAAAGGTCAGGTTTATTAGGGACAGGTTAGCTACTGCTTACAGTCGGCAGAAGTCATATGTCGATAACAGGTTATTACCCTTAGAGTTTGATGTTGGTGACAAGGTCTATTTGAAGATATCACCTATGAAGGGGGTGATGAGGTTTAGCAGGAAGGGAAAGTTGAGTCCGAGGTATGTTTGTCCATATGAGATCCTACAGCCTGTGGGTGAGGTGGCCTGTGATTTGGCATTACCTGTGCAGCTAGCTTCTATCTATACAGTATTTCATGTATCCATGTTAAATAAGTGTCAAGGTGATCCAACATCGATTTTGCCTGTGGAAGGTTTGGGGGTTGATGAATACTTGTCCTATGAGGAGCTACCTATTGAGATTTTAGACCGACAGGTCAAGCGGCTGAGAAACAAGGAGATTCCCACAGTGAAGGTATTGTGGAGGAACCATCTTGTTGAGGGTGCTATGTGGGGGGCTGAGGCCTATATGTGATTCTGCTATCCCCATCTTTTTAGTCCTTGAGGTTAGATTCCCAACTCTAAAGTCAAAATTTCCTTATTTCTTCATTCCTTGTTGCTATTGCTTAATTGTGCATAGATATTATGTTATGTTATGACTGGAATTGTGGTAGATATTTAAAAGTATCATTTGGGGACGAATGTTCCAAGGGAGGGGATAATGTAACAACCCTAAAAATGAATATGTTTAGTAATGCTTAGTATACTCTAGAATGCCTATGATTAGACCGGGTTCACACGAATTGATGCACGTAGAACCCGACCTCTGAACCTTTGTGACATCCAAGACAACTAACTTGGGGAGTTATTTTATCTAGGAAAGTTTGAGTCCAACCATGTAGGGCTCCAGAATATGAAGATTTACCCGGATGAGTCTTTATCGGACTTAAAAAGGGGAAATCTTAAGTTTGGAGGATCTAGGGGTAAAATGGTCTTTTTCAAGGCTAAGGTTAGTATTATAATTACCTTAAATATGTAATTAATTATTTAATTAATACGGTGGATGGGCATTTTTGGTAGAAATGGCCAAAATTGCCCATTGAACAAAATCTTGCTCCATCCGGGTTTGAACCTACATGGGCAAATGATTTAACTTTATTATTTCTATTGGAGAATAAATTTAATAAAAGGAGCGGTTTGGGTCGGTCTACCTGAAGAGACCCGTTTTTGTGATGGGAACGTCACGGGTTCGATCCTTAACGAAAGCGACGCCCAAGAGAATTAAAATGGGGTTTAAAAGCTGTTTTATAAGGGAAATAAGATCCTTTAATGTGTGATTTAACTAAATTAAAGTTTTGCAATTTAAGAAAATCTTATTTTGACTAAGTCTAAAACTAAAATCATAATCCTAACGAACCACTCACTTCTCACGTTTATCCTCTCTCCTTCAGGATCAACTCTCTCACTTTTGCGTTCTATATGCTAACGAAATAGAAGAACAAAAAACAAAACAAAAAGTTCTTCATACTTGAAGAATTTACACGTCAAAAACATAGACAAATAAAAATCTAAAAAAAACTTAAAGCAAAAAGAACGGTTTTCCGTCGAGTTTTGTGTTGAAGTTTTGGGACTTGGACGTGAATTTGAAGTGGATTTTGGACAGCAGGTTGTGTTTTGAACAACACTAAAGTCAGGTATGGTTTTCTTTCCTGGAATCTTTCCTCCAAGAGAATTTCCTTTCCACGAATTCAACGAATATTGAAACTAGGGTTGTTCCCGTTCTTGTCAAACTCCTTGTCGTAGTATCCTTCTGATTTCAATATGAAATAGGTTATAGATCATGTTGTTTGTATGTTTTCTGGTAGTTTAAGTATGAAGTGCGATTTTAATGATAATGCTTTCATGGTTATGTGTTTGGAATTGTAAGCATGTTAATTTATACCAACAAAAAGAATGTGAAAAGTGTGATGCTTGTTCAAATATTTGTGTAAATCATGATGTGTAAAAGTGGTGTAATGTTGTTTGATTTAATGGTAATTATTGTCTGAATATATCCATGAAAAAGTATAGTTAAAGATGCACCAAATGATTTATGAAACGTCCTATGATCTAATGTACAAATGATGATAACAAGGAGCTGAAAATAGTGAATAAATTTACAGCATTTGGTAGGTTGGGTTCTTCATATCAAAGTGGTATGAAATGCAATGAAAAATGAATGTAAATTAAGTAAAACACTAGGAATTGAACCCAAGACATAATTACATGAAAGCTACGACAAAAACAAGAAAAGATAAAGACAAAAATTGATTGGATGAGACTAAATTTCCAGCTTGGTGGAAATTGTAGTCTCGGTCAACTTTTAAAAAAATAAACTTCGTTTAAATTTTATTTTTAAAATGTGAATTCATTGGGTATTTAACCTGTGACCTCACAAAATGAAAGTTTATTTAAAATTTTTTGAGAAAAATGCAAGGAAAAATAGATGCGGTGAGTGGGGATTGAACCCACAATCTCTTGAATGGATGAGAGAGTTAAGAGAAAAATAAAGAAGAAAATAAATGTGGAGAGTGGGGATTGAACCCTCAACCTCTTGGATAGGTGAGAAAGTTAAAGATAAATTAAAAGAAAAATAATGAGCTTGTGGGGGATTGAACCCACAACCTCCTTGACTTAAACGAAAAAGGAGAGGAGAAATAGAACGAAAATATTATGAAGTTGATGGGGATCGAACTAGGGTCCCCCAATTCTGAAAAATGCAATTATCATGTTTAAAATAAGATTAAGTGTTGTCCAAGGAATTCGAAATCGGTTCCCTTGACCAATTCCTTACTAACACATAAGTCATACGTAAGTAAATATTTAATGAATGCTGCCTCTAAATATCAAAATCAATATCTTGGCATATCTACAAGATGCATAAGTCTTGTACCACATAATCTTGGGTAAACATGAATCACTTAGACAAACTATGAATTGAAGCCTCATGGCATGTATGTGTGGACTCATAAGTTTAGCATAAATTTAAAAGTAAGTGAGCCTAAGATGTATGTGATAAAATAATGTAACCCTAGAAGGGTTAAGTAAGAGTGTGAGACACTCTAAATTTCCAAGTGCATTGGTATATGATGAAATGAACATTCACGTGAAGGGGTGATTAATTATGAAAAGCAAATATGCTAAAGTTAATGAATGAGGTAACAATATAATAATAGGCTGGTGTGAAAGATGAGAGCAGTCTCAAATGAGCCTAAGTAAATGTTACCAAAACGTACTCACCTATGAGAGTGTAATGTCAATGAAGAGACCAGTCTCTATGAACACTATAATGATAGTATTGAAGTTAATGCATACTTAATACTAATGATGAGATGAGAAATCATCTAATGAGATATGATGTCCTCATGCTAGAATCAAACTTCCATGATGTATGAGTTGAGTGTAATGGGACTTTATACTGAGTACTGATAGGCTAGCTTTGAGCGGTGATGCCTTCCTTCAGGAAGGGCGGAGGTTCACTTAACTCTCATGAGATGAGACTGTCCGGCATGCCGGGTATGAATCTCCTTTTATCTCCTAGTCATTGAACATATACTGCAAATATAGGGATCTAGAAGGGTTCGACTCCCTATATTCGCTTGCATGTTTAGGTCACTTTGGCCGGTGATTCAAACTCTTTTCGATGTGGGGCAGACACTGAATTTCGTGATGCTCACATGATCTACGTCAGTTAACTTTAAATTTCCCAAATAAATAATAAGGCCAGCCTCAACGAATGCACATAATGAAATGAACGATACTAAAGGTGTTAGCATAGGATAATCAAGAGGTGAGCTAGACTAGGTAATAACACTAGGTTATTCTTGGTCATTGCAAGCAAACCCGATGAGAGTCTTAAACAAAATCCTAGGTATGACTGGTGGCTGCACTAGTATATGAAATAATGAAAATGATGTACATATGAATGAATGGAGCAGACTTTGTGTTTGTTAAAGAAAGTCTCCCTAGTTGAGGTCCCATATATTGATCCCTCATTTTGGGAAGTCCTAATGTCAAGTCCATGATTCCAAGGTCGCATGGCATATGAAAGAATGATATGAAATATGTTATATCATGTGTAATATGTTATGTGTTGTTTGCAAAATGATAAGTATTATGATGCATGTTACTCTCATGGCATGACTTTCCTAATCTGAAATTTGCAAGTCCACTAACTTGACTTTCCATAATTCATATTGATAGGAAAGATATCTTCTTAGTCATGCATGTCCTTGGTAACTTCTTGAATATACCCATACTTAGTGCAATTGTTTAATAATACGACACAACTCTACATTTTAGGTGAAGGAACAGGTGGACGTTAGAGCTTACAAGTCGACGCTGAAGCTATCCGGACGTGGAGCATTCATATGGATTTGGTAGTCCCTCATTCTTTTGAGGATGGTTGCCCATTATATTCTAGCTTAGATATAAGTTTGAGTTAGTGGAGTATGTTCCACTTGCATTTCTTTCTTATCTTATATCAGACATTGTATTGCTGCCATTTTTGCAAGTATACACTTAATGTAGTATAGAACTATTTCTTTCATTTGATGATCTTAATATAAGATGGTTGATTGTGAATGTATATGAGTTTAAGTAGAATGTTTTATATGAATGTTAAGTAACAAAAAGTTTAAGTTTTTTGCTAAAATTAACCTAGACGAAGTAACGATGACGTATGTAGGCTTGTCTGGGACCTCTGAGAGGTCAATGATGTTGGTCTCGTCTGGGGTCTAGACTCTGGTTGTGAAAATTGTCACCGCTGATGACATCTGCATGCAAATTTACATGTATAATTTATATAATAATCATAATTTAAATAAAATTAGAAAAGTGCACTAACTTATATATATATATATACTCGCTTGTTTCAATTCTATCATTTTCCCATTCTTCCTCGTCAGTTGTTTCAATTTTATTATCTTCCCATTGTTCATCATCAAATGAGTCATCTTCCTCATTCTCGAATATTTATTCGTCAACATTTAGTATCTCATCATCATATAATTCTTCTAATATGTGTTGAGGACGGTGCGGTGTGGGTTCTATTTCAACATCAACTTGTTGTTGAACAATGGTAAAATCAATATGATATGCCACATATAAGATATTGTCAATTTCAATTCTTCCCTATAGTCTTTTTTTTTTATAACAACCCACCAATCAGCTTTGCCTCCACGCAATTGATATGTAGCGTAATACACTTGTTAGCATTTTGTGCAATGTTAAAGGGATCATAAATTATGTATTTTCTGGTATGCTTACCTTTAATTAGATTATGTTGATGTTCCACCTTTGTGCCTTTATGTGATGGGCTAAACCACTCACACCGAAACAATACAATCTTCTTCTTAGGCCAACCTTAATACCTCAATTCAATAATTTTATGAATGAAACCATAATATTCAATAGTTTGGCCAATACTATCAACATCACCTTGTATGTAGACACTACTATTATTTTTTTTTCTTGTTGCTAGAAACTTCTTATGTTTGAAACTTAAGACACAATACATATTCATTGTCAGTATTTTAGATAGGTGAAAGTGATACTTATTTCACTAATTTTGAAAAATTGGACACTTACATAGTTCTGCACTCATTTGGAAAATTTTGTATAGATGACTTCATTACCCCATATGTTTATGAACAAGCTGATCATTTTACATTCAAGTATTTCGTTAGTTAATGAACACTTATAAGAATGTGATTTGATAACAAATTTTTAACACATACTTTACACATGGTTGAATCTCTATACAATTAAATATAATATGTTCACAGCTAATCACATTTCATATAAGTGCCTATCTTTCCACATTTTTTTATATCCTCGAGCATTTTAACTCAAAATTGATATTGGTGGAAATAAATGATCAATATTGACTTCATCATTGTGATCGGGCCTGTTTCCCATACATGAAACCACCACCAAAGTAATAAGAATTAAAATAATCGGTTTCTCTCCCAATATAACCTTAACAACTAATCCTTCTCCTTATCTTAATTGTTTGCTTGGAACTGTTAATTTTTATGCATGTATATATGTATGCATGTATAAACACACATTAGTAAAAGTCTTGGTAAATATATAAAATTTATTGAATATTTCAAATGGGTACATCCATCTTGTTTGAATAGTACCTCCAAGGAGGACCTCTTGTACAAGGTGAATTGGAAGATGTTCCCTTACATCAAAGAAACCACATGGAAATATCTTCTCAAACTTAGTGGTAGTAACAAAAAAAATTTCCTCCATCATGACTAAACTACTCTCCAATAACTTTCGAGAAAACAAATCTTTTTAAAAAAGACTTATTCGTGTGACTGGTTTCCATATCCTTTTGGGTATATGGCTATAAACCATAGGAATTAATGTTTCCATCAACACATTACAATCATCACATCAAGATTTTGCCGTAGAAGATTGTCCTTCCAATACGAAAACTCCAAAAATATTCTTTGTTTGGTCCAATATGTTCAACACCATATCCCGATAGTCTAGAAGGTTAAGCTTTTGTAGTTGAAGGTAAATGAATAACTCTCTCACAAATTTGATAACTATGAGTAATGGAGGTGGGGAGTCACTTTCAACATTAATTTTCCAAAATTCGTTTTACAGATTTCTAAATTCATGGTCCATTGACAAGAACTAGCGATGAAAATCAATCCATGTATTTTTTCACGCACGCTTAAGAGTGAATGCCTTAATATTTTTCATGTAGTACGGACATCTTAGTTTTCTAACTATCATCCAACTAGACAACATCCCATATGCAGGAAAACCATTTATAGTCAACATTAAATAAACACGCATAGCAAAATTCTTCTTAGTTAATATATCATAAGTCAAAATGTCTTCATAGCACAATTGCTTAAGCTCCTCTATAAATGATTGTAGATAGAAACCAATCAAACTTTTTGGATTACGGGGACTTGGAATAACACACTTAGAAAGATTTCAAATAATTAACAATATTAATTCTAACGTAGTTGAACTTATTTTAAATTAAGTTCATAGTTTAATTTCTATTTAAATAACTTCAAATTAAGTTCAAGTTCAAATTAAGATTAATTTCTAAGGTCACCAAGAATTTGTTATATTCAAGTTCAATTTCTAAATTCAAGTCCATGTAAAATTTATTAGTTATATATAATTTCAAATCCAATAATTTGTTATATTCAACTTCTAAGTTCAATTAGTTCATGAAGTGGTAATTAAATTTTATAGTTATATTCATTTTCCATGTTCGACTAGTTTAAATTCAAATTTTAAATTCATATTCACATTTAATCTATAAAATTAGTTATATATAAACTTCTAATACAACAATTAATTATAGTTCAAGATGTAATTCAAAAAAAACAATTCATCACATTCAAACATTCATCAATATATATTCATAACATCCAAACATTCATCATATACTACTCAAAATACTTCAATTACTAATATAATTTCAAATTAACACTTCACTAACTATTTATCCTTCAAAACTAAAAAAAAAAATCCTTAATTAAAAAATCTTTAATCCAAAACAGTAATTATAATCCTACTTTGAGATCTTGAAAACCAATTCATTCACTGACTAACGATGCCCAATAAATGTATGCCTAATTTTTAGAAAACCCTAAATTCAAAAAATCATCAAGTCTATATGCCTAGCTAACAATAATCAAATCAAATTAATAATTGATCAAACACAACCCAATAAACAAAAACAATAATATACTAACTATTATCATAAGAATTGATGAAACCCTAAAGTTAGGAACTAACCTTAAAATGAGGAGAGAGACAGCGACGACAGCGTATGAAGGTGGCGGAGACGGAATAAAGTGAAGAGAGAAGAGAGAGAATAGATTGAAGAGAGAAGAAGAGAGAGAAAAAAATTGGAAATCTTGATCTGGTCAAGATATTTTAAAAGAAGTAATGGACAATGTTTATTGTCCATCACTTTCTTTTAAAATTGTTGACCAATATTTTGACAAAAAAAGCAAAAAAACTAAGAGGTGCTCTCCGTCGCTTTCGATAAATGTTTGACCATACATTTTGACTTAAAAGTGATAGACTTTGAGATGATGTATGTTGCTTCATTAAAAAATGAATTCAACAATTCCTTATTAATTATATATATATAGTTGAAACAAAAATCCACACAAAAAGTGATGGACTAAGCGAATCCATCCGTCCTAATTTAACAAATTAAGAAAAAATTATTAAAAAGCAACAAATAGTGTGACCAATGGCGTCACTTTTTGGAGCGATGTCGTTTGTCACATTTATGTCTGTGATTAATAGATGTTTTTAGTAGTGATTGGATATATAGATTGTTACTACGAACCCAAACTTTAATAGGTGAAGGCTTCCATCTCATAAAACCTACTTTGGGAAAACCCGGACACTACTATGTGAGATTTCTCCCTTAACTTGGAAGTCCCGAGTTTACTAGGTGTGAGTCTCTTTTAAACTTGTAGCTGAGATCCATCTATGTGTGAAGTGTCTATCCCATTGTCTCCATGCAGTTGTGCTAAGCATATAACCCTTAGACTAGTCATTAAACCTTACTTACACTCATGTATCATGGACGGATTTCCTTGAATATCAATCGATGTTCAAGTGATTCTATCACTTAATGCATTCAAACATTTATTGGGTAGAGGAGGTGGGTAAAGGCCTTCCACCACAATTCTTTCCATTAGTATTCAATTCATAACATTAGCCTTAGTATCAAATCCCTAGTTATCAACATTAATAACTACAATCCCTAACCTGAAATCTTCACTTCTTATGACAATCATACATATCTAGGTAACAGGGTGTCATAGTCACAAGCTTCTTTTCTAAACCTATTGTATCCATATTTCATAATAATGATTTGTTCTTAATTATTACTTGTCATGACCCATCATATATAATTCAATCGAATGCAATTTATGTTTACATGCTTTTATTCGTGAACATTACTCCCCATGCCATCAATTCTAAAAGATCAACTCTAAGTTTCCAATTTCTCTTCACAAGACATAAACCCCATCACTTTAAATTCATCAATAAAACTAGGGTTAACCATGGAAAAATGTAATATTATCATAATGTCATAATTCAATACTAATTCAATCATAAACAATCAATATCGACTCAACAAGATTCATACTCAATTTAACCCATATTATTGGAAGAAACTGCAACTTGCATTGGGTATTTCATCTTCACAATTGGTTGTATTCTAGGGGGCTCCATAGATGGAAGAATTTATGGATAAATAACCTAACATAACTTGGATACAATTCTCTCACATGTCTTAAAATATTTGAGGAATTTTACCTATCTTGACCCCCCCTCCTTCTTCTTCTTCTACTTCAACTTCCTCTTCTTCATCTTCTTCTTCTTCCTCCTCTTCCTCCTCTTCATCTTCCTCCTTTTCCTCTTCTTCTTTATATTCTTCCTTTTCTTCTTCTTCCTCTTCTGCTTCCTCTTCTTCTTCCTCTTCCTATTCTTCTACTTCTTCCTCTTCTTCTTCTTCTTCTTCTTCTTCTTCTTCTTCTTCTTCTTCTTACTCTTCCTCTTCTTATTCCTCTTCCTCCTCTTCTTCTTATTCCTCCTATTCTTCTTCCTCTTCCTCCTCTTCTTATTCTTCCTTTTCCTCCTCTTCTTATTATTTCTTCTCTTCCTAATCTTCTTATTCATTGAAGGGAATTGAGTTTCTTTGGAGAATTGAAACAATGACTAGAATCAATGTATTTTGAGGTCTAGTAGGTTTATGTATGTGGGGTAAACTAATATAAAACTTCACCACTTAACACCTAATTAGTTTCGGAATGTTCCACTAACTCTAAACTTAATTAACATAAGGATTACAAAGTCTCAACCCATGAGACCATGCTAATGGGTCGTGGGTCCACCCACGATCTTTGCTGGTCAATCATGGGTGAGGTAGTATGGCTTGGTTATTGGGGCTTGACCCATGACTCCTCATCCACGGGGCATGGGTACCCCTATAGGGCATAGGTCCCCCGCGTAGGTACTATTTTGGGCACATTCTAGGGTAGCTTTAGTGTCCTCGGAGGACCCTTGGTTGGTCCTTGGGGAGTCGTACGTTGTCATTTTAACACCTAACCCTTATTTCTAAGTATTTGAATTCAAATCTACGACTCTTACAATCACTTCAAGCTTTAAAACCCTCACATAAGGTTCTCCTTTAGCCTACTAGTTTTTTGGGTTCAACAATATCTCCCCATTAGGAACATTCATCCTCAAATGACAATTCTAAATACCTCTTAAATAAAATGACGCTACTAGTAGACTGCCATGCTTGAAAAACATTTAATTCCACATTACCAAGGAGGAAAATATCAACTCCAAGCTAAACATACTCCATGCAACACAAGGAAGTAGGAACTAAATCTAACAACCCAAAATGCATGAAATACTACATCTACTCATATTCAAGGAGGAATTACCATGTCCAAGCTAAAACATGCTCACCATACACTCATGGAGCCTACATGCAATCCGTACTCATAACATTCTTCAAAAGAGGAATCTCTCAACTCTAAGCTACGACATGCTCGTCTATTCATCTCATCTAATTCTATATGCAACTCTACTCATTGCATTACCACATGAGGAAAAAAATTCACATAATTAATTTATATGAAGACCTAAGATTTTATATGAACATGCATCTAAAGAAATCATGGCCACACATATCGACACAATGGCCTTGTTATCTAGTCACACCATCT
Source organism: Solanum habrochaites (assembly GCA_027704765.1). Lineage (NCBI taxonomy): Eukaryota > Viridiplantae > Streptophyta > Magnoliopsida > Solanales > Solanaceae > Solanum > Solanum habrochaites. Next base: position 16,340,721 of record JAKWJA010002493.1, read on the forward strand.
CAACTTGGGAGTAATACTAGGTGGATTTTCTCAGCACCATCACTTATAATTGTAAGGTCGGATAAGGTTATCACTTCACCTTTCACCAACATACAATCTCAAAATGGCCAAGTAGGGTACTAATATCAAAAACACAAAACCATAATTAAGTTCATTAATACTAAAACAACATCAAACTCTAACATAATAAGTCACAAAAGGCAAGATATCTCGAATATACTAAAGTATAAAACACATACCTACCAGTAAAAACATTAGTTCACTTTTGTTCATTTCTAGCTTGAAGAATATACACCTATTCTTCTTTTGAGCATTCTCATCCGCACCACAAGAAACAACTTTTTTATAGTCTCTTCCATTATCCTTTAGCACCAGTCTATCTTTCATTTGTGCCCACTTTATCCACATCTATAACAACAATCCATGACTGCTACACACTTACCATGGTGATTCCTCCCACACTTGGTATAAGTAGACTTAGGTAATGGAGACCCACTACCCTTCTCTTGGTTAAACCTAGGGGTATTGTAAGGATCTTAAATGGAATATCTTTGTTTCACCCTACGTTGACCTTGTCCTTAAAACTTTGCATTGGAAAAGTTCCCATCTTCGATCCTAGCTCTTTTTGCCTCCCTATTCTTTTCTCTAGTTTATATGCCTTCATTTGTTAGGCATACACCATAAGACATGACATATATATATTATCATGGAGCTTGGTCGTACGACATTCTTTTGCTACCATGTTGGGTACTCCTATTTTCACATCAGGGGGCATCCCCTAGACGTAACAGGCGTCGCCGTCCTCTTTGAGTACTAAGACTAGCCTTTTAGATTACATCATTATATTCATTGGTTAAAATGCAAAAACTTTAAAAACTTTTCTACATCTACCTTGAGGTTAATATAGACCTTTACCATACACATAATAAATTCATATAGAGTATGCATAGACCCTTCGTATATGAAGATTACATAGTCTTCAACTTTTATTTCACATAGATATATATGATATAACATAGTCTTAATTGGATGTCTCATATCATAAACCATCTTAACACGAGTATATTAATAGGGCATATCCCATAAATCAAAGTAATAAGGCCACATATAGGTTATACAATGTTTACTACTCAAATTAAAAGGAGAGATCTAAAAGTCTTATAACTAGAACAACTTCATAAGCTTGATATTGGTATTGCCCTAGAAAAGTGAAGACCTACCCAACTTGGAGGAGTGAGAATTCCAAGTTTTCATTTAAAGTCGTCTCAAAGCCCTTTAACGACCCAAACCTAAAATATTGGGCAAAAGTAAGAAAATGGGGTTATACACCACTTCTACTAAGTATTAGACCATATGCACATATATCATAAAATAATGCTAAAAAGGGGACGTATCAAAAAACAAGCAATTTACTTTGAAAGCCCCATGCACATTCAAGAAAATCATACCAATCAATAAAACATATTTATTAAGTCAAGAGCATATATATCACAAGACCAAAAATAATAAGTCTAGTCAAGGCAACATGCTTATCCACACAATCTAAATACATAGTCAAGACAACTCTATTATCTTGCTATAACATCAACAAGCATGAATAAGAGTTCATTACAACATAACCAAAGCAACATCATTACCCACAAACCCTCATTAATTCAACTAGTGCAATGACTAAGCAAAGCCCCATAACCTTACTCAATCAAGTGAACTCAACATGAATCATGACCAATTCACATAGAATATCATTAATAGTACATATCCTCCTACTTTTGGCAATATAGACCAAACATAGATTCATAAGTGAATTCAACATCATAAGATAGCATAAACATGTAATATCATCATATACTTACTATTTACATTTATAAGCATATACATATATAAGAACATCCTCTTAAAGCTTCCCTCAAGGCAAACTAGTGCAAGGCATAGGTAGAGTCCCATACCCCTACCTAAGATAAGTCAAACCTCCTAAGTCACCCTAGTTTGTTTGTACTTCATTACATCATTTTAGTGTAGGGAACAATTGCCTTAACCGATATATACAACAATAGCTAACTATGGAATCCGATGTTGTAAAACCTTGAACCGATGGAAGGTGGTTTACCGGACAAAGTAGGACCAAACATAAACGTAGCTTTCTTGTTGGATACACTAGCTAGTGTTCCTATGGGGACAACATAGTTAAGGATCTAAGAGATAGGTATAAACACTCTACATACGATTTGGCAATAAGAGTCTTATCTTATGAGAATCCATAGGGTGAGTATCCCTTATAGGGGAGTCAACACCTCATGTGAAACTATAGGGTGTATATTCCTCTACGGAAAGTCATAAACTCCCATTGTCAAGTTCTCTCGGTGCTAAGTTAACGTCCCTTTTGAAATGGCTTTAGTGTTTTTACTAATCATCATAGCTTAATGTAGGTCATAGGGTATACCCCTTGTATAATCATCGTTATCATAGCTCAATAAGAATTACATGAGTATTGTCCATTCATTAGAATTCATATATGTGACGTTAGCACAATTACATAATAATATCATGATAAGGCATATTGGTAAGTTAGTACCATCCTTATGACATTTACATCTTTGCCGACAACTCAAAATCTGTAGTTCAAGACATTTAAATTCAGTATCATACCAACCCTATCAACCTTAATATAAGGTATACTTTAATACAACATCATCACTAAATAAAAAGTAACCATAATTAAAGTAAAAAATAGAGATCACAAGTCTTACTCAATATCCTTCACAATGTTGTCATCAAGGTCTTACCATCAACCCTCAACTCAACCCAAAAATGGTGTAATATCATTGCACAACCATAATAAACATAATAACAAGACCAATTGAATCTTTATACAATAATCCCTCACTAGTTCATAGCCTAGAATTAGACACTTAGATCAAGATCATAGTCTACTTCATCTTCTAGGTAAATTACTCAAAAACTAGCATAATTGGATTACAATGCATCAAAATCTACTCATAATTGGCATAATTCCAACATAGGACAGCAATTCACACACTAACTAAGCCAATTGAATCAATACTATACAATTCAATTTAAGATTACAACCTAGAGTTAAGGGGAATTGGTCATTTTCTACAAACTAGACCAATGCATAAAGAAATAACATAATTAAGTTACAACACATGTTAACATATTTTTACTATACAAAAGAAATCAAAACAAAGCAATTCGTAAGATCAATTTCATATTGGATGAAAATCCACTTGAATTTCATACTTTTGAAATCAATTTTAAGGAAACCTTTGGGGAAAGATGTCCCAAAGGTGAAAGGAATATCATACCTTAGTATTTGATGAATATTGATGGATAAAAATTGGTTATTTAATCCATATAACCCACCTTGACCTTGTATTCTATGGTGTTCTTCAACTTGGGAGAGAGAAAGAAGACAAAAGGAATAGAATTTGGGTTTGGGAATTATGAGGGCTTAGGTTAGTGTAATTGGCTTAGGGTCTTTATATAGGTAATTAACTAACTTAATTAGGACTCCCTTAACCCCTAAATAATTAAATAACCACTTAATTATATAATTTAGCCAAACTAAAAACGTCCAGCAAAATAGTGTGCCCATAGAAGACACCCTGATTAACCCCTTGATTATCAATCGACGGACCAAGGGACCAACCATCCTATTGGTCTGTCGTTATGTTCATAGACTATTCAAATCAGGCCTCTGTTTTATTTGGATAATCCTCCATTGATAAAAGAATTCCACTCCCTGTCGATTGGACAACGGATCGTTCGTTGCATCTGTTGGTTAACACATCCTTGGGCCGCCCTTGACCCCAAAATGCAAGGGTCCTCTTCAAGGGCCCTTGGGAAGTCGTGCTCAGAAGTTTTGATTATGAATCAAATATAATACGTGTTAGACACCCTTTTACCGAAATTCATCATTTTCCGAATCCTAAAACTTAGTCAAATAGGCTAAGGCACACTAGCACCTCATTGAACTAATTTCCGGATGTCATGGAGGTTTCTTATTGTTTTGATTTCTAAGCTTCCTAAATTAATTATGTACATTATTTATGACCATAAACAGTGTTTAAACCTTTTGAAACCTATTTTAGACTCTAGAATATCTCTTAGACTTTTGAAGTATTACAGTTGTAAAAAAACTACTCATCATATCCCTCGAATTCATCACCCTAGATGGAGCAACTTGGATAGTTGAGTGAATTTCAAGGCATAACTATTAACACTCATTCTACCTTTATTAAGGTTAATGAACTCTTCTATCTTAGGTTCCCTGATGAGACTTACTTTGAGAAAACCCAAGCGCTATTATGTGAGAGTTCTCCTGTTACTTGAAAGTCTGGAATTAACTAGGCGTGAGTGTCCTTTTCAACATGGAGCACGGACCCATCTATGTGTGAACTTTCAATGTCATTGTCGATATACACTTGGCGAAAAGCATACATCTCTTAGACTGTTTATAAAGACTTACTTAGCATTCATGTATCATGGAAGGATTTCCGTAACAATCGTTCCATGTTAAAATAATTATATCACTTCATGCATTAACATTCATAAGGTAGAGAAGGTGGGTAAAGGCCTTCCACCACATATCTGTCCATCAATATTCAATTCATCAAATTATCTTAATTCCAAATCCCTAGTGATCAACATTCATGTCTACAAGCCCTACCTTCAAATGTTTACTTTTTAGAATCATCACACATATCTAGGTCACAAGATATCATAGTCACAAGCTTCTTTCATAACCTATTCTAGACATATCTAATCATGATGGTTCATTCTCTATCATTACTAGTCGTTATACATCATATATGCTTTAATATGATGCAATGCATGCTTACACTCTTCTTATCCTGAACAATTACTATACATGTCATCAATTCTACAAGATCAACTCTAAGTCTTCAATTTCCTTTAACAAGGCGTAAAACCACATTACTTCATATTCATCAATCAAACTATGTTTAAACATGGAAACATGTAATAATATCATCATAATGTCTTAATCAATACTAATTCAATTATAAATAAGCAATATCCAAACAATTGGTTCATACTCAACTTAACCCACAATATTGGAAGCAACTCTAACTTCAATTAGGGATTTAATCTTCACAATTTGGGGAATTATAGGGGTCTAAATAGATGGAAGAATATCCTCCTCCTCCTCATTCTCCTCCACCTCCTCCTCCCCATCCCCCTACTAGTCTCCTCCCCTTCCTCCTCCTCATACAGAGAATGATTCTTTGAGGGAATTAGGTTTCTTTGGGTAATTGAAATAATTACTAGGATCAATGTATTTAGGGTTTAATATCTTTATATAGGTGGTTTAAACTAATATATAAAATCACCACCTAACCCATAATGAATTCTACAAAGCTTCACTAACTTAAGGACTACATTGTACCAACCCATTAGACTACACTGATGGGCCATGGGTCCACCCACGTTTCGTTCTTTTAAATTGTGGATGAGGTAATGTAGCTTCATTTTGGGGACTTGACCCACAACCCCTCATCCAGGGGCGTGGGTCCCCCTACGTTGCATAAGTCTTCACGTGGATACTGTTTTGGGCAGTTTCTATGGTAGTTTTAGATTCCTCCTCAAGGACCGTATGTTGGTCCTTAGGGAACCGTACCTTGACATTTTAACCCCTAACCCTTTATTCTATGTACGGGAAGTCAAATCTACAACTCTTACCCTTATGTCAAGCTCTAGTTACCTCACATAAGGCTCTAGTTTAGCCTACTAGTTTTCGGTGTGTTAGATATAGTAATAGACATTTTCAAAACAATTAAAATTAAATTCTAGGTGTTTGAAAACTAGTGTAAATTGGGGGATTACAGGGATGATTATCAATTGCGAAAATAGGGGAGTAATCAATTAAACATGGATCCTTGGGGATGCGATCGATTAATCGCCAAGTTTGTTATATTGGTGATTATTCTTTTACTAAAAGACATCAAATTTGAGTGAACAGGCCACAATTTAAGTGTAACAACTATTTCTCATTCAACCATTAAAAAATCAAGTGATTTCTCTCAAACCTTGATAAGGCTAACAAATATGAACAAACCAAAACCTCCATTAATATACTCTCTCAAGCTAGATTGGTCGGATCAAATTTCAACCACTTTTTTAAAGATGAATCAACAATACTCGAATCACTACAATCATCAATTGATAAATTTAATTCTGAACCTCTTTCTCAAACAAGTAGAGAGAATACTAACCTAGAACTATATTTGCAACTACAATTCATCAACTAAAACTCAACTATCAATTGAACCCACTTCAAATCAACAATTAAATTAGTAAGTACTAACACCCATAAGATAATTGAGATAGTTAATCACATAATCAAACCCCCCAAAATGGGATGTTTTATCCAAACATTAAAAGAGTAAAGAATGTTACTAGTTACGTTCTCCGTCAGTTTGGGTACCAAATTGCATGTCTTCACAATGCTCAAATTTAGTTCAAAATCCAAACCCAACTCTAAATTTCTACTTAAACACTCTAAGAATAAAAAACCCAATGTAAGAATTCTCAAAAACTTGAAAAATTCACTCAAAACTCTAGAACTCCTTGAATTTTTTTTATAATCAAATTTATATATTTCAGAATTTTGGCTTTTGAGCAATTCAGTGGAATTAATTGAGCATCGCCAATAAATCGGTGATGCACAATATTTCATTTTCCATCACCTTTACTTGTCTCTTCACCATTCCTATTCTATGACTTTAGGCGATAAGAATCTACCTAGTTGATCAGTCGGTGCTTCGCTGAAAAGCCACTTATTATTACCAAGTTGACTTTTCCTTAAGTGTAACATTTGGTAAGCTCAAAAGACACTCGCTGACTTCCCGAGTGGTCTTGGCGATCATCAACCTTTCTTGTCTTTAGCTTTTTTATGTTTTCCGGACATTTTTGCCTGGTTATACCCTTGCCTTACTCTTTCGCCTTCATTGTTGTAAATTAGCATTTAAATATAAGTATAGAGCATAGCGTATGCATTGAGGACACTAAAACTCTAGATTTTAAGCCCTAAATGTTTTGAAATCCTTGAATCATCATAAGATACGTAAAATATCCAAAATCCACTACTAAAAAGTGTTAAGAAAGCACAGAAAGAAAAGTGACAGATGGCGTCGAACAAAAAAAGTGACGTCATTTCCATACTATACATCGTTTTTAACCAAAATAATTATTTTTAAAATTATTTTACAAAAAGTGATGGATGACATCTCCTAGTTTGACACTATTTTTTGTGGAGGTTTGCACCAAATATATAAATAATTAAAAATTAATTATCTAATATAGATAAAGATGTTATCCATCGCTTTTCTGAAAATAATAATATATAAATTAAACAATAACCATGATGTCCACCACTTTTAATTTTCTTGATTTTATAAATTATATTTTGACCAAAGTGATGGATGACATCTTTATATTCGTCTTTTCTTAGTAAAAATATAGTAAAATATTTTTAAAAAGCAACGGACACTGTCTCCTAGCCCTTCCCTTTTTGGTCAAATAATTTGTCAACTATCTAAAAGAATGTGACTATTAAAGAGGCTATGTCCATCATATTAAATTAAATATCATCAAGACATAGACACAATTTTTCCCTATTTCCCCGTTCTCCCCACTCCACATTGATCTGCCGCCACTCCCACCATCTCGTCGTTGTCTCCAGTGTGAGTCATCAATAACTACCGCGAGTCTATAGCTGCTAGAGCCACCGCGTCTTCCTTCTCCTTTAAGGTTAGGGTTTAATTCATAAATGAAAAATCAATTTGAGCTTAATTTGATTTTTTAATTATTAAGGTATAATTAATTTATTGAATTTTTGTTTATTGATTATTTATTTGAATTAGGGATTATTAGCTAGTGAGTGAATTGAGATTTTTAATTTTAGGATTATGGTATTTTATGATTAGTTTTAATTAAGGTATTTTAGGACTATTTTTGAATTTGGATTTTAGGATTAGTTTGAATTAGAGATTTAAAGAGTAGTTTGAATTAGGGTATTGAAAGACTTGTTTAAATTTGGGTATTTCTTGAGTTAATTAGTTTGATTTTGGTATTTTAGGATAATTTGAATTAGGTTATTTAATGGATTTGGTTATTTCTTAAGTTTGTTTGATCTTCATATTTTAGGAGTAACAACTTTGAATTTGAGATTTTAGTTTTAGTTTGAATGAGGATATTTAAGGACTAGTTTGAATTACATTATTTGATGACTTGTTTGAATTTGAGATTTTAGCACTAGTTTAATTTTGAGATTTTTTGACTAGTTTGAATTTGAGCATTTAAGATTAGTTTGAAATTGTGATTTTTGACTAGTTTGAATTTAAGATATTTGGACTATAATAGTTTGAATTTAGGACTTTAGGACTTGCTAGTTTGAATTTGTGATTTTAGACCTAGTTTGAATTAACGTATTTATTGAGTTGATATTGATGTGTTAATTAGAAGATATAAGTTAGTTATCTAAGTGTTCTGAATATAAGATGGATGTTTGAATAAATATTAGTGAGTTGGGAATCGATGAAGTGATCTTGAAGTTAGGGAAGTTAGAGATGAACTTGAATTACCACTTAACTAAACCTTATAATTGATTATAACTTGACTTGAACTTAAATATGAATATGAACTTGAATCATATTGACCTTAATTAACTTGTAAAACTCCTAAAATGACTTAGATAAACTAGATACTTACAAGGCTATCATAATGATATAAGGTCCCAAATAGGTCTATTATATGGTATAGAGGCAGTGTCTAGGATTTAAGGTGCATTGGAGGTCAAACATCAAGGGACGACTAAGACGTTCGACGACTAAGTCACCTATGTGTCTCATATGTGGTTATATCTTTTTATGTGGGACTCATGAGTTTATAAGGTCCTTAAATAAGTTATTATGATGTATATAGGTAGTGTGTCAAGTTTTGTTGAGTTTGGAGGTCAAACGTCCATGACGTTTGAAAGTGTTGCCTTGAAACGACTTTGTGTGTCTAAGCATGTTTCGTTGAGCTTTACGTGCTTGTTTTGGATGAAATTTATGTGAGAGGTTATAAACTCGTACATGATCATGTTTCGGTTGGAAACGTTTTGGAAAACATCCCCAAGGACCAACCAAGGGTCCTTGAGGAAGGACCCAAAAGTGATGCCCAAGACTACCCAAGACAGCCAAACCAACGGATGGCAATCGATGCCCAGTGGGTCAGTTGACGCCCCGTTGGAGGTGTCTCATCTACTGGGAGTTATTAGTGGGAGACGAGAGGACAAATACCAGACTCATTCCCACACCACGGACCAACAGGACGGTCTGTTGGTCAAGGGACGGGCCGTCGATGGCCCTTCCGTCTGTGAAGCTATGTTATGCGCAAGTTTACTGTTACATGAGGGGTGAAATGGGAATTTCACCCCCCTTACAAATATAAGGTTTTTAAGTTCTTAAGGGGTATTTTATACATGTATATAAGTGTTTCACATTAAAAGATTTCATTCTTCCAAATAAAAACCCCAAAACCCTTAGAACATCCCCAAGACTCCATTGAAGTCCAAAAGTCAATGAAAAGCTTGGTGTGACGAATTGAGTGGATATTCTTAATCAAATTAAAGAATTAGCTTCATCAAGGTATGGATTTTGATCCTTGAAATCATCAAGGATCCCCAATTCTAAATATTTTTTAAAAAGTTTTCAAAGTTGAATTGTCCAATGTCATGATTCTACTATTGGTTCTTGCATCAACTGTTTTTAAACATTGGATAATGATTTTATTAATATTGTATTAACGATTTTAACCTAAATTACCTATAAACCCTTGAATTAGATGAACCCTAGATTTTTTACTAAGTTATGGGTTACTCGTTATTGACTTAATGTTTGTGAATTCTAGTGTAGATTTGTATGGTCTTTCTAATAGTGTAAGGATTGTGTTCATTTGATATCTATGTTGTATTATATTGATGAATTTACATTGAATTGACCTACTTCATTGACTATTATAGTTTTTATGTTAAATTTATGTTCATGGCCATAGGTATGGGCCTTATGGTATTGAATCAGATGATTTAGCATCGAATTGAGGTGTTGAGGATGTTTAGGTGGTAAGCTTCCCTATTTACTTTGTTTTGATAATAATAAGACTTAAAATATATTGTGATTGGTATGGTACACTTATGGTGGCGGTGTTATGTGATTTATATGCAATTGATGTGGCCTAGTCGGCGTTACTTTATATATTATGACGATCATTGCCTTGTCGGCAAAATACGTGAAGTAATGTGGCTATTTGTCTAGGTGATTATGTGAAGTATGATCATATCTACTTATATTCTAGTAATGTGAGAGTTTGATGTATATTAGGAGATCATGTTAGACTGACTATGTGCTTATATGTGTAGTCTTAGAGTTGATGCATTATTGTTCCTACTTGATTATATGAGTCTATAATGGTTATATTAGTGATGTTGTCGTAACGTATAGGGTTACATAAAGATGGTAAGGGTCATCAGATGTGCTTTAAAGAATGATGTGTTATATGTGATAAGGTAAAAGAATATTGTGTCTTGTTTCGTAGACTTATGTCCCTTACTTGTTATATGTATGAATGTTAGGATATTATGATATGTCTTGACTCGGTAGGCTTATTTCACCCATGTCATGTATGAATGAAAGGTATGTGAGAACTTAGAGGATGTTATACGTGGTAAATGTTATGTTATGAATGTTGAAGTCGAGAGCCGTAATGGTATCCTTCATGTAAGGGAATGGTGGACTTAAGGTTAATTGGCTGGAACCGCATCATATTAATTCTTAGGAAAATCATAATGAGCTCTCTTACTCGCTATTGAAAGGTATCCCTAGTAGACCTCTTTGGTAGGGTGAATGTGATTGGGTTATGAACTAGATAAGGAACCTATTCATGTTATCCTTTAACGTCAATTACTCTATAAGAACCAAGGCTAGCACCGATTGATTATGTTATAGGAAATAGCTCCACTTGAGAATGAGACTACAGTATAAAGTTCCTCTACTTCAGAATGAGAGTAGTGTGCATAAAATCCCTTCATATTCCTTAACAATGTGCCTATATGGGATGTGTTCTAGTTCTACCCTTGGCATGTAGAACAGCCTCATCGGAGTAGGTTAGAACTACGGAATCCATGTCTAGCTATTGCCTATTCTCATCATGTTGGATAATTACTAGTATTAGAGAAGTTCTATGAAGTTTAGGTGGTGGTATGGGATGCTATCTAGACATTGCACAATAGGCTTTCAGGGTGTTAGTTAGAGTCCCTAGGTCTTGTCGAAGACCACTATTTGAATATTCTTTATGTGTTGAATGTATCCTAAATTAAATAATGAATGTAATGACTTAAGTTAAGCAAGAAAGTATGTTAATGGAATAAGTACTTATCTAGAGTAGTTTAGGGTTTTCTAGTTAAGGTGTGAAGGGGGCATAAGAGTGGTGACTTCGTACCTTACCTAGATGAGTCTTAAGAATGACTCTAGTTAGAGAAGATGTTGATTATGTGGAAATGATCCAAACTTAGGAAGTCTTAAGGATTATTTAGGTAGTCTTGAAGAGGTCAATCATGGGGGTTATCTTCTTGATCTACTTAAGTAAGTCTTTTGATAGCTTTTGATGAGGAAATATCATATTATTTATGTGCTGGTACTTTGCTATCTTGTAAATCTTTATGTGACTTATTATAAGTGTTCTTGAGGTTCATTTAGGTATACTTAGAGAGGTTGTATGTTCGGTCTATCTTTGTGTTGCTTAAGTGGGTCTTAGGATAGTTTTTTCTAAGAAGACTACACGTTAGGAAGTGTTAAGAAGGAAGGAGAAGTACTTCACTGTACAATGAAAGTAGTTTACTGCAATGTGAGCTCGAAAATGTAAATAATTGGCTAAATGTTATCTTATATTTTTCTAAGTTGTTAAATGTTGTTCTTATGATTAATATGATTTTTAAATGAAAATATGCATATTTCTATTAAGTGTCCATTTTCATGATTTTTCTGCATCATGTCATACTTAGTACATGTGGTTGTACTAATCCATGCTTTTATCTATTTCTATAGTTGTTGGTAGGTGAGGAGATTTTGAAAAGTGAAGACTTAGACCGTAGCATCGTTCAACAGAAGTCAAAGTATATCCTTATTTGATTCGAGGGCATAGATATATTTTATGTTTTTCATTTGAAGTTTTGTAATAGACTATGCATTTTGCTATTTGAATTGTGTATGGGCCGTTTCCCAAGTTTTCTCATGTCTTATGTTTGATGAGATTGAGAGTTAGTATTACCTATAACTTTATATTAACGTGATTTTTAAAGACTATGATATGTTTTGTGAAAAGTTTTAATTCTGCAATACTTTTCATTATGTATATGCGATGAATGATATCTAAGGGCTTGTACAAAACCTCCGAGAGGTCAAGTACGCTGGTTGCAATCCAATATTGCCCCTATCTTCTAGGGTGTAGTTTCAAGATGTGACATAATTAGAACTTGATTTTTAACTTTATTAGAACTTGGATTTAATTTGAACGAAATCAAAACTTTGATGTACAAATCTTAGTGACCTTAATTAATTTGAACTTGTATTTATTAGAACTTTATTGAACTTGGTAATCATGTCATATCTATCTATACTACATTAAAAGCATGAGCTCCCAAACATTAGTGTTGAATTACAATAATACTCTTAATAAAAAATACTTAGTTTATTTGATTTATTTAATTGTGTTATATTGAATGTAGATACCTTTTTACCTTATGGATTGTGACTTTTGCAATGAGTTGTGACTTTTTCAAATGGTTGTGACTTTTTTTGACGTGTTGTGACATTTCGATGAGTTGTGACTTTTCTGACAATTGTGATTTTTTCAAAGGGTTGTGACTCTACCAAAGGGTTGTGCCTCATCCGATGAATTATGATTTTTGTAAAAAAAGGTTATGTCTTTTCCGATAAGCATGACATATTCATACTACTATTTGTTAGCTGTAAATAGAGGGGTTTCTTCTAAATTATAAACTACAATTTTTTAGGTTTTCAACTCTTCTTCTTCTTCTTAAAAAATCTCAATTGTTAGTTGCAATAGTCGTTTTAGTTCGGAAACACAACGAAATTCTAGGTACCACATAAGAATGAATTGGTGAAGAAATTATTGAAAATCTTTCATCAATTCACACTATTTCTGTCACGACCCAAAAATTCACCCAAGTTTATAATCAAGTTCTTAAGCTCGATGTCAATTAACATGTCAACTCTTAAAATTCTCCAATTCAATCCTAGGGTTAAGTCATGATTTCTCCAAATACTACAACGCTAATAACTTTCATATAATATAATACACCCCATATTCAATCACACTTCTTAATATATCAATTTTAGATCATAATATAATATTATAAAATTCAATCCACTAATTTACGATACTAATAAAGTGCACTGCGAAAGCGATCCAGTTGAAGTCGACTCTATATCATATCTAGTTTAAAAAAGTAATTTATAGGTCAATGCCTATTATCGTCTGATGATCAAATAAGGGAACATTAAATGTAATGTTCCTCCACTCTTTAGGTTGATATAGTAATACAGAAACTTCCATTTTTAAATTGAACTGTTGCAATTTTTTTCACTTTATTATCTATAAAAAATAATATTATAATAAATTAATAATAATAACAGAAACCAATTGCTTCTTTTTCCTTCTTTCTGTTCAACTATAGACACACACAAAAAATTGCCGCCATGTGGCTTCATCCGTTTCCTCTTTCTTTTTATTCTTTTTTTAAAAAAAAATTAAAATAATTATGTAATAAATGTGACAAACCCTACTAACTCTTTTTTTTAATAAATACCGATCAAATAGTATAAGGTCTTAAATAAATTATCTCTTTAGTCTATTAACTATCAATTAAGTCAATTATTTACAATTACTCATCAATTAACTAACCCAAGTTAAAAGAAAAATCAAAATTTTCAAAAAAGACCTTTCGGGTCATTACATTATCCACCACTAAAAATCATGTTAGTCCTCAAACATAAGGTGAAAAAAGAAAGAATAACCGATGTTATCAAGCTTGAGATATGACCTACTAGTTGGTGTTCAGCTCTCTAAGTGAGCTCCTCCTTAAAACCATTCCATCAAGATCAACTACCAAGAAGTTAACTTTCATATCAAACTTTTGGAAGATCTACAAATCAAGAGTGGCTATCAAGAAACAAACTAACCCATTAACCCGATTTAGTAGGTCATAACTCAAGTTGGTAACATCAGTTATTCTTCCTTCTTTCAACTTATGTTCGAGGAAGAATATGTATCCGAAAAGAGGTAAGAGTAAGAAAATTTTCTTTGATTGCAATAGACAAGGATCTATCTTCAGAGGGATTGAAAATTGAGTTTAGAGATATGTGATTTCACTCATTTTGCTGTGATTGTGATAATATATAGTGTTAAAGGATCATAAGGTTGATTGAAAACTATTGGATAAAGATTGAAAAAAGAGTGCACAGACGTTCAGTTCTGGTGTGATGATAAGTTATTTGTTTTGGAGTTTGATAATGAGTATGGTTGAATTTTTAGCCAAAAGATATGATAAGGTCGATGAAGAGGCGATCAATGATAAGCTAAGATACGTGAATTCATAGAATTTTTTTTAAGTAAGCGAATGTTAATAGATAATGAGATTGTGTTGCATGGTTGGGATTAAAAGAATTCATGTTTTTAATGATGAGTTTATGTTCGGGTAGTATATTTTGTCAATGTGTGGATTGTTAAGGTAAGAAATAATCGATTGCATTGAATATTGAGTATTAGGAAGGACTTCTATAATTTTCAAGGACCTAAGGAAGGATTCCATTTAAAGCCTTTATTTTGAGGACGAGGTAAAACTATTAGGCATTGTAGGGCAAATAATAAGATTGGAGAGTGAGTAAAAAAAAAAAGTTTGGTGTATTGAAGGGTTCAAGATATTTAGAATTTTGTGTAATGGGAATAATTTAAGAAAAGAAAAGGAATAAGACCTCTCGTATAAGGCCTTGGTTGATAGTTGAAGGATTAATTGATTTTGCCTATAGGTTATATATTAATGTGAGATGTGAAATAGTTCATCACGGACTTTCAAAGAAGTTATCATAGACTTTTCTAAATATTAAGTTTTGGTTGGGTAAGAATCAATAATGTGTGGAAGATTATATGTGGTTATGTCTAGCTAAATTTTTTAAAATATGATAGGTAATAAATGGATGTGAAACAATGTGGACCTACAACTTTACATAGTTAATGAGGATTTTGAGAGAATTGATACTACTTTTTTGTTGGGACGATATAGATTATTATGATGTGTTACATAGACATTTGGTGGTAAATAGAATTTATAAACTTATAGTACAACAAAACTATTGGAGTGAACAAGGAATTTTTAATTCTTTTCTTTCTCGAATTTTGGCGTGAGGTATATAATGGTATGAAAGGTACTTTCAAAATGGAATGTGAAAATTCGTGTGAAATTGACATTAGGTGTGATTTATTTTTTTACCTCGATGGAAAAGTTTTTAGATATGAAATTAGTGTTGTCAGTCTTGAGTGTGACCCATATTTGACAGAAAATGCTTATTTTGAAGGAGAAAGCGACATGATTTGAAAATTTTGAAAGTGATAATGTGTCTACTTAGAAGATGTTAGATCTAGTGACAGTTTGAGAGTAAGGTAAATGGTAAGTGTGGTTATGATTTTTATTGATATTAAGAGTGTTGGTCATAATAGATATTGTGATAACTATGTGAGGTTTGATAAATCTAGTATGTGTAATATTGTAATGGGGGATTAGACTAGTTGATTATGGGTGACTAAAAATTGAGAGATGGAATCAAATGAATTGAAATGCTTGATATGGGCACTATATGAGGAGTATATTGTGTTATTCGATTTTGGTTCTATACATCTTTATGTGACCTACATTTTTCGTTTTGAACATGGTTTAGAGTATGATTCACTTCATATGCTCATGTATATTTTTAGAACTATGGGTGATCCCTAGTGGTGGATCGGATATACCAATTCTTTTATGTCTTCTTGACAAAGTAGGATCCTTTGGTAGACGTGGTCATTTCATTTATGATAAATATGGTGCTTTTGGGATAGTTAAGGTATTTCAATGTGTCTACATACACAACCTTGCATATAAGAACTTATATAAGAGCTACTACGAATAGTTTCAATTTTCTAAGTGTGTAGTTAGAGATTTTGTTACCTTCAGTGTATTGCTAGATAAGTGATTACTTGATCTTTTTCTTATTTGGGTTGGACAAGTTTGGTTCTCCCTTGATTAATACTTGATGTCTAAAGATTCGATTTTTTTAAAACCTAATTCCATGGAAAGATTGTGTTGTGCGAATGAAATCTTTATAAAATATGTGATGGTTTATGAATTATGGGTGTTTGGTTGTTGATTCAGGCTCATTAATGGTCATAACCATTATTGATTTAGAAATTTATCTAGGTTGTGTGGGAACTGATTCCTCATGATAGTTACGTTAAGGTCCAGCGGGTTCGAGTTTAAATTGGGTATAGGATAGACTTATAGTGATATGGGTGTTGTTAGTTTTGAAATCTTATTGTGGCCATTTATTTGAATAGATTGTTTATATTTGAAAGTTCAATCAGAGGGGACTCAAATCCAGAGTGATTGTTCGACTATTTAAGGCAAGTGGATTTCCAAACTCTTGTTAAGTGTATGGAATGCGTGTATTTCCTTGTGGTATATGTTAGGGGTAGTGGAAATTGATGATGGGTTGATTTGTCCCACATTAGTTAATTCTAATGATGCAAAAAGGGTAGTAAATAGGTAATATGATAAATTGTTTGGGTATAATGTGTTGAGAATGAAGAGTTTTTTGAAAGACTTATTGAATCATTGTTGATATTGTATCGTGATTTTGTTGTTGTGAAGTGGAAAATGTTATGAAAATGGTCATATCCTCTGTATTTGTGTGAACATGTCATTTGTGTTATTCTGAGACATGGTTGTGACAAGTTTTATATACATTGAGAAATGAGAACTTAAAGAGAATGTACCATTTTGAGGGACGTATCGCGCGCCACATTGGATGATTTATTTCGAGGGATGTACCGCACGCTGCAATGAATACTATATTTCGAGGGACGTATCGTGCACCACAAAAATTACTATTATCGAGGATCGTATTGCACGTCGTGATGGATGCATGAACAGATATGTCCCCCATGGGTCGCGGACTGAGAGACAATGGGTGTGTATCACTAGGTCAGACATGCATTATTATACTTGACATTGAATTCCATTGCATTGCATATACATATCATTAGTGAACTTGATATCGTGTTTTTCTGATCTTGTGAATGCCTTTCTGTTGAACTAGTGATTGATGAATACTGAGCTTGTGGTTGAGGATATGTAATTTTTTAATGTGTTGTTGTTGAGGATGTATAAGTTGTTAATGTATTATTATTGAGGATACGTAATTTGTTAAAGTTTTGTTGTTGAGGATATGTAATTTGTCTAAGTGTTGTGTTGAACTATGTGCTATGCAGACTGTGAACTGTTAGGTTACGCTGATTTTGATGCAGCTTGTAGTTGTGGATGTTCTGTTGGAGTGGTAGGAGTACTCGTATTTCATACCCTTAGCTTGTGTTTAGAGGTTTAATTGTTGAGTGTAGTGTGGTTTGGTACTTAGCCCTTGCTTCTACAAATTTTTA
This sequence comes from Solanum habrochaites, assembly GCA_027704765.1. Taxonomy (NCBI): domain Eukaryota; kingdom Viridiplantae; phylum Streptophyta; class Magnoliopsida; order Solanales; family Solanaceae; genus Solanum; species Solanum habrochaites. The sequence goes on from JAKWJA010002493.1 coordinate 16,358,505, forward strand.
TAGGTTACTACCCCGGACCTTTGTGATATATTCTATTCTTTTTCGATGCTTCTAAGAGAATTGTGGGGTGGCTGTTTGTTATCTCAGCGGACCTTCTTACTCCTGTTTATGATTTTGTTCTACTCTAGAAACAATGTCATATGAGACTTAAATTTTCTTTTGATTCAATTATAATACTTTAGATGCTTGTACACGAGATAATCAAATTTAGGGATACATTTGAGTTTATTATAAAATTTTCGCATTTTGTTGTAATATTTGTGTTTTTGGATGATTTTTCTTGGTGGGATAAGACGCGTTTAATCACTTCCAAATTTTGGATCGTGAAAAATTCTATGTTCATGTTCCTTTGGTCATAAACAATAATTTACTCCTTATAAATTCTTGAGATCTCTTTTCTGTGACAATTGAAAATCATTTAAAATTTTCATAAAGGATTCTTTCACAATCCATTGATATGTTTCACCGAAGTTTTTAGAATTAAAATTTAGAAAGTGACTTTCTATTGAAGAAGAAAAGAAGAGAACAAAGAGATATGCAATTATCTATGAACTTCGCTTCACACAATAATTTTCTATTTATAGTGCACGAAAAATTTTGTTTCTTAAATAACTTCTTTTGTATTTTCATTGGAGAGAGTATTTAAAAACACACATTGTGTATTCCATTTTTTTATAAATAAATAGATAAAGATGTAAGAGTTACAATAATAATATACAAATACAATAAAGACACATAATCTGGGTAAGATGTTTCTTCTTTGTATTTTCATTCCTTATTCTTTTAACCTCAAATGAAGAAGTTTGTTTATAATTTTGTTAAAACATCAGGCATCAACGTAGTCCATTGAATTAGTAGTTTTGATATTAAGTCCACTATTTCAAAAATAGATGTTCACTTTTACTTATAATAGACAGTATAATCATGATAATAATTATTTTTAATAGATATATGTAAGTAAAAATTAACAGAGAAAGTAAAGTGTTGGTTGTAAGAGATATAAATAAATTGAAACACTAGGGTGAATATAGCATGAAAATATATCTTCGCATTCCTTCATCATTGTCTATGAATTGATCCACATATTTTTATTTTTTAATATTAATGTTGAGTATGAATTTTTTTAATTATAAATTTACAGTTATTTTGTGTTCATTTTGATCTAAGAAAATATTATGTCACAAGATACATTATTTTCTATCTATATAAAAATGATACGAAAATCGTGATTGATCATAAAATGATCTTAAATAAAATCAAAGATTCCATAAATAATATTTTAAATTTCATTCATCTACTAATTTCTTAATTGAAAAAGTTTCATGTTTTATATCACGATACAAAGTCTATAAGATACTAGATATTCTCATTAGACAACAACTATATGATATGTATGGGACAAAATAAAGGAGAAAACTAAAATAAAAAAAAATAAGGTAAAAACATGAAGAAATAATATCTTCTTTTATATATATCTTTATAACGACCTAATTTTCCTTAGAACTAATTTTTGATGTAATATATTTTTCTGTAAAACATTCTAATTATAAAAGTATTGACTTTCACTATATAAGTACACTTTTTTCCTTTGTAAAATTACATCTATCTCATATAGTCAGTCTTACTCAAATATTATTTGAATAATAATATTTTGTAAATGATATATCATGTTTTATAATAAAATATGAAAATATTTATGGTTATCGTTCTTAGTGTCATGTACATATAAAATTTCAAGTATTAATATCTAAGAGAATAATTGGACTTAAATGGTGTCCACAATTACAGTCATAACCTCAAAAGGAAAAATTAATGTTGACCATTTTTTTTATCTTGATATTATTTTTATGTTTTATTGGTTATGTTTTTTTAATCAAATTGAGTAAATTAAGAAAAATAATACTTAAAAATGTCACTTTCTTTCCATTTTTTATTTTTTTAATGTATTTTGAAATGTTTCAATGCTATCTGATCATTTTTTCTCAGAAAATAATTAACTCTATGAGAAGTTGTAGTAATCATTAAAAATCAATTATCCAATATTCTTTCAATTATAATTAATTACTATATAGAACATCCTATACTATATGAAATGATACACGCATGCAACGCACATGCCATGAAACTAGTATTATTATAAGTGAAAAGCTTCAACCTTCGAAGTTAAATTACCATTTTTCCCCTAGACTAAATAAAAAAGTTAAAAAATATGTAAATATACTAATATATTGAAAGCTATTTATCAGTAATTTATCTACATTCAATTAGAAGATTTCTTTCATCTCCCCATGAATTAACCTAATTCAAATTACTTGAACTTAATTTACATTCCTACTATTTCATATCTAACATTTATTATTTTTTTCCCTTAAGAATCAAAAAGTTATTTGAACTTCTCATGTTCCTTTGTCAAATGGAATCGGAGTAATATGTAATGCATGTGCAGTGATTTTCTACAACTCAAGTCACATTAATCTTTCATCTTTAAGCCTATATATATATATATATATATATATATATATATATATATATATATATTAGCAGTTATATGTCATAAAAGTTTTGACTATATAAATATATTATTGATCCTCTTATGCTCATTTTAGTTCTCAACAATATATGTTTAATATATGAATATTTCCTTGAGTTTGATAACTAATTCTTATTTATTTCTCTCCTTTTGAGATTTTAGTTTGCAACTCTACATTCTTTACTTCTCATCATCAGGTACATAATGGATATGCTACTTACAACTCTTTTAAATTTAATTTTGTTATTTCACATACATAAAATATAGTTTGTGGGGAATGTGATATAGAACTAAGATTTTTAAGATTTGAGAAATTATCGATAAAAATTTCAGGATATTCATTAAATCTTATAATTTTTAACATCTTTTACATATTTTAATTTTTTATATCAAGTCTGCTGTTCTTTACTAAGGATCAATTCTTATTATATTTCGTACTGCAATTATACTTAAACAATACAAGTAATACTCTTATGTTAAATTTTCATATGAAAGAAGGTGTTATTCAATAGAGTATTGATTCTTATAATATTTCGTAATATGACTATATTTAAACCATACAAATAATACTCTTATGTTAAAGAAATCCTAATATTGAATGAAAGAAAGGATACACAGAGGTGCGGTGATAATTAATACATATTGATTCAATTTTTTTGATGTCTATAATTATTAATCATCTTCGTCATAATATTACTTATTTTTTACTAGGTATACACTATAACATTGACATTGATATTCCAGACATATTATGTAAAAATTATTATTAATTATTTATTATTTATGTTCAAAGTTTATTGGTAATCCAAGTAATACCATAAATAATATTTAATAAAAAATAGATCTCGTCAGTATATTGGTTACTCGATGGACATACAATATCAAATCATAACCTCTATAAATCGGTCCTCCCTCTACCCATTAAGATTACCACATATTCTCTACATTAATTCCATCGCTGACAGTTCTGATAATATAAAGTTAGGGCAATGATGTAGAAACCAATTTACAACTAACTCTTCTGCTTTTCATTGTGATGATGCGTTCCTCATCAGGTATGTGCCCTTAACGATCTTTATGTAAGGTTATTGTGTTCAATATCCTAATATTATGTATTCAAATGTTTAATCTTACACGCGGCATCCGAGCCTTGATTGTTTAAAAAGATAATTTTCATAATTTATATAACCAGATCAGCCTTGGTAGGGTAATAAAGAGTAATTACTTCCAACATCCTTATATAAATAAAAAATTATGTTTTGTTTTAGATTGCAAAAATTATGAAAATTTTTAATCCTCCCATATTGTATTAATTATGTTTTCTTTTAGCTTGTGCAATAACTAAAGTGGTTGTTATACTAAGTAATAAATAATATGTGTGCACTTAGTGCAATATTATTTGTTAGGCACTAAAGAGGCCAAACTAGAAAATTAATGTTTACACATATAATATTTATGATCACTTGACATATGTGGATTAGTATAATTCATTATTTATTGACATATTCAATATTCTATGAGAGATTGGGTCTGAGTTTTCAACATAATGCATGTATTATGTTTCCATTTTTTGTTAGTCACCAAAGTGGTCAAACTAAAATGCTTAAAATCATCCACATGCACCAATATTTATGATGTTATGTATAGTTTGTATTTATATAGTTTGTTAGTCACCAATATGACCAAACTAGAGAAATTAATGTCTATACATATCATGTTTACGTTCACTTGATGCATGTATTTGATGCATGTATCATGTTTCTATAGTTTATTGATTACCAAAATGGTCAAACTAAAATATTTAAAGTTATTCACATGCACAAAATTTTATGATGTTATGTGTGCTTTGTATTTATATAGTTTGTTAGTCACCAAAGTGGCAAAACTAGAAAAATTAACATCTACACATATCATGTTTATGATCACTAATGTTTGTATTATGTTTCTATAGCTTGTTAGTCACCAAAGTGGTCAAAATAAAATGTTTAAAATTATTCACATGCAGACAACTTTATGAGATTATGTATGCATTTGTATTTATATAGCTTGTAGTCACCAAAGTGACAAAACTAGTATGGTTAGGAAAAATATGTACTCATAAAATTGTTATTTATCTATGAAGGTTAATTAAGTGCCTATATTGAAAAATATATATATATATAAATTGACTTCCACTATAGCTAAAACTTGAAAGGGTTTTATATAAAGGTGAATCTATAATTTTACGAGTAGTGAAAATTATGAGGTAAATTAATATTTTCAATCAAACATATATTGTATATCCAAAGATATCGTATATGTTTGGTTAGAATTATTTAGTTACCTAGTAATGATTTTAATCTGGCAAATTATGTTAGTGTGTTGTAGTATCTCCAAAAGAGAATTACGATGTACTTTTATCATTTTTATTAAATTCACATTATTTTTGCTATGTGAGTGTATTTATTTGTTATTAGTCCTCTTTATTCACATGCTTTGTCGGTTACTGTGTTCAATGGATTGAACTTTTCTAAATTACATGAACAAGTCCAGTTCCACTTAGGTGTTATGGATTTTGACTTGGCTTTGATGAATGACAAACCTACTGCCATTACTGATAAGAGCAGTGAGGATGAAAAGTCTTTTCATAAATCATGGGCACGCTCTAACAGATTGAGCCTTGTGTTAGTGTGAGTGATTGTTGCTAATAACATTAAGAGTACTATTCTACAAACAGAGAGTGTTAGGGAATACCTGATGTTTGTGAAAGAACATTTTTGTTCTGCTGATAAGTCTCTTGCTGGTACACTAATGGCTGAATTGACAACCATGAATTTTGATGGATCGCGTAGTATGAAAAATTTTATCACTGAGATGAATTACATTGCAACAAGAATTTGGACTTTGGGGATGAAAGTGGATGACACCTTAGTCCAGTTTATTCTGAACTTATTGCCTATTGAGTATGAACAATTTAAAATTAACTATAATACTATTGAGGATAAGTGGGATGTTAGTGAATTGTCCAGCAACCTTACTCAAGAGGAGTCAAAATTTAAGAAAAGGAGGTCATTCCATTAACCTCATAGGTCAAGAAGCTAATAAATGACTTAAAGTGAAAGCCAGCAAGTTTAAGAAAAATAAAGCACCTGCTAAAGTTTCAGTAGATTCTTATAAGGAACTCAAGGATAATGTGTGTCGTTTGAGTAATATAAAAAGAAAAAGAAACGACACTATATAAAAGATTGCTTGAAATTTAAAGCTTGGTTTGAAAAGAAAACTGCATTTAGTTCCTTTGTGTGTTTCGAATCAAATTAAGTAGAAGTTTCTAATAATAGCTGGTGGGTTAATTCTGGTGCAACTACTCATGTATGCACTATCTTTCAGGGATACACTATGATCCAAACTACGAATCCAAATAAAATAAATTCTTGTTCATCGGAAATCGCATGAAAGCTCAAATTGAAGGCATAGGGACTTCTAGTTTGTTCTTTGAGACTAGACATCACCTAGATCTATTACAAACTCTCTATGTTCCTTAAATTTCTAGGAATTTGATTTCTCTTTCAATACTAGACGTTTCTACATTTGATTTTAAGTTTGGACATGGTTGTTTCGATTAACATAAGAATACCATTTTTATGGTTCTGGTGTTCTTATTGATGGTTTATATAGATTGAAACTCAAGAATAATTAGATGTAGTTTCCTAAATGAAAATTCTGCTTACTTATGGCATAAACGTTTGGTCATGTATCTAGAGAAAGATTAAAGAGATTAGTTAAGAATGAGATTCTTTCGACTCGGAATTTTATTAAACTTAATATACGTTTGGATTGTATTAAAAGAAAGCAAACCAAGCATACCAAGAAAAGTGTCAGAATGAGCACTCAGCTTTTTAAAATTATACACACTGATATTTGTGAAATCTTTTATGTCACAACTTTTTAGTGTAGAAATTTTTTTTATCACCTTTATCAATTATTCACGTGATAGATTTATCTATTTGTCGAAAGAAAAAAAAACTCAAACAATAGACCCTCTCAAAGTGCACGTTAAAGAGGTTGAAAGACAATAAGATAAGAAAGTGAAAATCATTAGATCAAATAGAGATGGTGAGTATTATGAAAATTATAACAAATCATAACAATGTCTAGGTCAATTTGCAAAATTCCATGATAATGGTGAAGTTTGTGGGAGTGTTGAACGACAAAGTGTAGAAATTAATGAGGTAAGGGAACTATTTCATTGCCCATGAATATACTTACTTCTGCGCCAATCACAAATATTATTCCCTTTGTTGAAGAACATTTTAACAATGTTGAACAACATTTGGGTGAAAACACTTCAAGAAGGAACTAACTCACAAGTATCTGATGCAAATGAACTACAAATAGTGCCATTAAAAAAATCGGGCATTTCATATGATTATGTGATTTATTTGCAAGAGTAAGATTTTTACATTGGAATTAATAAGATTTGATATCATTTTCATAGGACACAAAAAATAACGAGTCTGATAAAAGGATTGATGTCTTGACTGACGAGTTAAATTTCATGGATTAAACAAAGTCTGGGATCTCGTTAAATAACCAGAATGATCTAAAATATTTGAGTGTATAAACACGAATCAAATGGTAATATAACTATATAATTCTAGACTTGTTGCCAAGGGATACACTCAAAAAGGAGACATTGATTATAAATAGACCTTTTCACCGGTCTGACAGAAAGACCCATTAAAAATTATTTTTTTGGTAGCTCATTATGACTTAGAGTTACATTAAATGGATGTGAAAAATATCTTTCTTAATTTAGACATCGAGAAGAATATTTGTATGGACAAACCAAATGGTTTCAAAATTAAAGGAAAAGATCAAATGGTGTGTAGGCTTAAGAAGTCAATATATGGACTCAAACAAGACTCACGACAATGGTATATAAAGTATAATAATACCATAACATCTTTTGAAAGTAAGGAAATTACCTTTAATAAGTTCATATATAAAAATATCATTTGGAGTGAGTTTAAATTTTTACTCGTGTATTTTGATGACATTTTACTTGCTGCTAATGTTTTAATCATATTGCGTGAGACAAAATATTCTCTCTATGAATGTTGAAAAGAAAGATATGGTGAGGAATCCATGTGATAAGGGGATAGAAATATTCCTTGATAAATCATAAGAATTATTGGAACCATCTCAAAAAGGCCTTATCGAATGTGTTTTAGAGAGATTTAACATGAGCAATTGTTCAGCAAGAATAGTTCCTATTTATTAAAAAAAGACAAATTAAATGTCATGTTATTCCCAAAGAATGATTTAGAACGAAAGAACATTGTATCAATTCTATAATATGATCTATGTTCAAACTTGCATAAGACCATAAATTAGTGTCACGCCTCGAGCTACCCCCAATACACGGACATGGAACCTAGGATCACAAGTGATCCCAAGCTCCTGTTGGCATGATCATGAGCTTACTCAAGGTAATAATTTGAATGCGGAAGCTAAATCATAATTTAAAATGAAAGGATGGGGAATACACATATGTCATAACTAAGATATTTGAAAATAATGAGCTTAATAAAAGGGAAATATTAACTCAATACTAAGCTTAAACTAACTATGTCTGAAGTAAGCCTCTAACTAACTACAAAAACTGGGACAAGCCCCATTTTAGTCCAACAAAAACTGAAACTAAAAGACTAAAAGATTGAAATAAACTCATGACTATTATCCTCGAAAAATAAAGACTCAGAACTAAATTTGTTGATTTAAGACCAGATAACGATCTAAGCATGATCTCGATGCTGAGAACCTAAATCTATATCACGAGATAATGTAGCGCATGCATGCGTTAGTACTTGAAAGTTACTGAGCATGTAGGATAGAATAAAGGTGAAATGAAACATAATTGAACAAGTACAACAGCAAGTATAATAATCTGAACATGATATACTGAATTCTGAGCTAATTTGATGCAATGACCAATTAATAACATGTTGGAACTGAATACTGAATATACAAAAAATAGTCAATGCAATAGAGTCTGGCTGAACTGTGGGAGCTACTAATAACCGATAATAAAATCACATGAGGTAAATGTGGAGTCCGATGTATACGTCCCATCGAGAGGCCCCAATACACCCTGGCAGAGGTATAAAGGTATGTTGGCATGATCACTACATTGATGCCCACAAAGGTAACTTACAACCAACTTGGCTAGTAGTCCTGGGACTAATCGGGTACGCTGAACTCTAGCCCAACTCGTTATTATGCTACTCTCATGAATTATCTAGTTAACTTATTACGAATTAATTTCTGTAAATACTTGATAGCTCAACCTGAACATGCGAACTGAGAATGCAACAGTTAATCTGATAATTATGCAATTATAACTGAGGCATGTATATCTGAAATAACTGAAATATCTGACCTAGCATGTCTAATTCAAGAACTAAAGAAATACCTAGTTAGGGTTCTGAAATTTATTCAATAATCTGAGTAATAACATGGTAATCTGATTTGGAACTTATAACTTATTAATTCATAAAGTTCTGTTGAAGTTCTAGAAACCCTAGGTTTAAGCATGATATGTGAATCAAGAATCTAACTAAAAACTAGGGACTCAATGGGTGAAAGGAACCCACTAGTGAAATCACACATACTTGGTGATGAAATTCACGGAGAAATATTATGATTTTGGGGCTGGAACTGCTGGAAAATTGTTGCGTTCTTAAACAAGGGTTCTTTACTTTTTTCTCCATTCTTGCTTCTAATTTTCTAACTTTTGAATAATGATTCAACTTAGGTAAGTTTTAGTAATGTTTCTAGGCTTAAACTTATTAAAATATGATGATTTAGCGTCAAAACAATGTAAATTAGGGTTTTAAATTAAGTGGTAAAAGACCAAAAGACCCCTGATTTAGTTGCTGTCGGACCAAACGATGACCTCGACTGACGGTCTGTCGTTGAATCGATGGTCCGTCATCTGGGTGCATAGGTTGGGCATGTTCGACATACCTTTACTAAAACGGGCATAACTTTTACTCGGAGGTTTGATTTTATCAAGGCTAGTGGTTGTGGAGAGCTAATTCAATTATCTATATATTGGTAGTTCATGGGATACCTAATTAATTTTGTGCTAAGAGTTATGATCATTTGAAGTTGACCCAACTGCATTTCCCGTCTAACTGTCTGCTAACTTCCACGTACGGTCCATAGGTTCATCTAGAGATGTGCTGGTCAATCGTGGTTCTTGTTAGAAAGTGGGTAAATGGGGTGTTGATCGATGGACACACATCATAGTTTGACCTACGGACCATCGACTCGTCCGTTGTTCGACACCTAGTCAAATTTTTTCTGGGCTGAAATTTTGGGGGTTTCTGACTCCATCAACGGAATTGCAAGACAGACCGTGGGTCAGGATACGGTCCGTTGATGGCCACCGTTTGTTGCACCTGCAGATTTTTTAAATAAAGTTAGTTTTTGGTCTGTTTTGAATACGGGTGTTACATTATCTCCCCCTTGGGAATGTTCATCTGCGATTGAAGACTAAACTAGCTGGAATAGAGGGAGAGAGCTACAAACCCAACAACTAAACACTGAGAACTCACTTTCTGACTAAATTGAGTTTCGAGAACATGCAAATACGCTTTAAATGCAAGTATAAATTGAGGTAACATAATTCTAATACTGAATTTATGCATGACTGACTGGATAACTGAAGAGGAAGTATTACCTCAAGCTGGAGTATCGGAATGAAAGAGGTGAGGATACTTGGTTTTCATGGCTGCTTCTTGTTCCCAAGTAGCTCCTTTTACAGACTGACTCCTCCACAAAACCTTGACTGAAGTGAATTCTTTATTTCTCAACATTATAACTTGACGGTCAAGAATTTAAACTGGTACATCCTCATAAGAAAGACTATCTTTCACGGCCAGACTCTCTAATTCCATAGAGAGGCTTGGTCACCCACCCACTTCTTCAAGAGCCAGATGTGGAAATGGATGTAGTGCTGCTAGCAAATTTAACTTATATGCCACCTTGAAAATACTTTTCAAGATCTTGTTAGGGGATACATATCTAGTTCCCTTCTCCTTACATCTACATAAGAGTTTTGACGAATCCGAGCTGTCCTAAGTCTATCTCTAATTATTTGAGCTTTCTCCATAGCATAAAGGACTTAATATAGCTCTATCAAGTTGCTTCACCCACTTCAAACCAACCAACGAGAGATCCACATCTACGCCCATACAAAGCCTCATAAAAGGTTATCTTAATGATGGAACGATATCTATTGTTATAGGCGAACTCAATCAGAGAAAGGTGATCATCCCAACTACATATCCTATGGGTCTAAATGGTACGCTCTTCCTATCTATCCGTATATCGATGAAATGATGTACTAAGGTTACCTTGAGTACCAAGACCCTTCTGAAATGACTTCCAGAAATGAGAGGTAAAACGAGGACCTCTATATGAGATTATAGACAAAGTAACCCAATGCAACATCACAATTTTATTAATGTAAAGCTTGACATAGTCCTCTGCCAAACGTGTAGTCTTGACTGCTTAAAATCGTAAAGACTTAGTCATCCTATCAACTATCACCCAAATGGAGTAATGCTGTCTGCGAGTACGAGGTAACCCTGTGATGAAATCCATATTGATCACATCCTACTTCCAAGTAGGATTATCGATCTCTTGAGTCATACCTCTTGGTTTCTGATGTTCTACCTTGACTTGCTGGCAATTGAGGCACTTACTCAAAAATTCTGCTATGTCCCTCTTAATGCCATTCCACCAATACTCTTCCCGCTGATCACGGTACATCTTAGTTGTCTTTGGATGAATAAAATACCTAGAGTTATGGACTTCTACAAGGATATGATTTCTCAACTCACCCACATTAGGAACGCACAATCTACCCTGGTAGCAAAGTACACCATCTTCCCCTTGGGAGAAAACCTCCACTCTCTGATTGTGGACTGCACCCTTAAATTCAAGCAAGATTGGATCGCTATCTTGCTTTTCATTATCTTCCACTACCTAAAATGATTCTGCCCCATTTTGAACTTTTACACCACTGTTTGATATTCTCATAAAGAGAACTCCTAAGCGAGCAAGCCTATTAACGTCCTTCACTAGCTCCTTCCTTTCATTCTCAACATAGGCTACACTACCCATAGATAATCTACTAAGAGCATCTGCTACTACATTTGACTTACCTAGATGATAATGCACACACTTATATCGTAATACTTAAGGAACTCTATCCCTCTCTTCTGGAGAAGATTCACTCTTCTTGGGTGAAACATACTAAAGGCTCTTATGATCAATGAACGCATCTACGTGAACACCACACAAGTAGTGTTTCCAGATCATGAGTTCAAACACCACTACTGCAAGCTTGAGGTCATGAGTTTGATGGTTCTTCACATGAATCTTAATTTGTCTAGAGGCTTAAGATATCACCTTATCTCGATGCATCAACACACAACAATAGTTTTCAATTTCGCAAAGCTTTTCTTACAATCATCTGCCATTGAAACTTGACCTTCTTTTGAGATAACCTAGTCAATGGTGAGGCTATGGATGAAAATCCTTCCACGCACCTTCTATAATAACCTTCTAGACCTAAAACACTTCTGATATCTGTAGCATAGGAAGGTCTGGTCCATTGTTTCACTATTTTTATTTTCTATGAATCCACTCAGATCCCTTCTTTAGATACATATGACCAAGGAAAGCAACGGATTGCAACCAAAACTCACATTTGTTAAACATAGCGACTTATTGGCGATCCTTGAGAGTCTGTAGAACAATTCTCAAATGACTCGCATGTTCTTCCTCATTCCTAGAGTAAATGAGGATATCATCAATAAAGAAGATAATAAACAAGTCCAAGTACTGTTTGAACACTCTGTTCATAAAATCCATGAAAGTTGTAGGAGCATTGGTTAGTCCAAATGAAATATCTACAAATTCGTAATGACCATACCAATTTATGAAGTCTGTTTTTGGAATGTCACTATCTCTGACTCTAAGCTAATGATAACTCGATCTGAGGTCTATCTTTGAAAAATGACTAGAACCCTAAAGTTGGTCAAACAAGTCATCAATCCTAAAAATGGGATACATCTTCTTTATTCTGACCTTGTTCAACTATCTATAATAAATGCACATTCTTAGAGAACCATCTTTCTTCTTTACAAACAACACTAGCGCACCCCATGGGGAAATACTAGGTCTGATAAAGCCTAATATAGAATGTCTTTCAATTGATCTTTCAATTCCTTAAGATCTATTGGATCCATTATGTAAGGAGGAATAGAAATAGGTTGGGTATCTAGAAAGAGATCAACTCCAAAGTTGATTTCCCTTTCGGGAGGGACTCTGAGAAGATCTTCTAGAAATACTTGTGGAAACTCACAGACTACTGGAACTGTCTCAACAGTTGATGTTTCAGAGCTATGATTCTTAACCCAAACTACATGATAGAGATAACCCTTAGATATCATCTTTCTAGACTTAAGGTAAGGAATGAATCGACCCATAGGTGCTAGGTTCTACCTTTCTATTTTATGATTGGTTCATCTGGAAACTGGAAACGAACTATCCTAGTTCTATAATCGATTGAGGCATAACAAAAATGTAACCAATTCATGCCTAGAATTACATCAAAGTCTACCATTTCTAACTCTACAAGATTTGCTGAGCTGAATTTCTGATATACCGTGACAGGGCAATTTTTGTATACCTTTATAGGTATAACTCGGTCACCAACTTGAGTGCAGTAGAGGCTGAAAAGGTTTTGAGAGAGTTTCTGGGCTAACACTGATTTGGATTGCTATGTAAGGAGTTACAAAACAAAGAGTAGCCCCTGGATCTAACACTGCATAAACATCAAAGTCAAAGACTCGTAACATACCAGTGACTACATCAGGAGAACCTTTCTGATCCTGGCGAGCTTGAAGAGCATACAACTTGTTCTGGCGCTGACCGCCACCTGTACCAGATGATTTACCCTACTAAGTTGGGCGACTTGCTGGTGTTGCTAAAGCTGTAGATTGAGCTCTACCATTTCCACTTCCTTGACCCTGTCTAAAAGGACAATTCCTCAACCTGACCGCACCTAAAATATCCTTCTTTTCTAGTGAGACACTCGCTCGGATGATTCTTACCACACTTAGGGCAAGTGGGGTAAGTCTTGGTGCCTAAAACACTTCCCTGCGACTTAGAGTCTTGTGCTCTACCCTTCTTGCCATACCTATTCTTAGAGGATGGAACATTAGTTGACGAAGGGACTGGAGCTGAAAATTTCTATTAACACTGCGAGCGATTTCCACCACCTGATTTCTGCTGAAGATAGTCATAGTTCCCAGTCCTAGCCTTCTTATTCTCCTTATCATGTTCCCTAAGCTTATCACCCTGAGCATGAGTCATAAGATTAGATATGTTCATGTCTCCCAGTAACATAGCATTTCTGCACTTAGATTTCACCAAAATCCGATACTCCATACAATAACTTGTTCATCTGAGCCCTTGAGTCAGCAACCATGTGAGGAGCATAACAGGAGAGTTTGTTAAACATCAGTCCATGAAGATAGAGTTTGTTAAACATCAGTCCAATAACTTGTTCATCTGAGCCCTTGAAGATCTAATCTTTGATCTGCAGCTTCCAGAAACTAAAATCGGATCCATCAAAGTTCTCGATTCCAAGCTTCCTACTATCCATCACCAGTGATCGTGTTGAATCTCCTTAGCTCTGATACCAATTGTTAGGATCGAATACACACACACACACTTGATGAATAAAGAACACAAGAACATTAGAGAGAAAAAGATGAGAGATCTAGAGAGAGAAAGAGAGAAACCAATATTTCGTGGTAACACCTTGTGAGTAAACTTCCACGGTGGTGGAGTATATATACTAATAAATCAGAGTATTTTTTTTTTACAGAGAATAAATGGAGAATAGATAGTACAACCTAAATTAGGTCGGGGTGATGCACCGAACCCCTCCTTCGAATAGGGGGCTCTCGCCCCTCATAACCCCCTGGAAACCTCACCGCGTAAACAGTTATATATATTAATCATGCTCCTCAACCTAACAAATACAAGATAAGTCTCTGTGAGATATTATTGTGGACAGTAATGTTATACGTTTTTATAGCTTATGAACCTAGTATGATAAGTTGTTATTGTAGTAGTATATGAAAGGAAGTACTTAAAATTTACGTAAACCGTCATAACTCGCATTAATAGTTTGTTATATTGTGGTATGTATGATGGACATTGTAGAAGAAATTTAATGTATGCACAATTAATATTTTTTAAATATTAATGTGATATGAATATTGGAACAAGTGGGAGAATGTAAGAATTATTATTATTTATTACTAATTATTTCTTACTTATGACCCAAGTTTACTTGTAACCCAAGTAATACTGTAACTAGTATTTAATAAGGAATAGATCTCGTTCATACATTGGTTACTTGATGGATGTACCAAATTAAATCATAACCTCTATAAATTGATTCTCCCTCCAGCCATTAGGCTTACCACATATTCTCTACATTAATTCCTCCGTTGACGTTTGTTATAACATAAAATTAGGAAAAGGAGATAAAATCAAATTTACGACTAACGCTTTCACTTTTCTTTGTGATAATGTCTTCCTCGTCATGTTTGGCCCCTAAATATCTCTATATAAGATTATCGTGTTCAAAATCCATATATTATGTATTTAAGTATTTAATTTTACAAATTAAAGAAGACATATGTTGATCAACTTTTTGTTTAACATTTAAAAAATACTACTTTCATTAGGCAACAACTTCTTGTTATGCATACGACTATAAGAGGACCGATTCCTGAAAGTCATGACATAAGTTTTAATATGCGAAGCATTTGACAACATAACAAGCCTTGCTTATGTTCACATTTAAACTATTAGATGTTCCTATCAGAAAATATGGAAAGTGAATGAATATTTTAGATATTAACAATTTCTATTTTATAGTTCACTTTTTTAAAATATAAGTAAATTTTATAACACTTTCCAAAAGACTAGTTCATAATAATTATAAAAGATCATTAGGATTATAAACCTAATTTTGAACTTAACTAGAATTTGAACTTTATTTGTACTTAATTACTTTGTATTTATTAATTAATTAATTTTGACTTTGTAGATATTGAAATGTAGTATTTATATTTACAATATTAATTAGTTTAATATAGTAAAACTGATATGAAATTTATTTTATAATTGAATATCTATATTTTCGAAGATCGATCATAGTTTGTGAATGTATAATATGCATTATGAAATTGGTGGTGGTTTGAAACATGAGTTTATTAACACTGTTAGAGATTTTATTGAACTTATAATGGCACTCGATATTTTTAAGAAAAATGGATTAGTTAGGTTCCTTGTATTGCATGTGGGTGCTTAAATTTTTTTGAACTAGATACAATCATGGTTAATTTGTACCAAAATGTATTTAAGCCTAGATATTTTGTATAGAGTTCTCATTGAGAAAGAAATGGATTAAATGTTATGTTTTATAATTCAATGCATGTGGATGAATATAATATGTTTGCACCACATGGTCAAATTAAGGTTGAATATTATAGGGTTAATGAAATGATCAATGATAATTTCATGGTTCAAGGTAGGGTGGAATCCGAACAATATTTTGATGAAACTCTTGATAAAGAAACAAGTCGCTTTTATGATTAATTAGAAGAGTCTAGTCGTCCACTATGTGAAGAGTGTCCCTATTCTGCCTTGTTAGTTGCGGTTAGAGTAATGAATATCAATTTAGGTTAAAACTTTCCTAATGCGACTATGGGATGAATCATTAATCTTTTGGATGAACTAGTTATTTCATAGTTTAACATATCTAAAAACTTCTATCAGACAAAGCGTTTGATGACAAAATAACGATTGACATATGAAAAAATTCATTTTTGTGTTAATAGTGATTTAGAAAATTGTAAATTTTATGGACATGCTCGTTTTAAAGGACTCTGGCCGTAAAAATGGTCACGTTAAGGTGATGCATTATCTACATCTTATTCCTAGGTTAAAGAGGTTTTATGCATCGATGTGGTCTGCCCACGTATGAGATGACGTCGTGAATATAGAAGGTCATCGGATGTCTTGTCTCATCCATATGATGGTGAAACATGTAAGCATTTTGATCATGCATATCTTGATTTTTCTAGTGAACCAAGAAATGTCAAATTGGGGTTATTTGGAGATGGCTTCACACTATTCCCTAATGCTGCTTCACCTTATTCTAGTTAACCGGTATTTCTTACTTTTTATAATCTTCCTCCTAAAATGTACATGATCAGTCTCTAAATCTTTATACATTGTGTTGTTCTAGGTCCCTATAATCGAAAAAAATTATTGATGTCTATCTGCAAGAATTGGTAGATAATCTCAAACAATTGTGGTTTAAAAGACTTTTGACATAGGGTAAATCAACAAAGAAGAATTTTCTTATGTGTGATCTTTTAATGTGGACTATTAATGATATTTCTGCATGTGTTATGTTGTCTTGTTGGATCACAGATGGAAAGCCAGTATGTCCATATTGCATGGAAAATATTAAGGGATTCACTTTAAAACATGAACAAAAAATACATGGTTTGATTGTTATTTTTAGTTCTTGCGAATGGACCATGAGTTTAGAAAGATGGAAAATGAGTTCGGGAAAAACAAGATTGGAAGTGAGCCCCCACCTCCATTACTCAGAGGGCATCAAATTTGGGAGAGAGTTTCTCAATTATCTAAAATTACAAAAGCCTCACCTTCTTGAAAAAAATTTGACCAAACAAATGATGTTTTCTGAGTGGCCAAATTGGAAGGACAATCTACTCGGATATAATCTTGATGTGACGCATATTGAAAAAAATATTTATGATTTTTTTAACACACTGATGGATATTGAGGAAAAGAAAAAATACAATTCAAAGGCTAATATTTACACAAAGGAATATTGTACGAGGAGAGAGTTATGGCTGCAGGAATTATAAAATTGTAAAATAGTTAATCCCAAAACCACTTTTCACTCACATTGGATAAAAAAACGTAAATTTGTGAGTGGATTAGTAATTTTAGGATGCTGGAGGGTTGTGCTTTGAATTTAGGAAAGAGTACATATATGAATGAAGGAAAATTGATAGATGCGAAAAGTCATGATTGTCATATATTCATAGAATCTTTAATTCGTATCGCTTTTAGCCATCTACCTAAAAGATTATGGAAACAAATAAAGATAAGTTTTTTCTTTAAAGATTTCTATTATGGAAAGTTCTTGAAGAGTAGTTTAGACACGATGGAAGAAAATGTTTTTCTTATTGCAAATAAGTTGGAGAAGATCTTTCCATGTGATTTCTTTTATGTGATGGAGCATCTCTATTTCACCTTGTAAAAGAGTCCCTCCCCGGAGGTCCAGTTCCGACAAGATGGATATATCCTTTTGAGAGGTAATTAACATATATTGATATATGTAATTACTAAGAAACTGGTGATTCGTTTATTAGAATATATAGATATATACAAGCAGAGAAATGGGAAGTTCCAAGTAAACAATTAATCAAAGGCGAAATATCAAACAGTCAGTTGTTCAACATGATACTAATAGAGAAAATGGTGATTTTTATCTTTATTACTTGGAAAAATGATATGTGATGCAGGAAAAACAATCCCAATCGCAATGATCGAGGATCTAAAAAGCGTAGAGAGCGAGGCTTTACTTTTATGGAAATGCAATGAGGAGTGACACATATTTTGCTTAATTGTCCAGAGATTCAACCATATCTCAAGTTAGTATTAAAATATGTTATCAAATTAGAAACTAATAAGTGATCATTAACTAAAAAATATTTGAATATACGACGACCAACTTGTTCGTAAACACATGAGGTAAAGAAGCAATCAATACAAATTTTTCCAAATGGCTAAAAAATATGTGTAAGTGTGCAAGCTGTAACGACCCTCAAAATGAACAAGGATTAAATAGAGACTTACATGGGTTTTATTAGTTAATAATTTTTTAAAATAATTAAAGATATCCTTTGATGTTAGTTTTATAGAGTTTGGAAGTCAAACATCAAAAGACGACCAAGACGTCTGGAAACTAGTCTTTGTGTGCTAAAGTGTCTTCGTATGTTTGTCTTTCTTTTTTGTTTTTTTAGAGTCTAAACACAGTGGAGGTGACCCTAGTGTTTTAATAATCATGTTTAGGGTCAAAACTCACGAGTACGACTCTCCAAAGACCACCCTAAGTTTCCTCGAGGAGGCCCCAAAGGATTGGACAAGAGGCTGCCTTGGCAGCGTATGGCAGGTGGTCTAGGGAACTAGACGCAGACATGGTACTCCAAACACCAAAAAGTGGTCTGGGATGAAGAGACATAGCGGACCCTACTTCCCTAAAAATATCATCAAAAATCTTGTGAGAACCGTTGTGCGACGCGTAATTGTTCCCCAATGATAATTCCGAAAACAAAAGCTTAGTTTAACTTATTTAAAAAGGTAATATTAATGTAGGGTAGTTTTGTTACTTTGGGGTTGGTTATAAATGGGTTTTATATAATATTTACCCCCTATTCCCATGTCAAAAACACAAATACCCAATAAAAAAAATCCAAAACCCCCTTCTCTTCCAAAATTCTCTCAAACTACATTGGATGTAAAACTCAAGCTCAAGCTATAAAATAGATTTTCAACTAATTTATTCTCAAATTTCATGATTCTTCAATCAATAAGGTATGGTAACTCTTGATTCTTTAATAAACTTTGATGAAAGGAGTTTTATCAACATCGCTATAAACTGTCTTAATGGACTATTAAATAACGCCGCCCCCAAGCCGTGCATCATTTCACACACTTATTAAAGACAACTGCCAATGGTATATATCAAGAAGTAACACATCCTTTTTTTCAAAAGGCAATTCAAGTACAAATTTGATAAACTTCAACGAAATCTGTATATACAAAGACGAATAAGTACACTCTTCCTCCACTTCAAACATCAATGCAGGTAGTCTTGGAAAAGTGTCATAACTGAACAAATATACTTTCAAATAAGTAAAAAACGTGGGTGATCGTCAACCCAAAAATACAAGGATATTTTGCAGAACATGGGGATAGACATAATGGATTTTATAGCACACACCATTAAGGCATTTCGTGGATCTAAAGATATTCATGCCGATATTAAGGAACTATAACTTCTACCACAGTTAGAAAGGAAATGCAAGAAGTTTATTAAAAATAGGATGAATTATACATTAACAACAAACCAAAATTAGAGGACCGTAGAATTACTAAATATTCAAATGTTGCCCAAGTATGTCCATCTGAAGCGGAAACTCACATTAGTTCAAAGGAAAGACAAAGATCAACCACAGAAGAAACATGATTTGGTTGTACATTTTCTCAAAATATTGGCTAAAGAGATAAAGGTGGCGAATGTCACAACCAAAAAAGTGCAACAACAAATAAATGGTATGGTTAAATTAACCTCTACCGCCACGATAGGGCCTACGAGTTAGACTGTATACAACTAAATACATGTAAACATATTTTAACGTTAAAAATGGATGCATAAAATGGGTGACAACCATCCTCATATATATCAGCTACACATACAGTAAATTTGTTAATATGTTCCACCCTCTGTTTATGTTACATAAATGCCCTAACGGGTCATTGGAGATCTACACCAATATTCAGCTTACTACTATTGTTGTAAAGATATACAACCTAATATTTTCTTACATGCTACATCCCCAATGCACAATACTTACTAACAACATTGTCAAAACTACTTTACGGGGATCAACCTAACAAGTCATGTGATTTGGTTATGGAGGAATGCAATAACGACTCAATTCCAAATCATCGTCAGACAAGCAAATGCATAATCATGTGCCAGAATACAAGTACATTCTACGTAACTTCAACAATGCATATAATTGACTAAAAACCAAACTCTATATTTGATAAGCAACTGAAGTGTTCATGCATATAACACTTATAATAACTACCAAAAATCTTTTGTGGCAGGTGAATACAAGAAAGCTTGGAATTTAGGGCCTCTAACCCACACCTGCCAATATTGTGGGGTCGTACTGTGGTATGAAGAACGGACAAACAAAAGTAAAAATACATGACAACAAAAATTTGAAATATGTCGTATGGAAAGTCGTTTTCATTTATTGTTACTTACTCAACCACAACCCTACCTTCAATATCTCTTAGGGACGGAATTCGTACAACTGGGCGTACACTTCAGGAAAAATATTCGGGTATACAACTACATGTTCACATATATATCTATGGGCAGTCGAGTGGATAGATCAATTAATCGTACAAAAAGTCCTTATGTGATTAGAATCATTGGTCAAAATTATCATCATATTGGCTCTGTATTACCTGAAAATGGTAAGACGCCACAATTTGCACAACTCTATATATATGATACTGATAATGAATACAAAATAGAATCATCACTATAATGCATGAAGAAGTTGAACATGTTCGTGGAATATATCAAAAGCTAAACAAGCATAATGTTTTGGTATATATATATATATATATATATATATATATATATATATATATATATATATATATATATATAGAACAACCACAAATGAAGTTTTGCCTACCTCTCCTATCATAAAGGAACACCGATGGTCGACATACAATATACCAACGACTTGAAAAATAGTTGGATTGATCGTTGCCGATCATATAAATGCTAACTTAGAACGAGATGTTATTGTAGAACACCGCAAAAACGGCCTGCAAAGGATCACAAATTTACACCCAAGGTTCATTTCAATGACTTACCCATTAATACAACCATATGAGGAGGATGGTATAGTCTGGGAATACGGTTGGTGTTTGAAAGACAGAAAACATATACGCGAGAAAACATGATAATGAGACAGTTTATAGATATTGCATACAACAACACCTTAATGAGGGGCACACTCTTATACAATCTGACAGGCTACTTCAATAGTACATTGTGAATGGTTACAGGGCATTGAAGAAGAATGGTTTAGATATATCCGAAATAACCAACCAAAACTTAGTGCTAATATTTTTTGGGGCTAGATGGATGCTATTGTACGTGGAGATTTTGATTGTTCACAATTAGTGAAAACAATTATATTACCTTCGTCACACATTGGCAGCCTCGCTACATGGCTCAAAACTATCATGATGCAACGGATATATGCAGAGAGGATGGATACCCGAATTTATTCCTAACTTTCATACGCAACCCAAAGTGGAAAGAAATAAATACAATGTTGTGCCTCATTGTCCATGCAGATGGTAGACGGATTGACATCATATGTAGAGTTTTCCAGATCAAGTTGGCCCAACTAATGCACCAAATTAAAAAAGATGAGCCCTTCGAGACAATCATGGCATGTAAGTTCTGACTATCAAATGCTCTTACATACCTTGCTACTTAATCACACTATATACATCATAAGATATATATTGGCATATTACACTATAGACGAATATATAGTAGTCAGGTGCACCACCCAGTGAACAAAAACAATTAACAATGTACTACTAGAAACATGACCACCCATCACATATATGATAAACATCAAAAAACAAGGGGAAAATACACAACCCAATTAGAAAAGAAATAAGAGGCTGATAAGCCATAGTTTACACATCGGCACACACTAAATAAGTCGTGCATGAATAGTAGTAAAAGATAGTGTATCCAACAATTGCTACCCAGTGGAAAACATGCCTAACAAAAAAATGAAATGACCAATTGGATTGAAGTTATTTAATATGAACTTTACATGATTGAGAAAATAGGAATACACTATTTAATAATTATAGAACAAACGGACAATGTGTATTAGGAAACAAGACACTTCATGTAACGACCTGTCTAGTCGTTTTGAGCAACAGATTTTATTCTGGAAAAACTGGCAGAGGTGACGGAGGCCACGATGGACCGTCAAGGGCACGACGGACCGTCGTGGAGGGTGTCGTTTCAAAACACTTAGAAAATCTGAAATTGGGTACTGAAAATCGACTCTCTGACCGTCACGACGAAATGGCAGGACGGACCGTCACAGGCGTGACGGACCGTCATAGAGTCTTTTGATGGAAATTGTCTCTGATGGATGCGACGGACAGCAGGACGGACCGTCGCAGGCGCGACGGCCCGTCACGGGCTACGCAATCCCAGTTCGGGTCGGATTTCTTTACACGTTTTAAGGGACTTTTGTGACTATTCCTACTTTAATTATAAAGTTAGAGGGTTAATGTTAATAAGTCTAATTACTTGGGGGTTAAAAGAGGTAACCTTAAGTTAATTAGTGGGTTATTATTTCCATCTTTCATTCTTAATTATATAATAATTAGGGTAAAAGAAAGAGGGTTTAAATAAAGAAAATAGAAAGAACAGCAAGAGAGAGAGAGAATCGATCAAGGGAGAACGAAGCTTTGGGAGGATAGCTTGTTGATCGCAATTCTTCGGTGAAGGTAGGTTATGGTTTCTTTTACACTATTCGTAGTAAACTCTTAATAGCGAATGATATGTGTTGGGTAGTATTATAGAATCTTCTTTATGATTAATTGTGTGTATGCATGATGTGATTTTATATATATATGATTGTGATGAAACAAGCATGATGAAGCTATTGAATCCCAAATCTTGATATGAACTTAATCTCTTGAGATGATGATGCCTTGGTATAAAAGAAGGCTTGATGAACTAAAGTGATGAGATTAGGGGATCGGAGTGTCACGTACCTACACATAGAATTAGTGGGACGGGTGTCACGAACCGACACGTAGATGTAGGGGATCGGAGTGTCACGTACCGACACATAGAATTAGTGGGACGGGTGTCACGAACCGACACGTAGATGTAGGGGATCGGAGTGTCACGTACCGACATATAGAATTAGTGGGACGGGTGTCACGAACCGACACGTAGATGTAGGGGATCGGAGTGTCACGTACCGACACATAGAATTAGTGGGACGGGTGTCACGAACCGACACGTAGATGTAGGGGATCGGAGTGTCACGTTCCGACACATAGTAGTAGGGGATCGGAGTGTCACGTACCGACACAAGAGGAATAAAGATAATGAATCTTGAAAGATACTAATATACTCAATCTAAAGAACATGTATCCCAATATAAGTATGGCATGGAGGCTTGAGTCCTCATAGATATGATCGGTGATATTATAAATGATGTTTGTACTTGTTGCTATCACATGTTAAGAATATTAGTTGATTTTATGATGTTATCTGAGATATATTGTTTTCTATTTTGAGTTGGCCGATGATACCTACTCAGTACTTGTGGTTGTACTGACCCCCTACTTTTATGTTTTTCCTTTTGTTTATTTGTGGAGTGCAGCAAACGTGACGTCATCTTCGACTCAACAGTAGTTCAAGCCAGTCTTCGTCACACCGGATCTTCAGGATGAGCTAATGCTTCTAGCTTGGACTGGATCTCCTTCCTCATGTCTTGATGCCTTGAAGTTTCGGCATAGACTAGCTTTTATTTATTTCAGCTTCTTAGAATACTCTTAGTTTAGTAAATTGATCATAGATGTTCTTGTGGTGATGACTTCCAGATTTTGGGGAATTAATAGATGTTGAATTTTAGAAGTTATTGAATTGTCTTTTATTTATGAGTTTAAGTCTTCCGCATTGCTTTATGTTGTTATTAAATTGAAATGATAAGGTTCAGATTGGTTGGTTCGCTCACATAGGAGGGTAAATGTGGGTGCCAGTCGCGGCTCGGTTTTGGGTCGTGACAAAATTGGTATCAGAGCATTAGGTTCGTTGGTCTCATCACACAAGAATAGGTCTAGTAGGGTCTTAAAGAACGGTAGGGGGACGCCTTTACTTTTCTTTGAGAGGCTATAAGACTTTAGGAAAATTCCATTCTTTCTTTCTTTCTTTCGTGCTATTACTTGGATCCAATTGGTATCTAGGTGATACAAATTGGTATCTGACCATCTTCACTCTATTTCACAGATGGTTAGAACTAGAGCAACGACTACGCCAACATCAACATCAGCAAGACAAGATGCATCTGAGCCAGCCACTGGGGCTGTAGCTCGAAGTGCAACAGTGGCAAGAGGCCGCGGTAGAGGTCGTGGGAGGACGTCCTCTAGAGGGAGAGGACGAGCGCCTAGCCCATCTGGTGCTAGGGCGGTGACTCCTCCACCGACTGAGGAGGTAGTAAGAGAAGGGGAGGATGGGGAGAATGAACAAGTACAGAACGAGGAAATGCCACCCCAACCTACCCCAGAGATGATCAATCAGGTGCTCGCTTATCTTAGTGGGTTGTCTGATCAGGGTCAGGCACCCCCAATGTTTTCTGCACCAACACCTCCGGTTTCAGAGGTACGACATGCAGCCACTATGGCCCCTCGTATGGATGCCTCATTGGACATAGGCACGTTTCCACGCCTGACTACTGGGCCTATAATGACAAATGATCAGCATGAAATTTTCAGTAAGTTCTTGAAATTGAAACCTCCAGTCTTCAAGGGTGCAGAATCTGAGGATGCTTACGATTTTCTGGTTGACTGTCATGAGCTACTACACAAGATGGGTATAGTAGAACGGTTTGGTGTTGAGTTCGCGAGTTACCAGTTTCAAGGGAACGCCAAAATGTGGTGGCGGTCACATGTTGAGTGTCAACCAACAGAGGCACCACCTATGACTTGGGCCTCATTCTCTAGCTTGTTTATGGAGAAATATATTCCCCGGACCCTGAGAGATAGGAAAAGGGACGAGTTCTTGAGCCTAGAGCAAGGTAGGATGTCGGTCAATGCATATGAGGCTAAGTTTCGTGCACTATCCAGATATGCCACCCAACTATGTTTCAGTCCACAAGAGCGGATTCACCGTTTTGTGAAGGGGTTGAGATCAGAATTGCGAATTTCAGCCTTACAGGTAGCGGCTACGGCAAAATCCTTCCAAGAAGTGGTAGATTTCGTGGTAGAGGTGGAAGGAGTGAAGCCAGATGAATTCACCACGGCATCGACATCAAAGAGGTTTCGAAAAGGAGGTGAGTTTAATGGTTCTTACTCTAGAGGACAAGGTTCCGGAGGTTACTCAGTTCGACCCATTCAGTCTTTACTACAGACTGTGGTTGGGGGTCCACCTCAGACCGGTCAACACTTCTCTGAGAGACCCATGCCCGACTCCAGAGAGTGTTATGGATATGGGGAGACTTGACATATTAGAAGGAATTGTCCAAAACAGAGTTATAGACCCCCAATAGCTAGAGGCAGAGGTGGTCATGGTAGAGGCCGTTATTCTGGAGGACGTGGTGGTCGAGGTAATGGTGGTCACCAAAACGGCCGGGATGATGGGCAAACTGGAGCCACTACATCACAACATGGTAGGGGCAACGGACAAACAAACGAAAGGGCCCATTGTTATGCTTTCCCTGGGAGATCAGAGGCGGAGACATCTGATGCTGTCATCACAGGTAATCTTCTGGTTTGTGATTGCATGGCTTCCGTATTGTTTGATCCTGGATCCACATTTTCTTATGTATCTTCCTCATTTGCTAATGGTCTAAATTTACATTGTGGATTACTTGATATGCCTATTCGTGTTTCTACTCCGGTGGGTGAGTCTGTGGTAGTTGAAAAGGTATATAGGTCTTGTTTGGTGAACTTTGTGGGGAGTAACACTTATGTAGATTTGGTTATCTTAGAGATGGTTGATTTTGATGTAATTCTGGGTATGACTTGGCTTTCTCCGCAATTCGCGATCTTGGATTGTAATGCTAAAACGGTGACGTTAGCCAAGCCTGGGACAGATCCGTTAGTGTGGGAGGGTGACTACACTTCCAATCCGGTGCGTATCATCTCCTTTCTTCGTGCTAAGAAAATGGTTAGTAAAGGGTGTTTAGCTTTCTTGGCACATCTCAAGGATGACACTACCCAAATACCTTCGATTGAGTCGGTTTCGGTGGTCCGTGAGTTTCTTGATGTATTCCCTGCAGATCTTCCGGGTATGCCCCCAGATAGGGATATTGACTTCTGTATTGATCTTGAACCGGGTACACGCCCCATTTCTATACCCCCTTATAGAATGGCCCCCGCGGAGTTAAGAGAATTAAAAGCCCAACTTCAAGAATTGTTGAGCAAAGGCTTTATTAGACCAAGTGCATCTCCTTGGGGTGCTCCGGTTTTGTTTGTAAAGAAGAAAGATGGGAGTTTTCGGATGTGCATAGACTACCGGCAGTTGAACAAGGTGACCATAAAGAACAAGTATCCTCTTCCTCGCATTGATGACTTGTTCGATCAGTTGCAAGGTGCTTGTGTCTTCTCTAAGATTGACTTGAGATCCGGTTATCATCAATTGAAAATACGGGCAACGGATGTGCCAAAGACTGCTTTTAGGACCAGGTATGGGCATTACGAATTTGTAGTGATGTCTTTTGGTCTTACGAATGCCCCTGTTGCGTTCATGAGTTTGATGAACGGGATTTTTAAGCCATATTTAGATCTCTTTGTGATCGTATTTATTGATGATATACTGATATACTCCAAGAGTAAGAAGGAACATGAGGAGCATTTGAGAATGGTATTGGAAACGTTGAGGGAGAAAAAGCTTTATGCCAAGTTCTCTAAGTGTGAGTTTTGGCTAGATGCAGTGTCCTTCTTGGGGCACGTGGTTTCTAAGGATGGAGTAATGGTGGATCCTTCTAAGATCGAAGTAGTGAAGAATTGGGTAAGACCTACTAATGTGTTAGAAATAAGGAGCTTTGTTGGGTTAGCTAGCTACTACCGCCGATTTGTCAAGGGATTCTCTTCTATCGCTTCCCAACTGACGAACTTGACTAAGCAAAATGTTCCATTTGTATGGTCGGATGAGTGTGAGGAAAGCTTTCAGAAGCTCAAGACTCTGTTGACTACTGCACCAATTCTCACCTTGCCAGTGGAAGGCAAGAATTTCATTGTGTATTGTGATGCATCTTATTCGGGTTTAGGTGCAGTGCTAATGCAAGAGAAGAATGTGATTGCTTATGCTTCAAGACAATTAAAAATGCATGAACGTAACTATCCAACTCATGATTTGGAATTGGCCGCGGTAGTGTTTGCACTAAAGCGATGGAGACACTATTTATATGGGGTTAAGTGTGAGGTCTACACGGATCATCGTAGTCTACAGTATGTCTTCACTCAGAGAGATTTGAATTTGAGACAGAGGAGATGGATGGAACTACTGAAGGACTACGACATCACTATTTTGTATCATCCGGGGAAGGCGAATGTTGTAGCGGATGCTTTAAGTAGAAAGGTGGGAAGCATGGGAAGTCTAGCTCACTTGCAAGCTTCTAGACGCCCATTGGCTAGGGAGGTTCAGACTCTGGCTAATGACTTTATGAGACTAGAAGTAAATGAGAAGGGAGGATTTTTAGCTTGTGTGGAGGCAAGATCTTCCTTCCTTGACAAGATTAAGGGAAAGCAGTTTAATGACGAAAAATTAATCCGGATCCGAGATAAAGTGTTGCAAGGAGAGGCTAAAGAAGCGAAAATCGATGAGGAAGGTGTTTTGACGATTAAGGGAAGGGTATGTGTACCTCGCGTCGATGATTTGATCAACACTATTCTGACAGAGGCTCATAGTTCAAGGTATTTGATACATCCGGGTGCAACCAAGATGTACCGTGACCTAAAGCAACACTTCTGGTGGAGAAGAATGAAGCGTGATATTGTGGATTTTATTGCCAAATGTCCAAATTGTCAACAAGTAAAGTATGAACACCAGAGGCCCGGAGGAACACTTCAGAGAATGCCCATTCCGGAATGGAAATGGGAGAGAATCGCAATGGACTTCGTGGTTGGTCTTCCAAAGACATTGGGCAAGTATGACTCTATTTGGGTAATTGTGGACAGATTGACTAAGTCTGCTCATTTCATTCCGGTTAAGGTGACTTACAATGCAGAGAAGTTAGCCAAACTTTACATCTCAGAAGTTGTTCGATTGCATGGAGTTCCACTATCCATCATATCAGATAGAGGTACGCAGTTTACTTCTAAGTTTTGGAAAACATTGCATGCAGAATTGGGTACTAGGTTGGACCTTAGTACCGCGTTCCATCCTCAGACCGATGGTCAGTCTGAGCGAACGATTCAAGTGTTGGAGGATATGCTTCGCGCATGTGTGATAGAATTCGGTGGCCACTGGGATAGCTTCTTACCCTTAGCGGAGTTTTCATACAATAATAGCTATCACTCAAGCATTGATATGGCTCCCTTTGAAGCATTGTATGGTAGGAGATGTAGGTCCCCCATTGGTTGGTTTGATGCATTCGAGGTTAGAGCTTGGGGTACTGATTTTTTGAGGGATTCGATAGAAAAAGTGAAATCTATTCAAGAGAAGCTTCTAGCGGCGCAAAGTAGACAAAAAGAATATGCAGATCGAAAGGTTAGAGACTTAGAGTTCATGGAGGGTGAACAAGTCTTGTTGAAAGTTTCGCCAATAAAAGGGGTGATGCGGTTTGGTAAAAGAGGAAAGCTTAGTCCAAGGTACATTGGTCCCTTTGAAGTACTTAAGAGAGTAGGGGAGGTGGCTTATGAGTTAGCCTTGCCTCCAGGGCTGTTCGGAGTACATCCGGTGTTTCATGTGTCGATGTTGAAAAGGTACCATGGGGATGGAAATTACATTATCCGTTGGGATTCAGTTTTGCTTGATGAGAACTTGTCTTATGAGGAGGAGCCTGTTGCTATTTTAGATAGAGAAGTTCGCAAGTTGAGGTCAAGAGAGATTGCATCCATCAAGGTGCAATGGAAGAATCGACCGGTTGAAGAAGCCACTTGGGAGAAGGAGGCAGATATGCGAGAAAGATACCCACATCTGTTTACAGATTCAGGTATTCCTTTTCGCCCTTGTTTTCCTTCTTGTGATCATTCGGGAACGAACGATGGGTAAATTGGTATCTATTGTAACGACCTGTCTAGTCGTTTTGAGCAACAGATTTTATTCTGGAAAAACTCGCAGAGGTGACGGAGGCCATGACGGACCGTCAAGGGCACGACGGACCGTCGTGGAGGGTGTCGTTTCAAAACACTTAGAAAATCTGAAATTGGGTACTGAAAATCGACTCTCTGACCGTCACGACGAAATGGCAGGACGGACCGTCACAGGCGTGACGGACCGTCATAGAGTCTTTTGATGGAAATTGTCTCTGATGGATGCGACGGACAGCAGGACGGACCGTCGCAGGCGCGACGGCCCGTCATGGGCTACGCAATTCCAGTTCAGGTCGGATTTCTTTACACGTTTTAAGGGACGTTTTTGACTATTCCTGCTTTAATTATAAAGTTAGAGGGTTAATGTTAATAAGTCTAATTACTTGGGGGTTAAAAGAGGTAACCTTAAGTTAATTAGTGGGTTATTATTTCCATCTTTCATTCTTAATTATATAATAATTAGGGTAAAAGAAAGAGGGTTTAAATAAAGAAAATAGAAAGAACAGCAAGAGAGAGAGAGAATCGATCAAGGGAGAACGAAGCTTTGGGAGGATAGCTTGTTGATCGCAATTCTTCGGTGAAGGTAGGTTATGGTTTCTTTTACACTATTCGTAGTAAACTCTTAATAGCGAATGATATGTGTTGGGTAGTATTATAGAATCTTCTTTATGATTAATTGTGTGTATGCATGATGTGATTTTATATATATATGATTGTGATGAAACAAGCATGATGAAGCTATTGAATCCCAAATCTTTATATGAACCTAATCTCTTGAGATGATGATGTCTTGGTATAAAAGAAGGCTTGATGAACTAAAGTGATGAGATTAGGGGATCGGAGTGTCACGTACCGACACATAAAATTAGTGGGACGGGTGTCACGAACCGACACGTAGATGTAGGGGATCGGAGTGTCACGTACCGACACATAGAATTAGTGGGACGGGTGTCACGAACCGACACGTAGATGTAGGGGATCGGAGTGTCACGTACCGACACATAGAATTAGTGGGACGGGTGTCACGAACCGACACGTAGATGTAGGGGATCGGAGTGTCACGTTCCGACACATAGAATTAGTGGGACGGGTGTCACGAACCGACACGTAGATGTAGGGGATCGGAGTGTCATGTTCCGACACATAGTAGTAGGGGATCGGAGTGTCACGTACCGACACAAGAGGAATAAAGATAATGAATCTTGAAAGATACTAATATAATCAATCTAAAGAACATGTATCCCAATATAAGTATGGCATGGAGGCTTGAGTCCTCATAGATATGATCGGTGATATTATAAATGATGTTTGTACTTGTTGCTATCACATGTTAAGAATATTAGTTGATTTTATGATGTTATCTGAGATATATTGTTTTCTATTTTGAGTTGGCCGATGATACCTACTCAGTACTTGTGGTTGTACTGACCCCCTACTTTTATGTTTTTCCTTTTGTTTATTTGTGGAGTGCAGCAAACGTGCCGTCATCTTCGACTCAACAGTAGTTCAAGCCAGTCTTCGTCACACCGGATCTTCAGGGTGAGCTAATGCTTCTAGCTTGGACTGGATCTCCTTCCTCATGTCTTGATGCCTTGAAGTTTCGGCATAGACTAGCTTTTATTTATTTCAGCTTCTTTGAATACTCTTAGTTTAGTAAATTGATCATAGATGTTCTTGTGGTGATGACTTCCAGATTTTGGGGAATTAATAGATGTTGAATTTTAGAAGTTATTGAATTGTCTTTTATTTATGAGTTTAAGTCTTCCGCATTGCTTTATGTTGTTATTAAATTGAAATGATAAGGTTCAGATTGGTTGGTTCGCTCACATAGGAGGGTAAATGTGGGTGCCAGTCGCGGCTCGGTTTTGGGTCGTGACACTTCAAAACTGAAATGAGTTACTAAAAAAAGAAAGATTGGGCATGCACGTGACCATGTAAATGAAAAAACTCAACCACTGTAAATGACATACATTAGAAGCTTTGGCTATAGTTCAAAACGTACTACTACATCATACACCTATTAATTCTAATACAAAGAGACATCCTAAATAAAGAAACAAACTAATCAGATTGCCAATACTAATAATTATGAAGGTATATATACAATTGACTTCCAGAAAAGAGGCTTGCCACATGCACATATACTGCTCACCAGAACATATTGACATATTAATATCCGCTGAAATACTTGCGCTTGAAGAAGATCAAGATGGGTATCATGCAGCCAAGAACTTTATGATACATAGACCTTGCGGACAACTCAATCCCCGCTGCCCATGTATAAGATAGGGAAAATGCACAAAACATTTACCAAAGAAGTTCAATGACCGGAAAACTTTTGATTTTATAGGCGATTGAACATGGGTATTGAAGTGAAGAAAAATGGAGCTAGTTTAGACAACAGATATGTTGTGCCATATAATAGGAACTTGCTTGTGCAATTTGATTCACATATAAATGTTCAAGTGTGCAATTACCTATTCAAGTATGTTCACAAAGGGTTTGATAGAGCAAAAGAAATAATAGAATTATCTAGCAGAACAATTGACAATGATGAAATTAAAAAGAACCTATACTGCAGATACATATCGGCTATAGAAACAGTTGAGCGCTTACCATTTCATTTAGAGGGAAAAAATACCATAATATTTGAAGGATCAAGGTGAGCTGAAAGCGTTCTGAGAAGACTAGATATTGATAAAATAATTTACAGAATGGTTTGAGGCAAACAAAGAATACTCTGATACAAGAGAGCTAACATATTCAGATTTTCCGACGCGTTGGATGTGGGATAAAAAAAAATAGACTCAGAGGAAAAAGGGTCAAATAGTTGGTAGAATATACTTTACACATCTAGCAAGTGGAGAGCGTTTTATTTACGCATGCTCTTAAATTTTGTAAAAGGTTGTACTTCGTTTGAAAGCATTAGAAGAATTAATGGAGTAGATCATAGAACATATTGAGAAGCTTGCTATGCATTAGGCTTATTAGATGATGACAAGAATTGGAATGATTGCTTGGCAGAGGCAGCCCAAGTGGAAGTGGGAATGAATTCCGAAATTTGTTTGTAACTGTAGCTATTCATTGTCAAGTCTCTGATTCGCGGAAGCTTTGAGAGAATAATTATGAAATATTATCAGAAGATATCACATGGATGTAGAGAAAGAGATTCAGATTGAAACATTTACAACTAACTCAAAACAAATAGAATCATATTCACGGTGACACATTGAGAACATACTTTTAAAAAGCGATAGAAGTTTGAGAGACATTGAAGGAATGCAACTTCCAGATACTTCATTAATGCACAATGTTGGAAATCGGCTGATTAATGAAGATCTAGACTATGACACATGAGAACTCAAAAATTGCACGCATCTTTAATTACCTATATACACATCTTTAATTTCCATAATTTCTATTATTCCCTATCATTTAAAAATATTTCAAAAATCCTTATTTTTCCTTTCAAACCCATTGTTCCAGATACATAAAGTTATACACATTTTTCTTTATATTTTTACTCCTTATTTCACTCCCTCAACCTCTTCCTATTTTTACTCACTTTATCTCTCTCTATTTTCACTCCCTCAATCTTTACTTCCTTCATTTTTTAATTTTCAGATTTGATTCTCTCTATTTTCAGTTATATCTCTCCACAATTTTTTTTAAACAACTCAAGTTTTCGCTTTACAATTTTTTCCAAACAATTATCGGATTCTCCTCCATTTTCACCTTCACAATATGCATAACGAAAAGGTAAAAGATATGATGTATTCATATTGTTTCTTGCAAAAAAATCAGTTTTAGGAGATCCTCTTTTACTAGTGAAACTACATTATGCAATGAAAAGAAGTAGTCCCTACCAAATGTATCATATTATCACGTATCAAGTGTTGCTATGTATCTTCTACGGTTATTCAAATTTAGAAGAATATGTTTCCGTACACAATATCAAATTATATTCGTGATATATTTTTGAGCGAAGAAATCGAGGAAGGACACATGCTTGAGCTTTAAATCTATTGTTTTAAAAATTTTCAAAATCCCTCATTTTTGCGCATTAAATTAATGTATCAGTACATCAGATTAATGTATCATGTATAAAATGTAATGTATATTACTTAACGATTAATGTATCAACGCTTATTTTAGTTATGATACGCAAATTCAAATTTATACTAAATATATCTGATACATAACAATTACGAAACAATAATGTATCGATCTCAAACAATTACTATAATGTATTTTTAAAAAAATTTAAAGTGTTGTAGTTCTCAAATAAAATAACCGACATTAATAATAATGTATCAAACACTATTTTTTTAGTTATGATACATAAATTTAAATTTATACTAGATGTATCTTATACATAACAATTACCAAACAATAATCTATCGATCTCAAACTTAAAATCTTATGGGCAACACTTACTTATTTAATGTATCTAGTAAAAATATAATATCTATCAATTCAATCAAAAGGATCTTCATGATCTCAAACAAAAAAACATACATAAATAATAATATATCATGCACTAATTTTTTTGTTATGATACGTAAATTTGAATTTATACTAAATGTATCTGTAACATAACAATTATCAGTAATAATGTATTGATCTCAAACCTAAAATTTTATGGGCAACACTTTCTTATTTAGTGTTCCAAGTAGAAATACAACACTTATCAATTTAAATTGAAAGGATCTTCATGATATATCTTCTCGAAAATTTTGATAATTTTTAATCAAAATTGAAAGAATCTTCAATGAACTAGGAGAATAGTTTTGAAATTCAAAATTTTCGTCTATTTTGAATCAAAATGGAAAGGATCTTCAATGACTGGAGAAAAATTTAGAATCTCAAAATTTTCGATAATCTTAAATCAAAATCGAAGAGATATTTGATGAACTTGAAGATTTACAAAAGAAATCGTTTGTCCAACAAAAATTCCATACAATCCTTCATAACTCATCCCACTTTTCAAAACATCGACAATTTTTTTTTGAAACAAAGAGAACGATGAACAAGAAGAAGAAATTTATTTTTTGACTTTTTTGGATTGTTACACTATATGATTTTGAATTCTTGATAATAATTTTGAACAGAATAACGTAATTTGTGGAATCTTAATTTAATTTTCAGTTTTTCCCCTTAATTAGTGGAACAAATGGATACTATGAGATTTTAAATTGATTTTACAATTTTTTTCTTAATAAGTGCAACAGATTGATACATAATGTATCAACAATAATGTATTCGAATCCTTAATTATATATCTGAAATATCTAAAAAATATGGAATTTATGTAATTATAAAAATAATAAGGATAGAAGGTAATTTAAGTTTTACACTATGATATTTATGTAAGTTATACAAATCATTTTCCTTGTTAAACAGTTGTCAACTGTAGCCATATAAAGCGATAATATCATCGGTGGATACTTATTAAGGTAGATTCATTTTTATGCACCGACATGGTGGTACAGGCAATACATTTTCTATATAATACAATTATTTAAAACATCATATCACAATAAAAAATAGTTCTCCTCGTAGCAACATCAGGTATAGCAACTTTTTTGTTACCAAATGGCAGGACAACTCATTCACGCTTTCATATTCCTCTTGATGTCACGCCTATGTCAACCTGTGACATAAAATAAGACATCCAATTAGAGGAACTACTAAAAAAACATTATTGATTATTTGAGATGAAGCCCAAATGGCAAATAAATATTGCTTTGAAGTCTTGGACAAGACAATGAGGGACATTCTTCGAGATAGGTATGAAAATAGCTTGGACAAGCCTTTTGGGGAGGACTAACAATCGTATGTGGTGGGGATTTCATATAAATACTGCCAGTTGTTCAAAAAGGAACAACATCTGACATTATGGATGCATCCTTAAACTCTTCACACTTGTGGCCCTTTTTTTCAATTTATGAACTGAAGGAAAATATGCGACTAACTACTGGGAAAGTGATTGTTTCTAAAGCCGTCAATATTGAATCTTTTGACAAATGGTTATTGGAGGTTGGAGATGGATCTATTTATGTAGATAACAAGAAGGAACTCATTAAGTTGCCACATGATGTATGCATTCCGATGTCGCACAATCAAGTTGAATCAGTTGTAGATGCACTATATCCATCGCTATTAGAGAATTACAATTACCCTACGTACTTGAAAGAAAGAAGCCATACTGACACCAAAGAATGAAATGGTCCATGAGCTGAATGACAAAATTATAAAAATGATACCAGACGAAGGAAGAACCTATTATAGCTTGGAAAATGTGTGCATAGCAAGTATGAATACGAGTTGGGAACCAAAATAAGCCACAAAAATATAAAAGTAACCAAAATAAGCCACTATTTTAGTAAGTAACTAAAATAAGTTTAGTGGAAGAAAAAGTTCCACTATATCCAATAATCTAAACGTTTTCCGTTAGTTTCATAACGTTTATTTTTAATATATAACGGAACTTTTTCTTACACTTTATAAAGTGGAGTTTTTTCTTCCACTTTATAAGGTGAAACTTTTTATTCCATTTTATAAAGTGGAACTTTTTATTCCACTTTATAAAGTGGAACTTTTTATTACACTTTATAAGAAGAATATTATTCACGTCTTGAAGAAGCTTTTTCAGTGTTGTCATATAAATTATATTGATTTGATATGTCATTAAAACAAAAAAAAATATTTCATTATGTATTTTTATTATTTTATTCTGAAAAATCTATTTAAGGACGTTTATACATAGTTTATATTACCTACAACATAAATCTTCTATATTTGTTCATTTCAATCTAAAAAAAAATCTTCTACACCTAAAGTTAAAGTTTCAATTTATTGGGATGGCGAAATTATATATGACGGAAATACCATTTATTATAATTTTCCTCCCAAACACAATGCTAAATATCCAATAAATGTCCAATATCATAAATTTATTTCATCAATTTATTAAAAAATGAGTATAAACAGTACGATTATAATTTTATTATAGCCGGAAAATACCCTACTTCATTTTTATCACAGGACAAGTAAATTTTGGAGAGTGAATTATCTGTAATGACGAATCGTTGACCGACTTTGTAAGAGTTCCAAATGACTATATAGATCAAATCAAGTCAACAATACTTGAAATCTATGTTAGGAAGGAGCCTAAGATTAGTCAACAACGTTCTCCTTTATCAGTCGATGTCCATCCCTAATTAGAAAATCATAATAGCATTGATGGATTTCCGGTAACTCAATCTACTGACTTTTCTAAAATGACTCATTATCAAAATACTCTTACCGGCCGATATGATTTTGATTTAAACAAAACTATCAATGATAGTGATCGGTAAAGCTCAATTATTATATTTCAATTATTGTTTGTTGATTTTGTCAATTATTTATTAATTTATATTATTTATTATTCTTATTATTATATATTTTATAGTAGTTTACCTCAGCAAGATAGGGATATTGCTCCAAGTTATGGACTAAATAATTATTTTGGTCAGTCCTCACACTTTGAAATGACGGAAAATGTTGGGATATCCTCAAATTTTCATGTCTCGCCTACTTTTGATGCAAATGATTATCGCTATGTCTAACACTTATTATTTTATTTGAGTAAGTTAATTGCATGAGCCAAATATTTATATATTTTTTTACATATATAGAAAAGATACTACACAAGATGAGTCCATTGATCCTGTGAATATCGATGATCGTGACCTTCCTAATTACGGCTCACCTTCAGCTAGTGATAGTGATGATTTGTCTAATGCTGAGGAATCAGGAGATGATGTTCCATTTGAGGCATCATCTAGTGATGATGATTTTTTGACTCCCAATGAAAAAGTCTATGGTACTTGGGCGTGTTCTTTTGCCGAGTTGCCAAGGTTCGTGGAAGCTTTGAAACACTTCAATCCTGGAACAGTAGTCAAATGCATGTTGATAGTAAAGACACATATTGGTGTAGAAATAGTCAAACAATAAAATCCACCATGTGGGAAAATTATAGAAATTTGTTGATATTTTTTCAGAAAAAAAAAAAATCAAAAAATGTTTCAACTTAAAGATAGACAAAAAGATGAATTTTTGTGTACTTTATGACATAAATACTTTTAATTTGTCTTATATTTTACGATATTCTGCCTCTTAATTTATTTTATTTTATTTTCATATGATTTTGAAGTAGTGTTACTATTGAAACTTTTATAGGACGTGTAAACCTAAAGTTTTCTATCAATGAATTTAGATGCCTTCCTAACCAAAACTAAATTAAGTCTAAGGTTGAAAGTAAATCAAACCAAAATCACATTCTAAAAAAAATAAAATTTTCCTACAAGTACAAGGCTGCAATCTTACCTATTTTTGCACCTAAAGAAACGAATATGAGTTGTATGTTGTCGGGTTGTGCTACTCCAAAATTTCAATTTGTTTAGTGTGGGGCCGCTTCAAACTGTCGGATTGGGACCATCTTCAAAGTGAATTTTTTTTTTGGAAGCCATGAAAAGGAAAAGGAGAGAAGGTGAAGATGAAAAGGTAACTTTTTATAAAGTGGAATAAAAAGTTCCACTTTATAAAGTGGAAGAAAAAGTTCCGTTATATATTAAAAATAAACGTTATGAAAGTAACGGAAAACGTTTAGAAAATTCGATATAGTGGAACTTTTTCTTCCACTAAGCTTATTTTAGTTACTCACTAAAATAGTGGCTTATTTTGGTTACTTTTATATTTTTGTGGCTTATTTTGATTCCCAACTCTATGAATACTAATAAGGAAGATATATTGTACCCAACCAAATTCCTTAATAAGTTACTTTTCCCAGACATCCCTAACCATGACATACACTTAAATGAATGAAGTGCAGTTATGCTTCTCAGAAATCTAAATCAAAGGACGGCCTATGCAAAGGAACAAGATTAATTATTACACATCTTGGAAAATGGTCTGTTAGTGCAATATAATCTTTGGTAAGAAAATCGGCAATAGGGTCACGATAACAAGAATTGTCCTGACATTCAAGATGAACAGACATGAACTTCCCTCAGTACCCTCTTATGCGATGACGATCAATAAGAGCCAAGGACAAACTCTACAGAAAGTTTTGTTATATCTTCCAAAATAGGTATTCACACATGGACAATTATATGTCGCGATATCGCAGGTAACAACAAGATAAGGATTGAAAATCTACAACACGGATGAGGACACTAAAGACCATACATATATTAAAATATTTCCTACAAAGAATTTTTCCCGAATATATGTCTAAGACTTGTGGAAACACACGAGGTATTGATTAATATATACTATTAACTTTAGCTTTGCAATATTATCCTTACATAGAAGTATAACAGAAATAGCATTAAAAAATGACAGGTGTTCGGATAACTAGTGATACAAATAAGGATACGCAATAAAAAGACCAACCAACATAACGACATATCCGGCTGTATACAATATGGTAAACATAGAAAATGATGGATCAGTTGCAAATACATACATTGGAGGTCAACACTCACTTAACAAATGCTCATAAAAAATGTATGCAAGGATATATGGAAAAAAACATAAGCATGAAACACAGATAATTTAGGGACAATTGCATTGGCGGGGTCATAGGGGTTTTCACTAATATGAAAGTTATGATACGCATTAACCAGGGAATACATTTAATTATTTATTGCCTATGTAATGTAACATGGTATGATGATTTTTTAAAATATAAGGATACAAAAATCGATGTGATTACATCTTATACACCGCTATTGGATTGTCTATCTGTATGTAACAATAGTTCAGAGTGTTGTATACCCACTGAATTGCATGTTTAGACATTGACAAAATCACATTAACCCAACAAATAAGATTCTACACCATGTACATTGAGCCTTAAGGGTCAACTAAGGGTCGTGCAAAGGTGCAACACACTAATAATATCATAAACCGCTAGTATATTAAACTTTAGATGCACAAAGACTGGGAGACATAAATAAAAGGATAATAACTAAATATTAAAATTAAACACTTACTTAATAAAGACACTAAAACTAAAAAAAAGGAACAACACAAGCTGCAAATAAAAGACCCGCGCGAAGCGCAGGCCCTTTTCCTAGTTTAAGATAAAGCTAAGGGAGAGAAGAAAACCTAACCTTGAAGAATCAAAGTTTTAGCAAGTGGGGTTTAGTCCAGCAAGGTAAGTCATGGGAACTTTCATTGCTCTCTTCTCCTTGCATATTTTGTGAAAGTTTTATTTGTTAATGAGTTAAGGAGTGTCGCCTCTATATGCTGTGAAACTTGTTAAATATTCTAGAAGGATGTACTTGTAGGGACAACCACGTGGTAGAGTCCCCTTAAAAAATTTTTGTGGGATCATTTTGGGAATCTTAAATGTGATGTTAATTTCAAATAACGGGAATTTTATCACAAGCCATGAGTTCATATTGCTACTTACATATTGTGATGCTTAGGATTGTGTTTGTGTATCATAAAATAAGGGGGTGTGGCTGGATATGTGCAGAGAATTCATGATTGTTAGAGGATAAAACATTGAAAGTGTAGTGATACACCACTTAATTAAATGTTGTCTAAGCTGACTATCTTCCATTCGTTTGTATATTTTTTCCAAATGTCATGAAGCTCAGGGAGTTTTGGAGCACCTTATCAGAAGGTTGTATAGTATATGAAAAACTTAGAGGAGAATGAACGTGAAGAACACCCTTGCTGGGATCAATTCTTGATTTATTACCAATTACTATTTTGGTCTGATCAACTAGACAAAACTTGTCGATTTACTACCAATGTTAGTTTTATTATTCACTCCACTATATATAATTAATCTAAGAGGAAGGTGGTTAACTCATTCTAATATCCAAAGTTATGGTGGTTAACTCATTCTAATATCCAAAGTTGTACAACAAGGTATGTAAGACTATTTGATTCCATATATTTTGGCATGATGTGTGTTTCAAAAAATTGAGATATCTAAGTGATCTTTATGGTACAAGATACAATGTGAGGGTTTACACTGTGCAATGTAGCTAACGATCTTCTTGATACTGTCAATGTTTTCAGAAGTCTGTCAAACTACTTCTATACTTGTTCATTATCAAATATTGGTCTGTTTATATTTCCAAAGTACTATTTTGACAAATGTACTTAAAATAGTAAGATACATGAGTTATCTACCTCTTCAAATTACGTTTATTGAGGCAATAAGATCTTCTATTATATATGTTTTAAGTCATATGTGAGATACACATTATTTCCATTTTTCATATTATTATGTCCTTCCATACAATGTGCAACCCTTATTTAGTTTCTGTCAAGTGCTTAATAAGTTCAAATGCTAAGGAAATCTTTCCTTTGACATCACATATGAAGCGTTTAGCTATAACATCATCGTATGCAGTCCTTGCCTATCCAATTGAGGAATTACGTCCCTATAAAAGTGCATGTGTGCCCCCACGCAACAAGTCCAAATATGTTTTAAATGAAGTGCCTTCCAATCATAATCATTTGTTCACTTTCTTAATGAATCATTTGTTATAGGTTCTTAATTTCCATACAACTTCATGGACCATCTGTATTCTTTTTTCCCAAATGAAGTTCACAAGTCAATTAATTTCCTAAGTAGAACACTAAAATTACAGTTGCTTCCTATATCATTGTTTCTGCCTCGATTAATTCACATGTCTTCATAACTGGTATATAGACCTAAATATCCAACTAGTTATGAATATTAGAAGAATATCTCAAATATTTAAAATACAAGGTAAACTCAAGTTATGGGTGGTGGCTTATGGGTTAAAGTATCTAGCACGGGCCAATCTTAATTCTTGCACTTCAAGGTGACAACTCATGGGGTGGTGATTCCTAGCATGGGCTGATCCAAGTACAAATTATTTTGGGTGGTAGCTCAGGGGATAAAAGCCTAGCATGGGTCGATCTGATTTGTATATTTTTGAGGACCGTATCCTAGAAGTTAAAGTGTCTAGTATGGGTCATCCTGTTTTATCACTGTCAGCTAGTCATTGTGTCACATGCTACAAGGTCTATAAATCATAGATGAATAAGCTAAAACAAAAGATTATAATGTACATGAATCCACAAGTATAAGAAAAGGTGAAATGTGGTCTCTTATCCTTATGGTTAAAGAATATTGTACATTTTTACTTGATTTTACTTGAGCCCTTATTTTACATATGTATACTTTATACCTCACATATTTAGTATATTTTTTTGTACTGACGTCCCATATGGGGACATTGTGTTTCATGACGCAGGTACGTATACTCAAGCTAATATAATATGTCCAATAGAAGTACAAGATACTCAGTGGCCTTTAAGAAGCTCCATGTTGATTCGGGACTTGTCGAGTCTCTAACATATTTTTGATGTTATATTAGAGTTAAGGGTATGGAGGGGTCATGTCCCGACCTAATCCAAGTTTTTATCTTTTAGAGGCTTTGTAGAATACATGTCAAAGTAAAGTGTGGTTATATCTCTTTTTTTTAAATAATTAAGGCATCAACTCCTAGCAGGTGCATTTATTTTGAGTATATCAATGTTGGCCTTTTATCAAGGTATTTGACCTACTCTCATCAAAATGTTTTAGTTATCATAGTTTCATGTAGGATAAGCACAAGTTATAAGTTGGTTCTCTCATGCCTTTAAGGCATTAGGTGTCTGTACATCTCAATGGGACTTGGGGTGTGACACTTTTAGAAACTGTTTCTTTATCCCAAAGATCTAGGGATAAAAATTGGTATATCATTAATGTTGGATTTTATTTGCCCTAAATTTCTTACCATAAATATGTTTATCTTTTAGGAAAAGATTTTATATTGATTAATCATTTTTCTAAAGTAGGAAAAGGTTTAGGAGTCTATAAATTGAGACATGTTCCTTCTAACTTAATCAGCATTCACAATGTAGTCTTAAAGACTTTGAGAGTTTTGGTTAGGGAGAGAATTTATGGGTCACAAGCTTGATACGTTATCGCTTGTGTGAACCTCCCATGTATTCCGAGTGAATTGCTTGAGGTTATTTCTCTCTGTATTTTGTACTCTCACATTTATAGTGGATTTCTCATATCCTTTGTGAATGTAGATCAATTGACCAACCCACGTCAAACCTTTGTGTCTTTTGGTATATTTCTCGTCGTCTTCTTACTCGTGATCTTTTGGGGTTTGTTTTGCTAGATTCTGCGTTTACATCTGCTTATTTCCGGTCCTAACAAGAGGTATAAGAGCCAAATTTAATGACGGAGTCAGGTTTAGTGGTTCGATAATCTATGATTGAACCAGATTAGAAAGAGGTGTTCATCTTGAAGGGTGTAACTCTAGCCGCAACCTTTTTTGACAGTAATGAAGAATTTTGTTGGAGAAACTTTTTTAGAGAGGTTTTCTGTACGGAGACATAAATTTCGCAAAGGAGATTATGGAGAAGAGAAGCAAGTTGTTGAAGATTAAGTCAAGAAGGTGAACAAATTTATTTTGTTAGAAATTCAGGTCAAGGGGGGAGAATTGTTGGGTTTTATTTGCCCAAAATTTCTTACCATAAATAGGTTTTCCTTTTAGGAAAAGGTTTTGGATTGACTAATCTCTTTCTTGTAGGAAAAGGTTTAGGACTCTATAAATAGAGAAATGTTCGTTCTAACTTAATCGGCATTCACAATGTAGTCTTAATGACTTTGAGAGTTTTGGTTAGGGGGAGAATTTGTGGGTCACAAGATTGATACGTTATCACTTGTGTGAACCTCCCATGTATTCCGAGTGAATTGGTTGAAGTTGTTTCTCTCTGTATTTTGTACTCTCATATTTATAGTGAATTGCTCATCTACTTTGTGGACGTAGGTCGATTAATCGAACCAAGTTAAATCTTTACGTC
The DNA here is from genome assembly GCA_027704765.1 of Solanum habrochaites. Classification (NCBI taxonomy): domain Eukaryota; kingdom Viridiplantae; phylum Streptophyta; class Magnoliopsida; order Solanales; family Solanaceae; genus Solanum; species Solanum habrochaites. The sequence goes on from JAKWJA010002493.1 coordinate 16,401,961, forward strand.
TTTTGGTATATTTGTCGTTGTTTTCTTACTCGTTGTCTTTTGAGGTTTGCTTTTCTAGCTTCCGCGTTTACTTTTGCTTATTTTCGGTTCTAACAAGTGGTATCTGAGCCAGATTCAATGACGGAGTCAGGTTTAGTGGTTCGATAATCGATGATTGAATCAGGTTAGAAAGAGGTGTTTATCTTGAAGGGTGTAGTTCTAGCTGCAACCTTTTTTTACAACAATGAAGAATTTTGTTGGAGAAATTTTTTCAAAGAGGTTTTCTGTGTTGAGACAAAAAAAATTCAATGGAGATTATGGAGAGGAGAAGCAAGTTGTTGAAAATTAAGTCAAGAAGGTGGACAAATTTATTTTGTTAGAAATTCAGGTCAAGGGGGAGAATTGATGGGTTTTATTTGCCCTAAATTTCTTACCATAAATAGGTTTTTCTTTTAGGAAAAGATTTTATATTGACTAATCCTTTTTTTAATAGGAAAAGGTTTAGGACTCTATAAATAGAGACATGTTCCTTCTAACTTAATCAGCATTCACAATGTAGTCTTAAAGGCTTTGAGAGTTTTGGTTAGGGAGAGAATTTATGGGTCACAAGCTTGATACGTTATCGCTTGTGTGAACCTCCCATGTATTCCGAGTGAAATGGTTGAGGTTGTTTCTCTCGGTATTTTGTACTCTCATATTTATAGTGGATTGCTCATCTCCTTTGTGGAAGTAGGTCGGTTGACTGAACCACGTCAAATCTTTGTGTCTTTTGATATATTTCTCGTTGTCTTCTTAATCGTGGTCTTTTGAGGTTTGCTTTGCTAGCTTCCGCGATTACACCTGCTTATTTCCGATTCTAACAATTAACTCCCTAAATACAATTTGTAGAATTATCAAATATATTGTCATCGATGTTACACTTGAAGGACCTAGAGACCAATCTTGTACCATTAGAAAAGACATTTAGTATATATGTTAATGTTCCAGTAGTATTATGGTACTCTTTTGTTTAACCAACCTACATGCATATAAAAATAAAAACATTAAGTTTTAACTTTATCTATTATAAGCATCAACATAAACTCACTAATTTAAGCTATGAAAAACATAATAACTGATATCAAACATGTATGGTAGGATATCAATTATCACTAGAGTGTAATTTTGTTCGTTTCAAAATTTAGTCCTTACTTATTGTTAGGACCGAAAATAAGCAGGTGTAAATGCGGAAACTAGCAAAGCAAACCTCGAAGACCACGAGTAAGAAGACAACGAGAAATATACCAAAAGACACAAAAAATTTAACGTGGTTCGGTCAATCGACCTACGTCCACAAAGAAGATGAGCAATCCACTATAAATATGAGAGTACAAAATACAGAGGGAAACAACCTCTACCAATTCACTCGGAATACATGGGAGGTTCACACAAGTGATAACATATCAAGCTTGTAACCCATAAATTCTCCCTCTAACCAAAACTCTCAAAGCCCTTAAGACTACATTGTGAATGCTGATTAAGTTAGAAGGAACAAGCCTCTATTTATAGAGTCCTAAACCTTTTCCTACAAGAAAAGGATTAGTCAATTCAAAACCTTTTGCTACAAGGAAAACCTATTTATGGAACGTAGAATTCTTGCCAAGATGTATAACACTTTGACTGTCACAATAAAGCACATACCTCTCTTGAGCACAACCAAGTTCCCCCAAGAATCTCTTCATCCAAAGCAATTCTTTACAAGCTTCAACAACAGCAATAAGCTCAGCTTCTGTAGTAGATAGAGCAACACAATTTTGCAACCTAGATTGCCAAGACACAGCTCCCCCTGCAAAAGTAACCAAGTACCCTGAAGTAGACTTGCGAGTATCAACATCACCAGCCATGTCTGAATCAGTATAACCACAAAGAATAGGCTTCCCTGTACCAAAACGAAGCGGGAATCGCAATTTGAAGTTGGTTGTTAGGGCTGAATTTTTTACTGCGAAAAAACTGCTCAATCTCTCTTTTTGGCTGCTGAAAAACTGTTGTGTTTTTTCTGAAAATAAGACCCTAAATAGGCTTATATTTGCCTCATAAGAATGGGCCTATGGGAAAAAATGGGTTGGTCCAAATTGGGCTTTTATTTATCCACATAGGAAGGGAAAAAGACCCATAACCCAACAATTCTCCCCCTCACGACTATGTGGAGGAGACCGCCATCCCGGCGACCATGCAACAATCTTCAAACTTCCCTCTTGGCAAAGCTTTAGTCATCATATCGGAACCATTGTCATTTGTATGAATCTTTTCAAGCTCAAGCAACTTAGAATCCAACACATATCGAATCCAATGGTATCTCACATCAATGTGTTTAGACCGACCATGGAACGTAGAATTCTTGCCAAGATGTATAGCACTTTGACTGTCACAATAAAGCACATACCTCTCTTGAGCACAACCAAGTTCCCCCAAGAATCTCTTCATCCAAAGCAATTCTTTACAAGCTTCAACAACAGCAATAAGCTCAGCTTCTGTAGTAGATAGAGCAACACATTTTTGCAACCTAGATTGCCAAGACACAGCTCCCCCTGCAAAAGTAACCAAGTACCCTGAAGTAGACTTGCGAGTATCAACATCACCAGCCATGTCTGAATCAGTATAACCACAAAGAATAGGCTTCCCTGTACCAAAACACAAACTCAGACTAGAAGTGCCACAAAGATATCTCATAACCCACTTCACAGCATTCCAATGTTCTCTTCCCGGATTAGAAAGAAAACGGCTAACAACTCCAACAGCGTGAGCAATATCTGGTCTTGTACAAACCATCGCATACATCAAACTACCAACAGCTGAAGCATAAGGAACTTTCTTCATATCTTCCTTCTCATCATCACTATAAGGACACTGTTTCGTGCTCAATTTGAAGTGCATAGCTAAAGGTGTACTGACAACCTTAGCTTTGTCCATGCTGAATCTGCGAAGTACTTTCTGAATATACTTCTCTTGTGATAATACCAATTTCTTGCCCTTTCTATCACGGACAATCTGCATGCCAAAAATCTGCCTTGCTGGTCCTAAGTCTTTCATAGCAAAAGACTTACTCAACTCTTGCTTCAACTTCTGAATCCTGCAAGTATTATGACCAACAACAAGCATGTCATCAACATAAAGCAACACAATAATAAAGTCACCATCAGAGAACTTTTGCACAAAAACACAATGGTCTGAAGAAGTCTTCTTGAAGCCCTGCTGACTCATAAAAGAACCAAACTTCCTGTACCACTGCCTGGGAGCTTGTTTCAAACCATACAAGCTCTTCTTCAATTTGCAAACATAATTCTCTTTACCCTTGACTTCAAAACCTTCCAGTTGCTCCATATAAATTTCTTCATCTAAGTCACCATGAAGGAAAGCAGTTTTAACATCCATTTGCTCAACCTCTAAATCTAGACTTGCAGCCAAGCCTAGAACCACACGAATGGATGACATCTTCACAACTGGAGAGAATATCTCATCAAAATCAACTCCCTTTTTCTGATTAAATCCCTTGACAACTAATCTAGCTTTGTACCGTGGAACTGGATTACCATCTTCATGTTTCACCCGAAAAAACCCACCTGTTTTTCAAAGCTTTTCTGTCTTTAGGTAACTTAACCAAATCAAAGGTATGATTATCATGCAAGGATTTAATCTCATCTTCCATAGCATCAAACCACCTTTCTTTTTCTTCACCTTCCATGGACTCATCAAGACTCTCAGGTTCTCCCCCGTCAGTCAAGAGTACATACTCATTGGGAGAATAACGAGATGAAGGAATTCTCTCTCTACTAGATCGTCTGAGAGAACTCTCTGGAGCATCTATAATTGGTTGTTGGACAACCACATCATCTTGCACTGGAGCATCAACAACATCATGCCGGTCATTCTGAACATGATCACCATCTTCATTATCAACTTGATTTTCATCATTATGAAGATTTTCTTCCGGTGCAATAGTCAAAGGAACTGGATCAACATCAACTAAGCTTTCACTACTCTGAAAATCAGCCTTGTCAGCTTTGTCAAAATCTTCAATTGTTTGGTCTTCAAAGAACACAACATCACGGCTTCTAACAAGTTTCTTCTCAACAGGATCATAGAAACGATAGCCAAATTCATCTTGACCATAACCAATGAAGATACACTGCCTAGTTTTAACATCCAACTTTGACCTTTCATCCTTAGGAACATGTACAAAGGCTTTACACCCAAAGACTCTAAGATGATCATAAGAAACATTCTTACCAGTCCAAAATCTGTCAGGGACATCACCATCTAAAGCAACAGCAGGAGATAAATTGATAACATAAGCAGCAGTATTAAGTGCTTCTGCCCAAAAGGAATCTGACAGCTTAGCATCTGAAAGCATACATCTAACCCTCTCAACTAGAGTTCTGTTCATCCTCTCTGCTAAACCATTTAACTGAGGAGTCTTTGGAGGAGTTTTCTGATGCCTAATACCCTGCTCTCTGCAATATCTATCAAAAGGACCAATATACTCACCACCATTATCTGAGCGGATGCATTTCAATATCTTCCCTGTTTTTCTTTCAACGAAGGCCTGAAAACTCTTGAACACATCAAGTACTTGATCCTTGGACTTCAAAGGAAATACCCAGAGTTTGCGAGAATGATCATCAATAAAAGTCACAAAGTAAAGTGCACCACCATGAGATCTTACCTTAAAAGGACCACACAAATCAGAATGTACCAACTCCAGCAAATCAAGCTTTCTTGAAGGCGGATGACTCTGAAAAGAAACTCTTTTCTGTTTACCGGCTAAGCAATGAACACATTTCTTCAACTTTGCTTGTTTCACTCCAGAAAGCAAATTTTTCTTAGCCAAACTATCAATCCCCTTCTCGCTCATATGACTCAGCCTTCTATGCCATAACTCTGATGAAGTATCATTCTACACCAAATTTACTGAGTCTCTGGAAATGGAGCCCTGAAATACATACAAGTTAGACAACTTGTCACCACGGGCCACAACCATCAAACCTTTAGTAAGCTTCCACTGGCCAACACCAAGTGTATTAACATAACCCTCATCATCAAGATATCCCACAGAAATCAAATTCAAGCGAACATCTGGAGCATGCTTGACATTATTGAGAACTAGTTTGGAACCATTGTTACTTTCCAAACAAACTGTCCCAATGCCAATAACTTCAACTTCATGATTATTTCCCATTTTCAATGTTCCAAAATTACCTGGAGTATAAGAAGAAAATAATTCCTTCTTTGGCGTGACATGAGAAGTAGCACCAGAATCCACAAACCAGCTAGACTCATCACGAACAAGATTAATGGCATTTGCATCACAAGAAACAAGAAGATCATTATTAGCAACAACAGCAACACGATTTTTATTATCGCCTTCTCTCTTTTGTTGTCTCATATCTCTCTTGTGCTTGTAACAATATTTCATTATATGCCCATTCTTGTGGCAATAGTCACATGTAATATTCTTGTATTTAGACTTTGACTTGCTTCTACTTTTACCTCTATCATTCTGACCTCTGGACTTGTTTCTCCCCCTATCTTCAGTAACCAAAACATCGGAGTGTGAAGCTGAAGAAGATGAGGCTTGAGATCTTCTTCTCATTTCTTCATTCAAGACACCACTCTTAGTATATTCCATGGTTACAACACCACTGGGAGCAGAATTAGTCAAAGAAACTCGAAGAGTTTCCCAAGAGTCTGGCAGAGTATTAAGAAGCCAAAGTCCTTGTATCTCATCATCAAACTTTACACCCATTCCGGACAGCTGGTCAAGAACACCCTGAAAATCATTAATATGATTAGAAATAGGAGTGCCCTCTTTATATCTGATATTCATTAATTGTTTCAGTAGGAACAATTTGTTGTTGCCAGTCTTCGAAGCATATAGTGTCTCGAGCTTGTCCCACAAACTTTTGGCATGTGTCTCATTCACAATATGATTTCTAACATTATCTTCAACCCATTGTCTAATATAGCCACAAACCTGCAGATGCTCAAATTCCCATTCTTCATCATTCAAAGACTGAGGCTTATTAGAAGCAAACACAGGTAAATGCATCTTTTTGACAAATAGAAGATCTTTCATCTTGCCTTTCCAAATATGATAGTTACTACCAGTTAAACACACCATTTTTCTCATATTTGCCTCCATCATTCAAAACGACAATCAAAAATAACCAATGCTTTGATACCACTTGTTAGGACCGAAAATAAGCAGGTGTAAACACGGAAGCTGGCAAAGCAAACCTCGAAAGACCACGAGTAAGAAGACAACGAGAAATATACCAAAAGACACAAATATTTAACGTGGTTCAGTCGATCGACCTACGTCCACAAAGGAGATGAGCAATCCACTATAAATATGAGAGTACAAAATACATAGGGAAACAACCTCACCAATTCACTCAGAATACATGGGAGGTTCACACAAGTGATAACGTATCAAGCTTGTGACCCATAAATTCTCCCCCTAACCAAAACTCTCAAAGCCCTTATGACTACATTGTGAATGCTGATTAAGTTAGAAGGAACATTCCTATATTTATAGAGTCCTAAACCTTTTCCTACAAGAAAAGGATTAGTCAATTCAAAACTTTTTCCTAAAAAGGAAAACCTAATTATGGTAAGAAATTTAGGGCAAATAAAACCCAACAAATCTCCCCCTTGGCCTGAATTTCTGACAAAATAAATTTGTACACCTTCTTTACTTAATCTTCAACAAGGTGATTCTCCTCTCCATAATCTCCTTTGCAAAATATGTGTCTCAACACAGAGAACCTCTCTGAAACAATTTCTCCAACAGAATCTTCATTATTGTCAAAAAAGTTGCGGCTAGAACTACACCCGTCAAGATGAACACCTCCTTCTAACCTGGTTCAATCATCGATTATCGAACCACTAAACCTGAATCCATCATTGAATCTGGCTTTGATACCACTTGTTAGGACCGAAAATAAGCATGTGTAAACACGGAAGCTAGCAAAGCAAACCTCGAAAGATCACGAGTAAGAAGACAACGAGAAATATACCAAAAGACACAAAGATTTAACGTGGTTCAGTCGATCGACCTACGTCCACAAAGGAGATGAGAAATCCACTATAAATATGAGAGTACAAAATACAGAGGGAAACAACCTCACCAATTCACTCAGAATACATGGGAGGTTCACACAAGTGATAACGTATCAAGCTTGTGACCCATAAATTCTCCCCCTAACCAAAACTCTCAAAGCCCTTATGACTACGTTGTGAATGCTGATTAAGTTAGAAGGAACATTCCTATATTTATAGAGTCCTAAACCTTTTCCTACAAGAAAAGGATTAGTCAATTCAAAACTTTTTCCTAAAAAGGAAAACCTAATTATGGTAAGAAATTTAGGGCAAATAAAACCCAACACTTATCACATAACACTTTGAAGTCCCCGAGATAAATTTTTTATACATTTTAAGTATATACATATCTCTAATTTAATATCACAAGATTCAATTTTTTTTATAAACTTTCTTTAACATTGTAACAAGTCAATAGAGGAAAAATAAAATTGACATGAAGGTAGTTGACATTAATTTATGTGACTATACAAAAAAGAATGGAAAACCAACATTTCATTTAATTGATTGATCAATTAAGTGATTAACTCATCATAAAATTAGTCTAGAGATTAGTTACCTCTTTTTCCTTAACCCTCCTACCAACCGGTTCCTTTATGTCTTATATTTCACACAACTTATATTGTTTATTTAATAATCACAATATCTATTTCCCAACACAAAAAAAATAGATACCAACCATATGCATAAAATTTTGTTGCCTAAATCCTGTCTCACATAGACCATATATATTAAAATAGTTAACTTGTATGTTCAGTTTAAACAACAGTTTTTGAAGATCACTAGTTGTTCAATGATAAAACCAATTAAAAAGTAGGTTTGTTTACTAGCATAAATATTTTCAATTCAAATGTTAAATTAATCAAAAAGATAAATAATTTACTCTAAGTATAGTTCATAAAAGATAACATAATTACATATCGATCTCCTATGATGATATAAAGTGGAAATAGCAAAATTAGTAGTAGTCTTGGTAAGCAAAGAAATATGTTAAGGTTCAATGATGTTGACTATGATCAATACAAAGGGGTTGGGAGCGAAATTCGGTCAAAGAGGATAGTCAAAGAGGGACTAGGTTTATCTTTCAAGCCAATGTATATCTAGGATTTTTCCTTAAATTACATTTTTCGAAAGTCTCAAAAATATTGAAAACCTCGGTACGCAAGTTCTTGATCGAGTTTCAAAATCAATTGAACTAAATGACTTTTGAAAAGCTCCAAAAGGTTAATGAACATTCTCTTGTAAATCACAAAATCAAATGAAAATTGTATGATTCATGACAAATGAATGCTTTTGAATTCTCCCTTTCCCTATTTTCAAGAACTTTTTAATCATCATTTCCAATATTGGATCAGTCGCTCAAAGATTATTGAGAGAACAAGTAACCATTATGGAACTAACCTCAACTCGCAAGATAGGTAGTAAAATAATTGGAACTGTAGGACTAATAAAATTAAAAGTAGCGTAGTAACATCGAAAGATTAAGCCCGATAAAAGAACATATTAAAACATTTAAACATGAAATCATCATTCAAAATAGTATACAAGTTTAGAAAATAACTATCTTAAAAGCATATCTCATTTTACATAATCAAAGAAAACCACTAAAATTACGAAAGCAAGTAATATCCCTAATTCTTGATGAGATAGATAAAAGAACTCCCCTGAACCTACATGCACTTTGGTTTTTTGGGGTAACGTAAGGATGATATTGGTCAGTCACATGTTCATTCGGGGATGGAATCATTGGGTCAATGGGAAGGTCAAGTCGACCTGATGGGGAGACCACTTGCCACTTGTCTGGAAGAGTTGAAACATAATGGTAGGAGAAAAGAGGTAGAGCTCCAATATGGTTGACTTTAGTTGGTGAAATTCTTTATAGTGTTGCTGAACTTCTAGGAGGAGTATGTTCTCTAATCACCCTTAAGAATAAACAGTAAAACCATTCAATTAGAATCAGCACAAGTAACCAACGCATTGGGTTCAACCCTAACTAGTTCATCCAGATTCAAATCCTTTTCTTTTGGTTCTTCTACAAGAAAATAAATGTTTCTTTGTTTGATGAGATTTGAACTTCGAATGAATTAGGATATTTGTAAGGATAAGTTGAATGACTTACTTTTTTTTTTCTCTTTGGATTTTTGCATAAGCTTTCACATGTAGGAAGGTTTTGAAATGAGTGAAAATATGTTGAATGCCTTGAATCGGACCCGTTACAAACAGAAAGGATGGGGGTCTCGCTGCCCGGTCAGCGAGTCGGGGGGTCCAGGGGGCGACGCGCCCCCTGGCCTGGGGGTCCGGGGGGGCGGATACGCCCCCGGCCCGACGGTATACAATGTTGTTGTATTGGGCCCTTAATTTTCTGTCAATTCTGTATGTTGGGCCCAAGCCTGTTAGGGCGTAGCTTAGCACTATATATAGACACTATGGCAAACCCTATTTTGTAATTCTGTTTTTGCATCTCCATAATAAAACTGCTCCCTCTCTTCCCCGTGGACGTAGCCAATTTATTGGTGAACCACGTAAATCTGTTGTCTTGTTTTTCACGTTTATATTTTCTCGTATTATCTCAAATTCCGCACAACAAAATATATTAAAGCTTCGGGGTAATGTGAGGAATTTGGAATTCAAATTTACCAACTAGAAAAGTGACGAAATTTAATAGATTGGTTAAATTAGTTTACTTTTTAAATTCTAAGATATAATAATCACTCGATTATAGATAATTATCAAGTAAAGTTATATTGTTATGAAACTATATAAACAAGAAGAAGAATAAAATAGGAAAAAGATAAAAGGTTTTTAATTAATCTTCATGTATATTCAGGATTCATGAATCTTATTTACAATTAAGGAAGACCTCTTTGTTTATAGGAGAGACCTAAGTTGATCCAAGTTGGATTTCTAACTTTATCCGAGAAAAGGACTCCACATAATTAGACATTCACTATAATACAAATATGTTAATAACATTCCACTTAAATGTCGGTAGGTTATGTGCCTCGTTAAAATCATACTAGATAAAATCCAGTGGGAAAAAAATCTAGTGAAGGAAAAAGAATATCATATCTAATAATACGCATTATGGATGCCTCATTAAAAACCTTACAAGGAAATCTAAGGGGACAAAACCTTGTGAGAGAAAAATGTTAGGACCGTAAATAAGCAGTTGTAAACGCGGAAGCTAGAAAAGCAAACCTCGAAAGACCACGAGTAAGAAGACAACGAGAAATATACCAAAAGACACAAAGATTTAGCGGGGTTCGGTCAATCGACCTACGTCCACAAAGGAGATGAGCAATCCACTATAAATATGAGAGTACAAAATACAGAGGGAAACAACCTCAACCAAATCACTCGGAATACATGGGAGGTTCACACAAGTGATAACCTATCAAACTTGTGACCCATAAATTCTCTCCCTAACCAAAATTCTCAAAGCCCTTAAGACTACATTGTGAATGCTGATTAAGTTAGAAGGAACATGTCTCTATTTATAGAGTCCTAAACCTTTTACTACAAGTAAAGGATTAGTTAATCAAAAACCTTTTTCTACAAGGAAAACCTATTTATGGTAAGAAATTTAGGGCAAATAAAACCCAACAAATCTCCCCCTTGGCTTGAATTTCTGACAAAATAAATTTGTCCACCTTCTTGACTTAATATTCAACAACTTGCTTCTCCTCTCCATAATCTCCTTTGCAAAAATTAATGTCTCAACACAAAGAATCTCTTTGAAACAATTTCTCCAACAAAACCTTCATTACTGTCAAAAAGGTTACTGCTAGAACTACACCGCCAAGATGAACACATCTTTCTAACCTGGTTCAATCATCGATTATCGAACCACTGAATCTTACTCCGTCATTGAATCTGGATCTGATACCACTTGTTAGGACCGTAAATAAGCAGGTGTAAACGCGGAAGCTAGCAAAGCAAACCTCGAAAGACCACGAGTAAGAAGATAACGAGAAATATACCAAAAGACACAAAGATTTAACGTGGTTTGGTCAATCGACCTACGTCCACAAAGGAGATGAGCAATCCACTATAAATATGAGAGTACAAAATACAGAGGGAAACAACCTCAACCAAATCACTCGGAATACATGGGAGGTTCACACAAGTGATAACCTATCAAACTTGTGACCCATAAATTCTCTCCCTAACCAAAATTCTCAAAGCCCTTAAGACTACATTGTGAATGCTGATTAAGTTAGAATGAACATGTCTCTATTTATAGAGTCCTAAACCTTTTACTACAAGTAAAGGATTAGTTAATCAAAAACCTTTTCCTACAAGGAAAACCTATTTATGGTAAGAAATTTAGGGCAAATAAAACCCAACAAAAACAGTATATCACGTATTAACACTCTCTAATGAGAACATCAATCCACAGACTTCAATATTCGTTTTCCAAAGTTGTGCACCATTTTTTGCCTGTTAATATCACCATTCTTGGGAGCTCATGAGTGTAACAAAATTTTAACGAAATATGCTTCCTTCTATCTTATTTTATGAATCTTTCCTTCAAGATCAAAAATTTCTGCAAGTTCCTTACTTCAACTTCTTTAAGCAAATAATATATTGCCTTTTGAAAACTCTTCAATAGTTTCAATTCTAGCCATCAACTTGCATAACAATAATTATATATGGTTTATGCATTTTAATTCTATTTAATCGTTGTGAGGATTATAACAAAGTTTCCAAAAGCTTGTATATGCTTTAGATTTTGATCCCAACATATATTTTCATATCAAATTTGTCAAGTGAAAATATTCAATATTAAATGTATGATATTTTCAAGTGCCTATATGGCAAATCAACTAAGCTTAACGCTTAACAAGATGTATCATTTCACTTTTCACTTGATAATTATTTCTACACCAATATGTTTTAATAGTTATAGAATTTATATTATCATAATCTTTTACAATATTGTGCGCTATTGTATCAAATATATTGGCAAGGATATATTATTTTTGTATTATTTATAATACGACATAACTTATTGAGATCTCATATGAATCGATACATTCTCTCTTTAATATTAATTTTAATTTATTTTTATTCATTAAAATAAATAATACTCCAACTAATATTCACATGTTCTTGCAGATTCTTATTTATTTTGGTAATAACTAGGACTAAATTAGATTGTGGTTTATTATTATGTGGATTTAAAAAGATAAAAATATGACCTGAACAAGATAAAATGTATGTCGTGTTCTCTTGATAAAATATTAATAGGGTGTTTTCGAAGATAGATAAATATCTTCGGAAACTTTTTTGTCTCCCCCCCTCCAATTAAGAGACCTTCTAAGTTATTATATCCTTAGTCCCACTCTGAAAGAGGGTCGATTTATTTTTCTCGCACACCACTCTAGGCAGTCTTACAACGTCTGTAATACTTCAGCCTACTTACACCCACGAAAATTGACTAAGTATAGAAATACTTAAAACAGTTCAAACAACCAACAGAATTTACAGGAACCAGTCCCAACCTTTATTAACCTTTAAGTAATACAAAGGAAGGCTTCACGAATTAGTCTAAGGCTAGAAAACTCTCTGTCCCTTGCCTTAGACGAATTTCCACCTTAAATCAAAATTCTGCACAATGGCAGTTACATGCGGCAGTTACAAATGACACCTGTCCGACACATGTCGGCCCAGGGTTCAAAACTAACTTTCCAACAGCTATATTTCCAACAGATAGAATTTAATTCAAATTACATTCTTATCTACACGAAATACTAATATTCTAACACTTAGAATATTTCAGGCTTCATTCCAACACTTAGAATAATTCTGCCAGCTTCCAACACTTAGAATATTTTAGCTGTCTTCCACACTTATTTTTATTTCAGCAATTTCGGGTGAACTGCCTTTGTCTTTGACATTGCCAAGTCTTCACAGCCTTGCTTCATCAAGCCAACATGCTGTCTTGCCAACGCCCTTAGCCCGCACGTAAGCCATGCACATTCAAGCTGCCTTGCCAACACCCAAGCACTTGAACTTGTGTTGCATTGTTTTGCCATCATCCATGTCAAGACCAATGCCCAAGTCCTTGACATGTCTGCACGTAGTTAGATCAAGTAGTTTGCGGGTCTAACAGACCACCCGTACCACTTGAACTCGATGTCCTCATCGAGACTGTTTTGAGATAGTCATCGATTTGAGCATCAAACTTCCATAGGTCTTTTGCTTTCTCCCAAACAGCATATGCCGCACTCTTTCCTTTCCAGTGAACTAAGAACTCAGTCTTAGTATTCTTCTTACTTGTGCCCAAAACCCGGTGATCAAGAATCTTCTCAATTTCAGCATCATACTGTGTAGGTACTGATGGAGGAGCCCTCTTTGACCTTTTTTTCTGTCAGGTTCATCCGCATCTGCAAAGTAAGGTTTTAAGAAACTCACATGAAAAGTGGGATGGATTTTCAACCTTTCTGGCAGCTTCAACCTATAAGCAACTTCGCCCACTCGTTTCACCACTTCAAATGGACCATCATACTTAGGAATCAAACCCCGATGTCTGGTTTTACTCACAATCTGTTTCCAGATTTGTGGGGTATGTTTCAGCAACACCTTGTCACCCACATTGAACTCCACTGAGCGATGATGTTGGTCAGCATACTTCTTCATGCGCTGCTGAGCCTTGCGCAAGCTATCTTGTGCCTCAGATAACATTTCAAGTATATCCCTTGCAACTCTGAATGCTGCTGGACACTTTCCCTGATTTTTAGATTTAGCAACATCTAGTGGCGTCATAGGCTGTTTGCCTAAGACGGTTTCAAAAGGACTCATTTCTGTTGCAGACGACTTGTGCAGATTATAGCAAAACTGCGCAGTGTCTAACAATGCTACCCAATTCCGTTGACTTGCAGTCACATAGTGCCTCAAGTACTCTTCCAATAAATGATTAATTCTTTCCGTCTGTCCATCTCTTTGTGGATGATTTGCAGTAGAAAATTTTAATTCAGTTCCCATCATATTGAACAATGCTGTCCAAAATCTACCCGTGAACCTTGTTTCTCTATCACTCACAATGTCAGCCGGAACACCAAAGTATTTAACCACATGTTTATATAGAATAACTCAGCAGCAAGTTCAGATGAGCATAACTCAGGAGCAGCAATAAAAACAGAATATTTTGAAAACCTGTCAACTACCACCATGATAGATGCTTTGCCATCTACTTTAGGAAATCCAGAAATGAAATCCATGCTTACCGATAGCCATGGCCTTTCAGGAATAGGCAAAGGTTGCAGCAAACCTGCTTCCTTCTTACGTTCTGTCTTGTCGACTTGACAAACATGACAAGTCTTAACGTACGCCTCTATATCGTCTTCCATTTTCGGCCAAAAATACACACGAGACAGTAAGGCTAACATCCTTTCAACACCTGGATGTCCAGCCCAAGCAGAATCATGCACTTCTTTCATCAAGTCTTTGCGCAACCCGCCTTGATTTGGTACAACGTTTCTCCCCCCTTTAAAATAGAGCAGATCTTCCTCGATCCAATACCGTCTTATTGTGCCCTCCTGCACCTGACCCATCCATTTAAAATATAATGAATCATTTGCAGCACACAACCTGATTCTATCATTGAAATCAGTTTCCAGTTTTGAAATTGAATATACTGCAACAAACACTTTTTTCCTACTCAGCGCATCAGCAACCTGGTTGTGTTTTCCTAGTTTATGTTCCCACATGAAATCATATTCTGCCAGGAATTCTTGCCACTGTGCTTGTTTAGGACTCAACTTTTTTTGTGTTTTGAAGAATGTATTTGCTACATTATCAGTTCTTACCACAAATCGAGTACCCAAGAGATAAACTCTCCAAATCTGCAAAAAGTGTACCACCGCAACCATTTCTTTCTCATGTGTTGAGTATCTTTGTTCAGCATCATTCAACTTTCTGCTTTCAAAGGCCACTGGATGACCTTCCTGCACTAATACACCACCAATCGCCTTGTCTGACGCATCAGTGTGCACTTCAAATGGTAACTCAAAATCAGGCAATTTGAGTATAGGTTCAGATGCAATAGCATCCTTCAAATTCTGAAATGCTTCTTCACACTGTTCAGACCAAACCCATTTTGCATCTTTCTTCAACAAATCTGTCAAAGACGTTGCCTTCTTTGAGTAACCAGCAATAAACTTTCGGTAATAGTTAGCCAAGCCAAGAAACGACCTCAAATCCTTCACATGACGAGGTGCCTGCCAATCAACAATGGCCTACACTTTCTTAGGATCCATTCGAACCTGGTTTTTACTAACAAGATGCCCCAAGAACATTATCTCTTGTTGAGCAAATTCACACTTTTCCATCTTGACATAAAGCGTGTATTTCCTCAATTGAGACAGAACCAGACTTAGGTGATTAACATGTTCTTCCAACGTTCGACTATATATGACAATATCATCTAAGTAAACAACAACGAAGTCATCAAGATAGTCAAACAGTACATTGTTCATTAAATTGCAAAATGTTGCCGGGGCATTAGTCAGCCCAAACGGCATTACAAGGAATTCATAGGAACCATATCTAGTTACACATGTTGTTTTTGGTTCATAACCCTCTGCTATCCTAACCTGCCAATAACCTGCCCTCAAATCAAGTTTTTTGAACCATCATGCCTTGCTTAAACTGTCCATTAAATGTTGCACCAACGGAACCGGATACTTGTTCTTTATAGTTGCCTTGTTCAGTGCCCGATAGTCCACACACATTCTCATTGTTCCATCCTGTTTCTTTTGGAATAGAACAGGAGCACCATACGGAGCCTTAGACGGCTGAATCAACCCAGCATCTAGCAATTCATTCAATTGTTTGCGTAGTTCAACCAGTTCTTTAGGAGCCATACGGTATGGATCTTGTGAAGGAGCAATCGTACCAGGCAGCAACTCAATCTTATGATCAATGTCCCTCCTTGGTGGTAATTTCTTTGGCAATTCAGGAGGCATAACATCAACATACTTTTTAAGCAATTCACCAACACAATCAGGCACTTCTATTTTCACATCAGGTTTAATATCGACCAAGCCAGCAAGTATGGTTTCGTCACCCTTCTTCAGCCCTTTGTCGATCGACATAGCAGACAACAACATTTCCTTGTCTTTCTTCTTCGCAACTTTATTAATGTTTCGAAACGGATGAACACCCTTCAGAAAACCAGCATCACTTCCACTCATTACCATCACTCTATCTAAGTGAGGAAAAGGAACAAACTGGTATTTTCTTAGGAAATCAATCCCAAGTATAATTTCAAAGTCTCCAAGCGGCATTACCATCAAGTTATGTTTTCCCACCCAAATTCCAGTCGCCATAGACACCCCATAAGCCATGCCCACAATGGCTTGTGCCTTAGCATTGACTGTTTTGACATAAGAAGGGCTTTTAGACAACTTCAGCCCCAATTTTGCAGCAACCTTCACATCAACAAACGTGTGTGTGGCCCTGTATCAACCATTGTCATCACACATTGTTCTTTTACTTTCATTTCTATATGAATTAAGGAAGCATGAGGATTCGAATTGCTGGAGATTTCCCCAACAGTGTTGATCCCCATAATGTGATTAAAAGACAATCCTAATGGATTTGCCATTGCAGCCACAATTTCTTCGTCCTCCTCCCTTTGATTCACATTTCCAGCAAGCATAGCATTCACCTTTTCCCGGTTTGGACAAGATTTGGACAAATGAGGACCACCACAAGTCCAACAGCCCTTAGAGTTTCCATCTTTATTCTTGGGTCTGTCTTTCCCATCCTTCACTTGTGCCTTTCCTTTATCATTTGTATTCTCTTTACGACTATCCTTTCTCCATTCCCCTTTCTTCTCATTCTTTTTATTATTTTTTGAAGTAGAAGGGACATCTGTCGAAGGACGAGTCGTCCGGAAATCTACCAACGAATAAGCAGCAGCAATTGCCCTAGGCAGATCTTTAACATTCTGCCTTCGTAATTCGTTTTGAGCCCAGCCTTGCATGCCCGAAATGAAATTGTTAAGTTTGTCCTCATCAGACATATTTTGTATGTCTAACATCACAGAGGTAAATTCTTTTATATATTCCCTCACTGAACCCGTCTTTCTTAACCTTTTCAATTTGTCCCTTGCAAGCCAAGATGCATTGCTAGGAAGAAATTGATCGCGCATTTCTTTTATAAGTTTATCCCATGTTCAATTCTAGGACGACCAGCACTCACGTCGTCTGCATTTCGAGTCCTCCACCAAAGTTTTGCATCACCCGACAAATACATTGTGGTAATATTCAACTTATCAGCGTCTGGCACTCTTGCTGCAGTAAAGTACTGTTCCATGTCCCATATGAAATTTTCAAGTTCTTTAGCACTCCTTGCGCCACTGAAGGCTTTAGGGTCTGGAATCTTAACCTTAGATGATTCAACACGAGTCGAACTCAACGTAGCCACAGCCCGACACAAGACAACGAGTTCTGCACGAAGGTTTTCATTTTCCTTCAGCAGTCCCTCTAGTTTCTGCGTAGTTGTGGCACGAAAGTCCAAGATTTCAGTAATGTGGTTATCAACATTCTGTTGATATCCACCAATTTCCCCCTGAACTTTCTCAGCGTCCACTCTCAACTCAATGATTTGTGTGAATAAATCCACAAACATAGGGTCTGCCAGGATATCTTCAGTAAACCCGACGAAGGATTCAATTCTTCTTGCCAATTCCCACAATTCTGCGTTTTTCACCATTTTTTAACCTTGCTTTGATACCAATTGAAAGAGGGTCGATTTATTTTTCTCGCACACCACTCTAGGCAGTCTTACAGCGTCTGTAATACTTCAGCCTACTTACACCCACGAAAATTGACTAAGTATAGAAATACTTAAAACAGTTCAAACAACCAACAAAATTTACAGGAACCAGTCCCAACCTTTATTAACCTTTAAGTAATACAAAGGAAGGCTTCACGAATTAGTCTAACGCTAGAAAACTCTCTGTCCCTTTCCTTAGACGAATTTCCACCTTAAATCAAAATTCTGCACAATGGCAGTTACATGCGGCAGTTACAAATGACACCTGTCCGACACATGTCAGCCTAGGGTTCAAAACCAACTTTCCAACAGATAGAATTTAATTCAAATTACATTCTTATCTACACGAAATACTAATATTCTAACACTTAGAATATTTCAGGTTTCATTCCAACACTTAGAATAATTCTGCCAGCTTCCAACACTTAGAATATTTTAGCTGTCTTCCACACTTAGTTTTATTTCAGCAATTTCGGGTGAACTGCCTTTGTCTTTGACATTGCCAAGTCTTCACAGCCTTGCTTCATCAAGCCAACATGCTGTCTTGCCAACGCCCTTAGCCCGCCGTAAGCCACGCACGTTCAAGCTGCCTTGCCATCACCCAAGCACTTGAACTTGTGTTGCACTGTTTTGCCATCATCCATGTCAAGACCAATGCCCAAGTCCTTGACATGTCTGCACGTAGTTAGATCAAGTAATTTGCGGGTCTAACACCCTCCCACAACACACACACGCAATATACATTTTTTGCCGATATATCATGTGTGTATAATTTCATTAATTTTACGATACAAGCTTTTCCTATTAATTTATTATTAGAGATAATAATGATGTTATAGCTAAAAGTAGATTAACAAGAACGATGAGAACACATCCGAAAATGAAATATAAAAAGAATAACAAGATGATATATCTCAACACAAAAAAATTAGAAATATTAATCACTGATTAATTTTCACAAAATCCTATCAAAATTTCATTACTATTTTTTTTATATATACTATAAGTAACTTTAGTACGTTGATTACTCGATTAAAAGAACTTGAGTATTTTTGTTTATTGCCATAAATATATTAAATTTTATTAGATAAATAATTTCTCACACACATACCATATATATCAAAATAGTTTTGTTGCGCCATCTAAATGATTATATTGTGTAGAGGACATGCAATTTTCTAAGTATCTTATTATTAAAGATAAAAAAAAGTAAAAATATCGCTGTTGAATAAACTCCTTTTGTATATTTATGACTAGTCTTCGTATTTAGAGACCGAGACTGACTTGAAAACTCAAGTAATGAAGGACCCTATAAACAACCACATGTTGGTACGCCAACACATAGTGCGGAACGATAAGCAATGAGCCTAATGAGCAGAAACCTTAAATTGACAAAAACTAACAATATAATAAGGAAATGAATAACTCTTGGACAGAAATGACATAACTATACATAATAATATTTGATCAAATCAGATGAACATGTGCAAGAATGAACAAAGCCACAAAAATGAGTACAAGATGGAAAATAAGAAAAATAGGTACATACTTGTAACGAATAAAACGACTAGTCAAACTTATATACATATGAAGATGGGTCAAAATACTATGTCATTAGCTGACCCTTGATCTCCAGATATCCAACAACTATGTACTTGATCAACGTTGTCGGCTTGAACTCAGATTTGCATCACAAAAAATAGATGTTGATTCGGGGCTTGCCAAGTCTCTTTAACATATTTTGATGTTATATTATAGCTAAGGGGATGGAGGGATCATGTCCTGACCTAATCCATATTTCTATCTTTTAGAGTCTTTGTAGACTAAATATTAATGTAAAGTGTGATTATGTCTATTTATTAATAATTAAGGTATCAACTGCCTAGCATGAACATTTATTTTGTGTAAATCAATGTTGACCTTTTATCGAGGTATTTGACCTATACTCATCAAAAAGTCATAGTTATCATCGTTTCATATATGATAGGCACAAGTCATAAATTGGCTCTCTCAGGCCTTTAGGGCATCAGGTGTTAGTCTACCTAAATGGGACTTGGGGTGTGACACTTCTAGAAATTGTCTCTTTACTTCATATATTTAGGGATAAAAATTAGTATATCATACGCTCCCTAAATACACTTTGTAGAAGTACACTAAATATATTGTCAATGATGTTACACTCAAAAGATCAACAGGCCATTCTTGTACCATTTAAAGAGACATTTAGTATATATGTTAATTTTCTCAATTGTATTATGTTACTTTTTTATTCAACCAACCTATATATATGTAAAAATAAAATCGTTAAGTTTTAAGTTTATCTATTGTATGCCTCAACAAAAAGTCACTTATTTACGCTATAAAAACATAATAACTGATAGCAAACATGTATGGTAGGATATCAATTGTCACTAGAGTCTAATTTTGTTAGTTTCAATTTGCTCATCTTATTTTCATTTTTAGCCTTTATAAAAGAAGATGGTCACTTTTCTTTTTAGCAACTATTTAATCTTTACTTTTGACATAATATTTTGAAGTCCCCAAAATAAAATTTTGATATATTTTAAGTATATACATATTTTTAATCTAAGATCACAAGATTCAGTTTTTCATAAATTTTCTTAAACTATGTAACAAGTCAATAGAGGAAAATCAAATTGAAATTAAGGTACTTGACATTAATTTATATGACTATGCAAAAAAGTATGGAAACCAACATCTCATTTAGTTGATTGATAAATTATGTGATTAACTCATCATAAAATTAATCTCGAGATTAGTTACCTCTTTTTCTTTACCCTCCTAGAAAGTGATTCCTTTATGTCGTATATTTCACAAAACTTATATTGTTTATTTAATAATCATAATATCTATTTCCCAGCACACACACAGATAACAACCATATACATAAAATTTTGTTGCCTAAATCCTGTCTCACATATACCATATATATTAAACTAGTTAGCTTATATGTTCAATCTAAACAATAGTTTTTGTAGATCACTGATTGTTTAATGATAAAAATAATTAAAAAGTAGGATTATTTGAAAGCATGAAATATTTTTAATTCAAACTTTAAATCAATCAAATAGATAAAAGATTTACTTTAAGTAAAGTACATGAAAGATAGCATGATTACATATCGAACTCCTATGTTGATATAAAGTAGAAAGCAAAATTAGTAGTAGTTATGGCAAACAAAGGAATAGGTTAAGGCTCAATGATGTTAACTAGTATCAATGCCAAGGAGCCGGGAGCAAAATTTGGTTAAAGAGGATAGTCAAAGAGAGACTAGGTTTATCTTCCAAGCCAATACATATCTAGGATTTCTCCTTTCATCACATTTTTTGGGAAGTCTCAAAAATATTGAAAACCTCAGCACAAGTTCTTAATCTAGTCTAAAAATCAATTAAACTAAATGACTTTTGAAGAACGCCAAAAGGTTAATGAACATCCTCTTGTAAATCACAAAATCAAATGAAAATTACATGATTCATGACAAGTTAATGCTTTTGAATTCTCCCTTTCCCTATTTTGAAGATCTTTTTCATTATCATTTCCAATATTGGATAAGACACTCAATGATTATTGAGAGAACAAGTACCCACTGTGGAACTAACATCAACTCACAATATAGGTCATAAAATAATCGGAAATATAGGAATAATCAAACTAAAAGCAGTGTAGTAACATTCAAAGATTAAGCCCTACAAAAGAACATATTAAAACATTAAAACATGACACTATCATTCAAATGATTATACAAAAAGAACTATCTTAAAACTATATCTCATAGTACATAATAAAAGAAAACCACCCAAACAATGAAAGCAAGTAATGTCCCTAATTCATGATGAGAAAGATAAAAGCACTCCCTTGAACCTACATGCATAATGGTTGTCTCGGAGAAACATAAAGATGTTCTTGGTCAATCACAAGTTCATGTTAGTGATGGAATCGTTGTTTCAATAGGTAGGTCAAGTCAACCTTATGGTGAGACCACTTGCCACTTGTCTGGAAGAGTTGAAACATAATGGTGGTAGAAATGAGGTAAACTCCAATAGGGTTGACTTTAGTTGGTGCAATTCATTGTGTCATTGTAATCTTCTAGGAGGCTCATGTTCTCTAATCACCCCTTATTAAGAAGAAACAATAAAACCCATTGAATTAGAATAAACACAAGTGACCAAAGCATCGGGTTCAACCCCAACCGGTTCAACCATATTTGAATCATTTTCTTTTTGTTCTTGTTCAACTTCTGTTGATGAAAAATAACATTCTTATTTTCAAATTCTTCGAGTCTTCAAGTTTCATTATCACGTGAAGCTAGTGGATTCTCCTCAATACTTTTATCCAATGAGATGCAACCAACAACAAAAGAAAAAAAAACAGACAGATATAGAATGGGGATATGAGAAACCAGGTAGGCAGAATTATATAATATTAACTCATGGAAGGATATATATAGGGCAGGGTTTGATATAGCAGGTGGATCAGTCGATTTTGAGCTATGCAATAATTTATCAGATTTGGGCTATACTGGACAAATTTTATGTCTTGCATTTGTGGAATTTAAATGAACCAAATGAGACATTAGTTCAAATTTAATTTACAAAAAAAAGTTATGATAAATAAAGGTTTATGAAGGGTTTTTGGAAGATTAAACTTTATGAATATTAAGCTTGATAAAAAGTTAAAAAAAATTATTCTTAATGATTTTAATAAAAGGGTATTCTTTGAAATAATGAAGAAAAACAATAAATACAAAAAAAAAAATTAGTTTTCCTTTGAGATTGAGTCAAGAAAATAATTGTTTCATTCTTTGAGGATATTTGAAATTTGAAGGAATTAGGATATCTGTTAGGATGAGTTGAGTGATTTCGTTGTTTTTCTAGTTGGAGTTTTGCAGAGGCTTTCATATGCAGGAAGGTTTTATAATAAGTGAAAAATGTTAATGCTTCGGGGTGAGGTGAGGAATTTGGGATATAAATATGCCAACTAGAAAATTGATAAAATGTAATAGATTGATTAAATTAGTATATTATTTAAATTATAAAATAGAATAGTCACTCAACTATAGATAATTATCAAGTAAAAGTTATATTTTTTCATTTTGCAATAAGAAAGTAAATCCACTTTGATTATATCTCTTTACAAGTCACCTTATTAATATTTGAACGAGCATAATGGCACTATGGACAGTCCATAAGATCCTTTTACTTTTTTTTTCCTCAATTTACATTGCATAATCAATAACTAAACCTAACCCTACCTAGTAATTTAAATTATCCATATTCTCTCGGCAAAATATCATGACAAAAAATTGAATTTTTTCTCTCACTAAAACTTATGTCATACATATACTTCTTTGATGCAAATATCAGTGAATACTTTTATCACATGTATCACTTCTTAATTTCATGTCTTTCTCTATACATAGAATCTCCATTTGATAGAACACAAAAAATTCTATTATCTAGATTCACACACATATATATATATATGAATCCATACTTTCTCTCTTTAATATTAATTTTAAGTTTATTTTATTCATTAAATAAATAATAATCAAATAAAATTTACATGTTCTTGCAAAGTCTTATTTATTTGGGTTATGACTAGGATTAAATTAGACGGTAGTTTATTGTTATATGGATTTAAAGATATAAAAAGATCACGTGAACAAAATAAATGTATGTCATGTTTTGTTGATAAAATATTTATAGGGTGCTTTCGAAGAAAGATAAACAACTTCAGTAACTTTTTTGGCTCCCTCCTCCTCCAAAAAAGTGCTTGACTTTGTTAGATAATTACCAAAAATTAAGTGACCTTCTAAGTTATTATATCGTTAATCCTCCCCCTCCCAACACACACACCCACATAATATAATTTTTTTGCCGATATATCATGCTATTTATGATTTCATTAAATTTACGGTACAATTTTTTTACTGATTTATTATTAGAGATTAATTAAGCAGGTTTTGTAAAAATAATAATAATGTTATAATATAAAAATAAATTAACAAGAATGATGAGAACACATCAGAAAATGAAATATGAAAAGAATAACAAGATGATATATCTCAAGGAATAAAGAACAGAAAGAGTAATCATTGATTTATTTTCACAAAATCCGATCAAAATAGCATTACAATTTTTTTATTGATTTACTATTAGTAACTTTAGTACGTTGATTACTCTATTAAAGTAATTTGTGTATTTTTGTTTTATTTCCATAAATGTATATAATTTAATTAGATAAATTCATTTCTATCACGCATATCATATATATCAAATAGTTTTTTTTGCTCCATCTAAACGATTTTATTTTGTTTATGACGTGCAATATTTAAATATCTTATTCTTAAAGATAATAAAATAAAAAAGATCATAGTTGAATAAACCCGTTTTGTATATTTATGACTAGTTTTTGGTATTTAGAGACCAAGACAACTTTAAAACTCAAGTAATGATGGACACTACCAACAACCACAAGTTGGTAAGCCACCACATAGTGCGGACTAACAAACAATGAGCCTAATGGGCAGAAACCTTAAATTGAGGAAAAATACCAATATAATAAGGAAATACAAAATTCTTGGGAAGAGATGACATAATATACATAATAATATTTGATCAAATCAGATGAACAGGTGCAAGATTGAACAAATCCACAAAAAGGAATACAAGATTGAAAATAAGAAAAATACGTACACACTTGTTACGACTAAAAGACTAGTAAAACTTATAGACAGATGAAGATGGGTCAAAATATTATGCCACTAGCTGAACCTTGATCTCCAGATATCCAACTACTATGCACGTGATCAACGTGGGCGGCTTGCACATAAATTTGCATCAGGAAAAATAAATGTTGAGTGTAGCAGGAGTACCAAAACAGTAGGAAACTACTACACATGAAACGACGACTGAGCTTTGAAGTTGAATAGATAAAGTAACATGTGAAGTAACAATCATCAAGGAGGCAGAAGGAAGGAACAGTAGTGAAAATCCTTATCATGAGCCTCCATTATATAGCAAGAAGTGAAAGGATAAAATCAACTAACTAAATGTCAAGACCCTCAAAATTTGTTTAGGTGTCTAGAGACTCACTTGTTCCTAAAAACATTAATAACATGTTAATTAAGTGTTTTACAGTGTGTTTACTTGATTTGAAGTAATTTGGAGGTCAAAAATCCAAGATCGTCCGAGACGTTCGAAAGTTGGACTTTAGACGTACTAGTGTGCCGTTGTATGTTTTAAGTGATTTTTTGGGGTCTAAATTGATAGGGAAGTATCCTAATTGTTAATATACTTATTAAGGTTCGAAATTTCCCGGCACAACTCCCCAAATACCACTCAAAGAATCCTTGAGGAGGACCCCAAAGTTGGCAGTAGATTGCTTAGGTCGTGCCCAATCGATGGCCAGGCATCAATGGCTAGTACTCTGATAGACGCCCCATCGACTGAGAGAATTTATACACACTTAGGTGTGAGCTAATCCCCTAAGAAGGGAGCCTGAGTCACCATCGATGGAGTGCAGGAAGACCCATCACTCCATTGACGCCCCGTTGTCCAAGGCCATCGTTTGAACCTGCAACCTACACTGCCTGCACACTGTCCACTTTCACCCCACCTCCTTATTAGAATATAGACGGTTTATTGAAGTGTTTTTGGATAATTGAAGTTAGTATATAAGAATTAAGTCTTATTTAGGATTCATTTTTCAAATCTAATCTTTCCCTCTCAAACCAAACTCTCCCAAAATCTCCAAAACACCATTGAAGACCAAGCTTAAGAACAAACTATGGAGGTGGATTGTTGGAGCTTTCTTACCATATTTTTGTGGGACTTTTAATATAGAAGGTATGGTAATCCTTCATCCCTAGATAAATATTCATCTATTGAGACCTTTTAACGATTTTTTAAATATGATCCTAAGTAAAAAATCTCATCTTTCAATCTAGCCATGGGTTGATTGCTAAAGTGATTTCAAAAGAATAATAATGTTGAATAAGTATTTATCTATGGTTTTAACATGATTTTTACTAAAATTCCATGAAGAAACCATGATATCTTTATCCTCTCAAATTATGATATGTTATGGGTCTTCTGATCTTGTTAAGATGATTATTAGATTATGTTTAGATTATGATGAATTTCCTAGTTCTATATTCCTTAATATCAATTGATTATGGATTGATGGCAATTGATCAAGATGATCATTAGCTTGGAGATTTTGTAAATTGACCTATGTCCTCTTAATAGCTTAGATTGTATGTTGAATTATGATGATTAGTATGGTCCTCTTATGTTGGCGGTGTTTACATTCTTGTACATATTTATGTGTTATGATCATGGAATTAAATATATTAAATGTAAGATGAATTGATATGATGATTTAATGTTTAGGAAGTTGAAGGATGTAGCCTTGAAACTAGTATCATGTCTAAGTGAATTAGTGTTATGTGATGTTATGGGTATAGTCTTCAACACTAGTTGTATGATTTAGGTGTGTCGATTATTTGTGTATATGTGATGATCATGTTAGGTTTAGGTGTAATCTAGATTGCTAATGATGATGAATACATTTATAGCATGAACCCTACGCATATGAACCTTATACGAATGTAAGATCAAAGTATTTAAGGAATCTTCTATTCTAACGATGAATATGTTCTTTTCTCCTGTGATAAAATGTGAGTGTGTGTAGTCTATTGTCATTAATACTATATATATGTGTATGACTTGAGACTTGAGGAACGTTTTACATGTGTTGTGATCTTTAGTGGGTGGCTTTCTCAATGTTATGTTATAGCCATTATGTGATCATGTTGACCAATGTACACAGACTTCATCCATGACTATGAATAGCGTATATTCATGATGATTAAGGAAAGTATAGTTCTCCTATGCATCATTACCTTTTTATATGCATGTATTTCAATGATTAATGAAGCTATGAACATATGTAAAAGGATATTCTCACATGAAGTGGGGTCTTTGATGAAAGGACATTCTCATCTTAGAGACCCTTCAACTATACGATATATGAGTGAGAAAGATATTAAAGCCTTCTTTATGAACTAATGCATTAAAGGATTTAATATATTTAAAAAGGGAGTTTGATCGTAGCACCGAGTAAGCATGATAAATGAGAGTAGAGGCTTTACATTTACTAAGTTCGGCTTTCAACAAGAAAACCTTCATGTTTAGCAAGTCCGAGTTCCCAACATAGATGTTATTTCATGAGATGGAAACCTCCACGCTATTAAGTCAAGGTTTATTTTAACAATATTCATGTTCCATAATTACGTTCCCCCGTAGGATATATCTTGTCCATTCAACCTAGATAGCTATGCATCATTGGTTACACCTTAGGCAAGTTTTAACCCTCTCTTTTCGGTGATGATGGAGAACATCAGATTCCATGTAGCTCACATAGTCTATGTATGTTATGGCTATGTATATCTAAGTAATAAATGAAATAAGATAATATTATGGACTCTAATCATAACTCCTTGAAGAGATTACTTAGTATAGGTAGGACACTAGAACCAAAATGACTTAGGTGAACTAGAGACTAACATGTTTGTCATGGTGGTCAAAGGTCCTAAAGTAGTCTAATATATGTTATTGAGTCAGTCTAAGAGTTTAGGTTCATTGGAAGTCAAACGTCAAGGGACAACCAAGACGTTCAAAAGATGTGCCTTGAAACGACCTGTGGTTCTAAGCATGTTTCGTTGAGTTTTACGTGTTCGTTTTGGGTGAAATTCATGTGAGAGGTCCTAAACTGATATACGGTCATGTTTGGGTATGAAATATCCAGGAAAAACATCCCCATATACCATCCAAGGGTCTTTGAGGAAGGACCCAAAGTTTGTGTCAAGGCTGCCCAAGACAACCCAAACCACGGAGACAATAGACGCCCAGTGGGTCACTCGACGGACCGTTGGTTGGGTCTCATAAATTGGTACATAGCCTGGGGAGAGTAGGGACAAAGTACAAGCCTCAGTCCCAGAGCACAGACCAACATGATGGTCCATTGGTCAAGGGACGGTTCATAGTTTGGCTTTCGTCGATGGGCATTGCCCTGCGTGCAACTTTAGTGTTAAGTGAGGGATGAAGTTGTAATTTAACCCCACTTCCCAATAAGAGTATTGGAGCTTCCTTAGGGTATTTTAGGTATTATAAATGTGTTTATAATCCTAAAACATTAAGAAGATTTCATTCTTCCAAATCAAAACCCGAATCCCTTGAATTCTCTCTAGAACTCCATTAGAGTCAAAACTCAAGGAAGGGATTGGGTTGACGAATTGAATGGAGATTCTTCATCAAATTGAAGAATTAGATTCATCTAGGTATGAATTTTGATCCTTGAAACTCTCTTCATCAAGGAGCCCAATTCTCAAGAAGTTTTCAAGTTGAATTGTCCAATGTCATAATTCTACCATGGGTTCTTGCATTAATTCTTTTTAAACATTTATTTAGATTAAATTGTTATTTTATTTATGATTTTAAACTAAATTAAGTATGCACCCACGAATTGGATGAACCCTAGTTTTTGACTAAGTTATGGATTACATGATATTTTATCTAATGTTGATGAATTATGATGTAGATTTCCATGGGTTGTCTAATGATGTAATATTTGTAATAAAATTGATATCTAGGTTGTATTGGATTGATGAATATGTAGTAATTTGACCTATTTTCATGAATATTTTTATAATTATGTTTAATTGTTGTTATGGCCATGGGTAAGGGCCTTGTGATATCGAATTTTGGGTGATTTGGCATTGAATTGGAATGTTGAGGATGATGTGGTGGTAAGATGCCCTATTTACTTTATTTTTATGATTATTATACTTCAATTATGTTCTGATTGGTATGATTCATATATGGTAGCAGTGTTATGTGCTTTTCTTGCAATAGATGTGGCCTTGTCGGCGTTATTTTAAGTAATATGATGATCATGGACTTGTCGGCAAAATACTTAAAGTGATGTGACTAATTGTATAGTTTATTATATGACGTGTGATGATGTGTATCTACATGTTAAGCAATATGAAAGTATATGTGTTCTATTCATGTTATATAGGTGATCATGTTAAACTATGAATGTCGTTTTGTGTGTATAGTCTTAGGTTTGATATATGTTATTCCTACTTGACTATATGAGTATGATGTTCATAATTATGTTGATATGATAGTATATACAATGACTTGAAGATGATAAGATTTATTTTCTATGTGCTTCTAGAAGGACATGTATTATGAGTTAAAGTGAAGTATGTGGTGTCTTGTCTTAGTTGACTTGTGTCCCTTGCTTGATGTATATATGAATGTGAATATGTGATGTCTTGACTTAGGATGCTAAAGTCTCTTCGTCTTTAATGTATGAATGACATGTGACCTTAAATGAAGTTAAGAGGGTTTTTTTATGTGAAACCTTGAACCTAGTATTAGGGTTATGAATGTTAAAGTCGTTATTGGTAATGGTATCCTTCAAAGTAAATGAATGATAGACTTAAGGTTAATTGTCTAGAACGGTCAATCATATTAATAATTAGGAAAGTCATCATGAGCTTCTTGTCGCCATTGGGAGGTAGCCCTAGTGGACCTATCTTTGGTAGGGTAAATGTGATTGAGTAATTAATTTTATATGGAACCCCTTTATATGACTTTTAAGTGTAAATTAGTGTATGAGAACGAAGGCTAGCACCGAGTGAGTAGGGTAAGGGAAGTAGTTCTAGTTAAAGAATGATACTATCTTACAAAGCATGCCCTTCATATTCCTTAACCATGTGCCTACATGAGATGTGTCTAAGTTCTACCATTAGCAAGAAGAACACCCTCATCGGAGTAGGTTAGAACTTCTGATTCCATGTCTTGATATCATGGTTTATATAGGTTATTGCCTATTATCATCATATGGAATACCGATTAGCATTATATAACTTCTATGAAGGTTAGATGGTGGTATGGGATGCTATCTACACATTGCACAATAGGTTTTGAAGGTGTACGGTGGAATTCCTAGGTCTTGTCCAAGACCATTAGTTGAATGTACATTATGTGTTAAGTGTCTCCTAAATGAACTAATGAATATAATGACTTAGGTTAAGAAAGTATGTTGATTGAATAAGTACTTATCTAGAGTTGTTAAGGGTTGTTTGGTTAAGGTGTGAATAGGTTAAGAATGATCACTACGTATCTTACCTAGATGAGTGATGGACCGTGATTTCACAATACTTTCAATGTCTTTTCCTTAAGTTAAGTGTGTGTCTTAAGCATTTTTGTATTGATTTTTGATGTAGGTTTCTCTTTATTTGCAGAAAATCTGTCCAAAGGAGAACGCGAAGAATCTGAGCAGATATTGCAGAAGTGACCACCTATGGAACCCACGACGGTCCATCGTGACTGTGACGGTTCGTAGGTGGCACGGTAGTAAGAACAAAATGGATGTTGAAGGAATTTGGGGAAGTCTGACCAAGTGTGGGACTACGGAAGCTCATGAAGGACCGTCATAGCCGCGACGGTCCGTCCGGCATATTCATCGTGGTTGTCAGAGAGTAGTTCAGTACTTAATTTTAAGAAGTTTCTAAGTGTTGTGGAACGGAACCCCTCGACGGACTGTCGTGCTTTCAACGGTCCGTCATATCTGTCCTTCGAGGGTAACAGAGAATTGATGAAGGAAGCAATAGAAAAATATGCCAAGTATGGAATGACAGAGCCCACAACAGTCCGTAGTGTCCATCACGGTCCGACGCAGGTATCATCGATTCAGAAGCGTTTTGGACAGATTCACCTTAAATAGAGTACTTATTTTATTATAAATAGTTCAAAAAACCTCGTTTTTGGGTTAGACTTTTGGATATTTTTTACTTCTCTTGTTTAAGTATTGAACTCTTGATTTCAATATTTGATCATACTTTTTCGGAATCAATTGGTGGTGTTTTTGTGAATTATTAAAATGAATTTTGTTTTTTCTTCATTCTCATAAAAGTAAGTGCATGAATTCTTATTTTATCAATATGAATTGTGTGATTATTAGCATGGGTAACTAAACTCCATAACTAGGGTTGTGGGAACCATGGTTAAATAACAAGGTAAAATCCAGCTAAAATAACAATTCTAGAATAGTGTCTTGCATGCATTGATAATTCTTTCGCTTAGAAGTATTTTTAACGGATGAGCAACTTTAGAACTCGCCTTATTATTACTTGCTGGACCAAGGAGGTAGATAATAGGAGAAGAATTATCAACATAGATTTAGTGTATACTATTTAATAGGCTAGTATCAGTTGGTACGAAATAACAACTTAGTCAAATATCGAATATGATGCTTAAAATGAAGTGAAGATAAGGTTTAGTAAAACAACACACGTAGCCGGACCAAGGTGCGGAGTGAAATTCTCTAGATGCCGGACCAAGGATTTAGGGATACCTAACTTATCACTTTGCAAGCAAGATTCTAGGAAAGGATTGTTATAGCTAGAATTACCGAGTTTGGAGCCTGTAGAGAACATTTATGCCCTAGTTTCACTCATTACTTGATTAAACTCCAATACTTGAACCTCTCACTTGTTTACAATAATTTAGCTAATAGCTTTTATTAATTAAAACCCCCTTTATTTATTTGTTTTAGGGAAACAATTTACTAAATTGAAGTAATAACAGAATAAAGTTAAGTTTGAGCCAATTTCCTCGTGGAAACGATTCCACTAGTGTGGTTCTTTACTTGATGCGACCGCTTTTACTCCTTTTTGAGAAGTAAATTTGAGTGTATTAAATTTTGGCGCCGCTGCCGGGGAAAGTGGCTCTTAGATTAACTTTAAGCTTGTTACCGAAGTTTAGTAAACATTTTCCTAATTTTACTTTTTTCATTTTGTTTTTGCCTACTGCAGGTCTAACTTCCTTACATGCCAAACACACTGAGTAGAGGAATACCTGTAATTGAACCTGACCCAGAACTAGAGAGTACTTTAAGAAGAACGAATCAGAATTTGGGCATCCAAGGTGATGGGGTCGACCCACAAATGCCACCATTGATTGATGCTTGTGACCCTGTATTACTTGATATTAGTGGGGAAGATGAAATACGGAGACAACCTCCCACTTCACGGCCTCAAGAGTAATATAGGGTCTATGAAAATACCATAGACTCTGATGTGCCACTCGTCTTGCCTCCTATATCACACGGCCAACCTTTTGTGCTATTTAGTAGTCTGATGCAAATGCTCACTGCCAGAAGTTTGTTTTCAGGGCTACCTTATGAGGATCCACATGCCCATATCACTTTCCGTCATGATCACGACAAATCATCAACTGGTCCATCGTCCAACATAGAAACTATAACAATACCATTTCAGTTTTGGTTTTACGTTTTTGTTTTCTTCTTTGAATGTATTGTTTGTTTCTACCAGTACTAATTGTTGTTCTTTTCAAGTACTAATACTTATGGAACCAAAACTAGATCCCATGTACGCACGAGGGCTCTCAAAGTCTGTCGCCTTATCTGCCTTACTGATCATTGGCTCTGATGATGAGTGCGACCCCAAATACGTGCCCCCAGGCACTGTAACTCCTGCATGAGCTGCACGTGCCACCATAGCCACCTCCACGAAGGTCGTTCCCGGCGTAGTCACTGCCTCCTAGTTTGAAGAGGTGCACATACTGACCGACATTCCTTCCGGGTCTACCACACACTCCAGCGATGCTTCCGGTTATGAGGAAGTATCGGTTTGTGAAGAAGTCTCCTGGTCTGAGGAGGCTTCTGCTCCATCCACTGCATCTCAGTCTGCCACGTCTCATGAGGTCAATAGTACTGACTCCACTCCAGCACCACTAACTGGAGTCCCTGCCCCAGTTGCCGACCAGCCCAACGGTGGTGTGGTGAGGGGCAGTTTCAGGTGTACCTAGACACCAAGCCTCCGAAAGATAAGGGGGTTATGACCCGGACCCTTACACTGGAGAGACGGTTCCTCACGGGGAGTCTCCTAACCATGCCAGCAATACATGGCCTATTCACCAGGAACCGACTTGAATGTATGGCTCGTGATGTGGGATGATACAGTGAGGAGTTGGTCAGAGAGTTCTATGCCTCTTATGTGTCGACTCTCTGATCCCAGATAGACAGGCAGGCTGCCCCCACAAAACAGGCCCCACTATAGCACATCCGAGTCTTTGGCAAGCGGATAGACATCTCCTTGACAGCCATCCGCCGGTATCTATACGGCGAGAATGTTGATACCACCAGGACTCCTCTCACCACCGAGTTCGAATACTGGTGGAAACTACTTAAAGATGGACAGTTCCTGCATGAGCCTGAGTTGAGAGAGACCACCAAGAAGTGGATTGCCTGGTACTTGTGTGTTGATGGAGAGGCTTCTGATTGTGTACTTGAGCCGAATGGAGCCATCAAGAAGGCTAACCTGACCTTCATTGGCCAAGTTTGTTTGGTTGATAGTCCGCCACTTTATGCCTTTCCCTCCACTGCTGCAGACAATATTGTTACTTGGGATCACACAGTTTTGATGGTGACAATGATAGTAGGGTTCGAGGTGGACTTCACTTTGCTTTTTTAGGCGGTCATGCACGAGAGGGCTTTCAAGGTCACTACTACTTACCCATTTCTGTTCATGGTGTACGGTTTGTGCAAGTTCACAGGTGTGCCTATTTGGCACATCGATCAGATCAATACCCCGTCAGGATATGTTGATATAGGCATTATCAGGACGAGGCCAATGAGTTTGCCAACGCAGAGGGCCTCCTATGGAGGTACCTCTACTTTGTGAGAATTGGTGAGAAACTGGTGCACACTGTAGAGAAATCCTAAGTGGTTATCCAGGCTACATCTGAGCCTACTTATACCACCCCAGTTGAGTATATCTTGGGTGGTAGCACCGCTACGAGCTCCTCTCGCTGGACTCCCTCCGCCACTCTGGTCCCACTTGCTAGGGTCCAAAAACATGAGGCCCAAATGGCCACTCTTCTGCATCACATCCAGCCTTGGATGAAGAGTTCTATTGCTGAGGAAGAGGAGGGCATAGAGAGGAAGATGGCCTAGCACACAGAGAAGAAGATCATGGAGGTTCATCAGAGTATGAACACTTTTGAGTTGCGTGTGCTAGCCCAGCCAGCCTCTCCAATGGACGTGTTGACCGTTCAGGATGCTGTAGAGAGTCCGAGATCATACCTAGACACGATTATAGAGGCTAGGGTTCCCTAGTATAAGGCCCCTTTTACAGATCCCGCCGAGGATACTGTTTTGGAGGCCTTATTCTCCACTACTGCAGTGCCACTACCTCCACCACGAGAGCATGCGAAGAGTCATAAATGTCGGAATGAGGATGACGCTAGGGCACAAAATAGGGAGCTACGAGAGTTGGAGGCTGCGAGGAGAGCCTTGATTGGTGATGACGAGGCCCGTCAGTTAAGGGCTATTGAGTTGGCTGCTAGGGCGTCTAGCTACGGAGTTGTTGAGGCAGAGAAGAGCACTACTGATAGTGCTGTGATTGTTGACAGAGGAACTACTGAGGGTGTTGTTGATGCTGAGGAAACTACAGAGGGTGTCCAGACTACAGAGGGAGTGGGTTCCGGGATGCCGGACTCACAAAATTGCTGATCGGCGATGCTTTGCACCTCAGGTTTGGTTCACCTACAACTCTATTATTTTGGATTCTTTTATGCATTTGGTACAATTGCATATCTTTTTGTTGGGGGTGGGGTAAATGGAGAGTGAGTGCTAGGGTGAAGTTGAGTAGCCTAACTCACGATCCTCTTTTGGGGTTTTCTTGCATGTGTTCTTTTCCCCCAAGAGACTAGTTATTTTTATTATTGAACCGACTTGTCTATATCTTGTGTACATAGTATAACTCTTAATCATGTCGATAAAACAAAAATAATATCTTGATGTAATGAAAATGAAGCATGACTAGGCATATTAACTGATAAATGTGTGGCTTCAAGCATGACATAGTGATACACCACCACATGACCCTAAATCTAAGACTCGAGTAGGTGTCTGATAATCTTGTAGAGTAATGAGATGTCAAGTGAGTGTGAGGAAAATTTAAATAGTACACTATTTGTACTGAGGTAGAACTTGCCTGGTTGGTCCTGCTAAAAGTAATTCGTAATAGACAATCAGGAAAAGGATCATAGTACCTTGTTCAATATAACCAATCTTTAGCCTAAATATCAGAAAACTGAATGAAATTTATCCTTTTTTGATCCAAATGATTTGATCTTGAAATAGACCTATCTTTTTTACCCCACTGATCTTTTCTAGGAACAATGTGTTGGCCCTGGTCTCTCCTTGGACATGTGCACCTCAACTTATGCCAACAACATAAGTCAGGGTGGCTAATGCATAAAACAACCTTAGCGTGTCCCTGACCCAACTTTGGGTAGCTATCATGACGAATGATCTGGAAAATAGGGTTGATAGAACAAAGAGAGAGAAAGAATAAAAGAAAAGTGACTCAAGAAAAGTTGAAAGAAAAGTTAAATAATAAATAATAATAAATACAAGCAAAAAAAGAAAAGAGTCACTTACACTAAAGAAAAAAGAAGGGAAAATAACAAGGTGAAAGAATATTAGAAAAAGGGTAGAATAAAACGATGAAAAGGTAGGATGCTTAACCGATATGTAAAGGAGGGAAACAAGTCACTAAAATATACCTAAATATACCCTAACTGATCCTGAGACAATGTTACAAGATAAGAAAGTCCTATTTTGATCCTAAGAGTTGTTATGTCGAACTTAAAGAAGTGAAATACGGGCAAGTCTATGGCAATATGTATCAATGAGTTCTGAAGTTGTTCTTAGAGAGAGTGTTGAAAAGTAATCCTTATACTTAAACTAAAATCATTATGTGAAAAATGAGGATGTAATTTTGAAGTGAGTACACTAGTTGCAATACCGAAAAAATTAGCACCTAGGTGAGAGATCGAAAAGTATAGGTTGTGAGTTTGTGTCATGTTCTGTAGTTTGTTTTTAGCGTCGGCTGAATATCAGCCATATGTACAAAGTATTAGTCTTTTATTTTTGTCGTGTTGCGTCGGCTGTAAAAAGCCAACTATGTAAAAGTCGTAAAGTAAATAGTGAGTGTGTCGGCCAATAATAAAGATAGGCCACTAAGTTTTTTTGTTTTTAGCGTCGGCCAAATGTAAAAAGGCCAAGTGTAAAGTAGGTGTCGGTCATTTTGGCCAAAGGTGTGAGATTGTTGTATATAAATAGAGGGTTTCCCCTCATAAATAAAATCATCAATCTTCCAACTCTCTACTCTCTCTCTACAATTCCGCTTCCACCCCCAAAATTGGTATCAGAGCTAGCTAATTAAATACAAACTATGGAAAATTCTGGAGCTACAAATCTACAAAATCAGGTATACACTCTTAAATTTATGAGTAGCTAAATAAGTTTATTCCTGAAAATCTCTTGTTGATTATAATTGTTTATCATGACTTAATAATGTTATAATAAACATCTTTAAAAGGTTTGCTACAAAAAAATTCTGCGAGTAAGTATGCCCAGACTATGCCATCCTAAGGTTGAAACCAATAGGCAAAGAAGGCCGTTTAGGGGAGTAAACAAAGTTGAGGCGTTGTTAGGGTAACTAATCAAAGAAGAAAGCTGTAGTAGTGACTAGACGAGATGATTATTAAATCATTATTATTTCATAATAGATAGTATAATCCATTAAGAGGTTGGAAGGAATAAAACTTTTAGCAAAAATGAATAAAATGAGTACCTATTTAATCGATGATGATGATGAATATAAGATATTACTACTTTATATACTAAAGGATCTTAATACTGATATAAAAAGAGAAATTTATAATAAATTGGTAACATACGAAATAATAGAAATAACAACCCAAGATTGGACTGAGTTAACCATACAAAGTGTACAAGATGAACTTTATTATGATATGTATGATTTATATGATGATATAGATATATTCACGGATTAATGACTGAACCAAAAAAGTTTGAAGTTTGGCAAAAACAAAGTAGAATTAATTACAGAGTAAAAATTATTAAAAATCCAGATAGATTAAGTAAGCTTTTTAAAATTTTACATACAAAAATGTAATGAACAAAAGTAAAAAGACTAAAATGAAAAGAACCAAGATAGATAAAAAAGTACGAAAAATATGGAAAAAATTGAAACCCCTATATATAGAATATGAACTATTACAAATAACTAAAACAAGTAATGATAAGAAAGATCATTTAATAAATATAATTTCAAAAACAGAATATAAATATGTATGTTATTTGAAAAAACAACATGAACAAAGAAATTTATAAGCAGCAATTGATAGAACAGATAAATGAAAAAAGACAAGAATTGAAACATAGAAAAGGAAGATTAATTGAAAATATATTAGCAGAAGTATGTAATAAATCAATATTTATACAAAGAAAAAACATATTTATGTTGGAAATAGAAATAGATCACCTTGAATATAAACTACAACATGACATAATCCATAAATTATAATGAATAAAGAAGAATTTGCAGTAGATGAAAAAACATATGAAAATCAAGATGGAGTGATAATAAAAATAATATTCCCAAACTTAGGAAGAAGATATAAGAAAATAGGATATAATTTATATTTAATGTTAGAAAAAGAAACAGCAAAACTAGAAGGCAGTTTAACAGCTATGGTAAGAATAACAAAAGAAAATGAAGAACTAGACAAATCAAAAGAAATAGAAAAAATAAAAATACAAGCAAAACAAGAAATACAACATATAGAAGAAATAAAAAATACAAGAATAGATGAACTAGGAAAAGAATTAGCAAGATTAAAATTACTATATGAAAATAAACAAAAAGCAAAACAGATAAAAAAGAAAAAGAACTAGAAAAAGAATTAAAAATAACATAAACGAAATGGAACAAAAATTAAATGAAGATCTTGAATTAAATGAAATAGATGAAAATGAGAATGACCAAAAATCAGAAATAAGTGACATAAGTGAGACATATACAGAAATCCTAGAACAGGTAAACAAACTAAAGAAATTAGAAATAAACACAGGAGATACAGATAGACCCAGTACATCAAGAGTTAAAACCCCATATAATAGTCCTAGAAATAGTCCTAGAGCTAATCCAAGACAAACACCACCAATTTATTACACAGAAAGTTATCAACAATCAGATAGAGCTAATGCAATATGGATCAGTAGACTAAATAAAAATTGGATACCAAAACTAACAAATGAACAATATAATTTCTTAGATCTAGATTGTGTAATAGACATAAATAAAGCAATATTATTATGGACAGGAAATATATCTAAACAATTAATAGATAATAAAATAAAAACAACAGAAACACCAAGATATATAGAAAGAACATTTGTAGGAACGGTTAAATTATGGATGGAAAATCTACCCCCAGAAAGTTTAGAAGTACTTAGGAATGATAAGAAAATGGATGGATCTCCATCAACAACAAATATAGAAATAATAGATAAATATGAATCAGCAATAAGAAGTGAATTTGGAGGTATGACCACAGATATAAAAGAACAAAACAAAGAAAAAATAATAAACAGATAACTAATGACAAAATTAGTTATATGTAAAATGTGCTATATAGAACAATACACTTGCGCATTTAAAGAATATTATTACAAAGAAAAATATAATTTTAATGAAGCAAGAGAAGTAAGAACACAATATTTTACAAAATTACCAGAACCATTTAGTACAAAAAAAATTAAAGATTGGGATAATGAAGGACTTACAGATACTTTAGGATCTAGAATAAAATTCTTATCTCAATGGTTTACACAATTATGTGAAAGCCAAAAGGAAAAATTAAAAATGGAAAAAGTATTAAATAAAAATTTATCATGTTGCAAAAATAAAATGGCACCACAATTTGGATGCACATATAAAAAACAAAAACCCAAAAGATATAAAAATTATACAAAAAATAAAACTAAGTATAAATATAAACAACAAAGAAGAAGGTATTATATAAAAAATTATAAAGTAAAAAGACCATATAGACCAAAAAGAAAAATATCCCAGTGTACTTGCTACAATTGTGAAAAAATAGGACACATAGCTAAAGATTGCAAATTACCAAAAAATCCAAAAAGAAAACAAATTACGGAATTAATAGTAGACGATGAAAAATATATGCAAATAGAATATATAGATTATGAATTAAGTGAAAATGATAGTATATATGAAATATCAGATATAGAAAGCAAAAATGAACAAGAAAGTACTAATATAGAAATAGATGAAGAAATATAATGTCTGAAAATGAAATAAAAATAATAACTGAAGAAAACTATGACAAAGAGAAGAATATTATGTAGTTAGCCAAAAAGAACACGTTATAGACTGTAAATATACAAGTGGAAAGGCATATATACCCATAATAAGCAAACGAATAATAAATAAAGAAATACAAGACATAAAAAATAAAGCAGCTATAAAATATGTACATTTAGGAGGAACAGAAATACTAATAAAAGCTTGTTTTAGAGAAGGAATAGATACACCCATAGAAATATATTTAGCAGATGACAGAATAATACACCCTATAGAAAAAAGCGTAATCAGTGGAGTTAAAGGAAATTTAATATACCAAAAATTTAAATTTATAATAAGCGCTAATTATACAGTAGCATTAACAGATACAAATATAGATAAATCACTAGTACTATATTGGAAATTGTCAGGAATAAAGTTAGCACCAGGAAGTAAGATATTTACAGCAAGATGTAAAAATTTATATATATTAACAACAATAAATAAAATAACAGCAAAGAATAAAATTGATAAAATAAAAATAGAGAATCCTTTCGAAAAAATAATTACTGTAATAGATAACAATGACTATAGCTATAAAGAGATTGATACAGAAGAAAATTTAGAAATAGTAAAAGAAAGATTAAGCACCTCAAGTATACCAAGTTCAAGCACACCAAATACAATAACAAGAGCTACCTCATCAAGAATGAGTACATCTAAAAGAAAATATGAAATGCCACAAAATTTATTAGAAGAAATAACACCAAATCATTATTTCATAACAGGAATAATGGATCAAAGAAAATATAAAATCTTGATAAATACAGGACAAGAAGAGAACCATATAACAAGACAACTAGTATTAGAAGAAGAAATTATAAAAACAGGACACACATACCCTGGATTACCTAGTGAAATAGTAAATACAAACGAAGAAACAACAGAAAAAGAAATAATTATAGGAGGAATACCATTAAAATACAATTTAAAATATACCAAGGAAACTATAATATCACGTTAGGAATAAAATGGCTAGAGAAAGTTAAACCATATAATATAGAAAATGAACAATTAACAATAACCTGTCAAAATAAGAAGATAATTATAAAAAGGACAAAATGAATAATGAAAATATATATACTTGCAAAAATTATCATAGAAGGATATCACAACAGATATTATACTCCTATGATAGATACAGGAGCAGAAGCAAATATATGTAAATATAATTGTCTACCAGAAGATAAATGGGAAAAATTAAAAACACCTATGGTAGTAACAGGATTTAATAATGAAGGAAGTATGATAAAATACAAAGCAAAAAATATAAAGATACAGATATGGGATAAAATATTAACAATAGAAGAAATTTATAATTTTGAATTCACAACAAAAGATATGCTATTAGGAATGCCATTTTTAGATAGGTTTTACCCACATATAATAACATAAACACATTGGTGGCTTACTACACCTTGTGGAAACAAAATAGGAGCAAAAGGAGTAAAAAATAAACAACGAAAAGCTATGGAATG
The DNA here is from genome assembly GCA_027704765.1 of Solanum habrochaites. Lineage (NCBI taxonomy): Eukaryota > Viridiplantae > Streptophyta > Magnoliopsida > Solanales > Solanaceae > Solanum > Solanum habrochaites. Next base: position 16,442,701 of record JAKWJA010002493.1, read on the forward strand.
GATAAAAGGCAGTGAAAAATAAATCAAGAAATGAAAAATATAGATAAAGAACAAGAAACACAATTAGAAATTATCATATTTACAATAGAAAAAGTTAAAATGATTAATGAACAACTAAAACAACTATACAATGAAGACCCATTACAAGGATGGGGAAAACATAAAATAAAAGTAAAAATTGAACTAATAGATGAAAATAGTATAATAACACAGAAACTATTAAAATACAACTTTGATGATCTACAAGAATTTAAAATACATATAAATAAATTATTAGAAAAGAATTATATACAAGAAAGTAATAGTAAACACACAAGCCCAACATTTATAGTTATAAAACATAGCGAACAAACAAGAGGCAAAAGTAGAATGGTTATAGACTACAGAAATTTAAACGCCAAAACTAAAATATATAACTACCCAATACCAAATAAAATACTTAAAATAAGACAAATACAAGGATACAATTATTTTAGCAAATTTGAATGTAAATAAGGATTTTACCATTTAAAGTTAGAAGAAGAATCTAAACAACTAACAACATTCACAGTACCGCAAGGATTCTATGAATGGAATGTCTTACCATTTGGATATAAAAATGCACTAGGTAGATATCAACACTTTATGGATAACTATTTTAACCAATTAGAAAATTGCATAGCATACATAGATGATATATTATTATATTCTAAAACACAAGAAGAACATATAAGATTATTAGAAAAATTCATACATATAATAAAAAATTCAGGTATAAGCTTTAGTAAAAGTAAAACAGAAATAGTGAAACCACAGATAGAATTTCTGGGAATACAAATAGATAAAAATGGAATAAAAATGCAAACTCATATAGTACAAAAGATAATCACCCTTGACGAAAATATAGATACAAAAAAGAAATTACAATCATTTTTAGGATTAGTAAATCAAGTAAGAGAATACATACCAAAACTAGCAGAACATTTAAAACCACTATATAAAAAACTTAATAAGATGTTGAATATTATTTTGACAACAAAGATAAAGAACATATAAAAAATATCAAAAAATTATGCAAAAGATTACCAAAACTATATTTTCCTGATGAAAGTAAAACATTTACATACATAGTTGAAACGGATTCAAGTGACCACAGTTATGGAGGAGTACTAAAAAATAAATATAACAAAGAAAAGATAGAACACCATTGCAGGTATTACTCAGGATCATATACTGAAGCACAAAAAAAATGGGAGATAAATAGAAAGGAATTATTTGCATTATATAAATGTTTATTAGCATTCGAACCATTTATAGTTTACAATAAATTCATTGTAAGGATAGATAACACACAGGTAAAGTGGTGGATAACCAAAAATATAGATGATTCAGTTACAACAAAAGAAATAAGAAGATTAATATTAAATATATTGAATTTTACATTTACAATAGAGATTATTAAAACTGATGAGAATCTTATTGCAGACTACCTCTCAAGAAAGAGATATGATGAAAGATCTATTGGCAATGATGACAAATATATGCCAGAAAATAGAGAATATAGAGACATATATGTACAAAATCTGAAAGCTAATAGTCAGCAGCACGACTCTAAACATGCGGAACTACGTCGTCCGGCAGACGGAAAATAACCAGAACTAAAAGGAGATGTTGGGAAACTCCTTAAAACTCATGACATTACTAACGTTGCAGGTACAAGTAAAGAAGCTATGGAAAAACCTACACCAAAAAACACAAACCTAAATAGCTTATTTACGAAACCATTTACTCCAAAGGTACAAATAATAGATACTTCAGCACCACAAACATCTACGTATGCAGCCAGCCTGCATAAAGAAAAGAAAACATATAAACATATATCCCGAACATACATTGAAAACCAATACAAGATACAAAACTTTTTAAATCAAAAACCCAAATCTACCACGACATTGGAAAAAACCCAAGACTACCTAACCCAAAAACTACAAGGTTATAACAAGTTAATCGCACAACCAAAAACTAATCCAAACCTAGTTAAAACTTGTTATAATTATGGATTATTAAATACCGTTTATACATATACAGGTGAAGAGATAAGTGGAATCCCAGAAGTCCACAAAGCATTTTTAATATACAAAAAGATAACAAAAGGAAACTAATTTTTTATAAGATTCTACACATCACCAGTAGAGATACTCTATGATGAAATAAAGCCAATGATCCAGATAGTGAAAATTGGACTAACACGGGAAATGATAATCCCAGAAGATATAACCCAACAGCCAGAGATATCAAGAGTTGAGATACCCAGTTTCTATGCTAATAAAAGGATAATTGGGTTATCAACTATTATACAGGAGCTAGCAAATAACTATTTACAAGGCAACGCCCTATGGAGCTACTATTCAAGAGATCACTTAATGATATACGCCAATTCAAGAGAAATAAGACAAGCAGATGTGGAAGAAGTCCAGAAATGGATTTTGTCCCTATTAAAACCAGAAGCTACGCCAACAACTAGAGCAATAAAGCAATGATTCATATCCGAAGAATTGATGACAAGATAATGCAAGATAGTTGGGCACAAATACCCAGACCATATTTGTTCAAAATGTAACCAAGGGGATGACATAATCCCTGAGGTACTTTTAGAATTAAAAAAATAAAATATATGAAAACAATACAATGTAAAGTAAAGTATTTTGTTTTTAGCGTGTCTAAAGCCTTTTTTGTATTGATTTTTGATGTAAGTTTATCTTTATTTGCAGGAAATCTGTCCAAAGGAGAACCGCAGGATTTGAGCAGAAATTGCAGAATTGACCACCTACGGAGCCCACGACATTCCATAGGTTGCACCGTAGTGAGAAGAGAATTGTTGCTTAAGAAATTTGGGGAAGTCTTACCAAGTGTGGGACTACAGAATATCATGACGGACCGTCATAGCGCCAGTACCCAATTTCAAAAAGTTTCTAAGTGTTGTGGAACGGAACCCCACGACGAACCATTATGCTTGCAACGGTCCGTCATATCTGTCCGTCGAGGGTAACAGAGAGTTGATAAAGAAAGCTGTAGAAAATTATGCCATGTATGGAATGACGGATCCCACGATGGTCCATCGTGTCCATGACAATTAATCGTAGGGATCGTCGATTTAGATGAGTTTTACACAGATTAGACTTCAATAGAGTCCTTCTTTTATTAGGTTTTCTTTTATTATAAATAGTTTTAAAAACTTCATTTTTGGGGTTAGACTTTTTGATATTTTTTAGTTCTGTTGTTTAAGTATTGAACTCTTGATTTTGGTATTTGATCATACTTTTCCAAAATTAATTATTGGTGTTTTTGTGAATTATTCAAGTGAATTTCTGGATTTCCTTCATTCACATAAAAGCAAGTGCATGAATTCTTATATTATCAACATGAATTATGTGATTATTAGTATGGGTAACTAAACTCCATAACAAGGGTTGTGGGAACCATGGGCAAATAATAAGGTAAAATCTTGCTAAAATAACAATTCTAGAATAGTGTATTGCATGTATTGATAATTATTTCACTTAGAAGTCTTTTTAATGGATGACTAACGTTAGAACTCGCCTTATTGCTACTTGCTAGACCAAGGAGGTAGATAAGACGAAAAGAATTATCAACATAGATTTAGTGTATACTATCTACTAGGCTAGTTTCCGTTGGTAAGAAGTAATAATTTAGTCAAATATCGAATATGATGCTTAATATGAGGTAAAGATAAGGTTTAGTAAACCTACAAACGTAGCCGGACCAAGGTGCGGAGTGAAATTTTCTATAGTCGGACCAAGGATTTAGAGATACCTAACTTATCACTTTGCATGCAAGATACTATGAAAGGATTGTTATAGCTAGATTAATCGAGTTAGGAGCCTGTGGGGTAAATTTACGTTGTAGTTACTCTCATTATTTGATTAAACTCCAATACTTGAACCTTTCACTTGTTTACTTTAATTTAGCTAATTGCTTTTATAAATCAAAACCCCCTTTAGTTATTTGTTTTCGGAAAATAATTGACTAACTAGAAGTAATAACAGACTAAAGTTAAGTCTGAACCATTTTCCTCGTAGGAATGATCCCAACCTCACTAGTTGGGTTCTTTACTTAATGTAACCACTTTTACTTCTTCTCGAGAATTAAATTTGAGCGTATCAATGAGTCTTATGAATGACTTTAGTTAGGGAAAAATTAGGAAGTCTTAAGGATTATTTAGGCAGTCTTGAAGAGGTCAGTCATGGACGTTACCTTCTTGATTTACTTAAGTAAGTCTTTGGATAGCCTTTGGTATGTGAATGCCATATTATCTTATGTTGGTATGTTTAATGTCTAGTAATTGTGTATATGTCTTATTATAAGTGTTCTTGAGGGTCAATTAGGTATACTTAGGGAGGTTGTATAGGCGTTCTCTTTGTGTTACTTAAGTGGATCTTAGGATAGCTTTTAGTGAAGAGACTACACGCTAGAAAGTGTTAAAAGGAATGAAGAGATACTTCACTGTAACAGTGAAACTATTCATTGTATAGTGAATATAGCTCACTGTTAAGTTAGCTAAAAATTGTGTTAAATTGTTTAATGTTATCTTTATGTGTTTCTAAGTTGTTAAATGTTAATTATAATATAAATTTTAAATGAAAAGATGCATATTTCTAATAAATGTATGTTTTCATGATTTTCATGCATTATGCCATACTTAGTACATGTGGCTGTAGTAATCCACACTTTTATCTATCTCTATAGTTGTTGGTAGGTGAGGAGCATTTGGGAAGGAAGAATTGGACTGTATCATTGTTCAAGAGAAGTTGAAGTATGTCCTCATTTGACTTGAGGGCATAAATGTCTTTTATGTTTCCATTTGAAGTAATGTAATAGACTACATATTTCTATATTTCTAAGTATGGTCCATGTCCCAAGTGTTCTCATATGTTATCTTTGATGAGATTGAGACTTAGTATTTCTTATAACTTTATGTGAAAGAGATTTTAAAGGCGATGATATGTTTCGTGAAAAGTTTTAAATCCACACTACTTTTCTTTATGTATATGCGATGAATGATATGTAAGGTCTTATACAAGACCTCCGAGAGGTCAAGTATGAGGTTGCAATCCGAGATTGCCCCTAATTTCTAGGGTGTGGTTTTGGGATGTGACACCTACCCATGCATTGCATTAGTGAACTACAAGAAAGGATAAGATTAGTATTTCTATATGAGAAGTAAGACTTATGTTATGTACGTATGAATTGTATGAATGCCTGTTAATTGACCTTTTCTATGACAAGACATGAATTATGAATGTGTATGTGAATTGCACTTATCGATTCTAAATGATTTTACTTGGTATATGTGGGGGTATGGGACTCCATGTGTACACTGCACAAGTAAGATTGTGAAGGGGTTATGACGGTGGTTTACTTATGGCATGAAGTAAGTGAATTATAACTAAGGTTGTAGTAAAGAAAAGAGTCCTTATATGATGCTATGAAGTATGTGCCTTATGTTTAATGATAGATGAAAGTGTTATGACTCGTTGAGTATGATATGAATAGTCTAGAGTGACTTCTTAGGTACTGTTGGTTGAAGTAGTATTATGGGATGCTACCTGCACATTGCACTAGTGTGACTTAGGAGTTACCTTAGGTGGTGGTCTATGATATGCTTAAGACTTATGAATATCCGTGGTTGTGTTTATGAAGCATATATATGAAATACTATTGTAATGTGACCTCCATGTTATACATTGTACTAAGTACGCTTGAGAGTTGCTTAAGGAAAGAAGTAAGATAAAAGAAAACTAATGTATTGTATGCTTTAATATGCCTTAAATTATGATAAATGACTTTATGTGCTTTTATGAGTAGTATCCATGTATTTATGTTGTATGTAAACTATATTGTGCTTATTATGCCTATATTCATGAAGTTTACTAAAAAGACATGTTGCATGAATTCAAATGAAACGTCCTCTTTAAATGCATGTTTTTGCATGACTGCCATACCTAGTGCATTTATATAGTAGTACATTCTTCTTCATATTTTTACACAAAGTGTAAGTGTTGATGGCTCGAGGATGTCTCCTAAGTGAAGAGCTTGGATAGATCTCCCAAGTTCAAGTAAAGGTAGCCTTATGATTCAAGGGTTGCCTATGTCAAGATGTTCTTTAAGATTATGTACTAGTTTATACTTATATTTTATGTTGTTAAGGACCGTGTCTCTATTCTATTCTATTGAGTTGTATCTTAAGATGGAAAAGAGAGTTAGAGTCTACTGATGTATTTATGATAATTTGTATATGAAGTGATTATTAAAGCATATGATGCGCTATAAAATGTTTTAAATTTTCTGCTATTTTTACGATTATGCAATGAAAGAAGTCTAAGGGCTTATATAAGACCTCCGAGAGGTCAAGTATGCCGAGTTACTTCTAGTGGGTGCTCACAAGTCATGACACTAACCATAACCTAAATACATCCATATAATCCAAGAAGATAGACTTGTGCATAGTTGAAACGATAAATAACCTAAACAAACCTCCATAAGCCCAATGCCACAAAAAAGGAGCAAATGATACCAAAGCTATGACTAAGTACAATCCAGAATTTTACCGAACTCATACTTGAATCACATTGATGGGATCATGTAGAACCTCATGGAATCATAATGTTAGCATTCAAATGTAACTAAAAGATATGCACATTCAAAACTTTGGCTACATGTTATCCACAAACTCGATTGTGGCTACACTATATGCCGAATCAAACCGTGGCTACAACACTCCAAATAAAATTATCTCCAGCAACAATATATATTATTGGGGATTTCGTGGGTCGACACCAACCCTTAAGACAGAAATCTAAATAATTACCCAAATCTAATACTTTTAAAAAAGGCATAATATCACCAAGTAAAAAAAATATGTGCCCACCACCTAGGGAGATTGGAGATTAAAATTTAATCAAGAAAGAGTTACCAGCGATCCAAGGCTCCTTACTATTAGACGTAAGTGTCCTTAATCTTTCATTAGTTATATAGGAGTGTTTGAATCAATGTCAAAGGATTTGTTGAATCACTACAACTCCAAATAACAATTATACATCAATTACTAGACTACACCTAGGATAAATAAATAAATGAATCAGAATTATAAAACAATAGGCATACAACTCAATATGAAACGATAGATATCGAAGGCAAAGTAAACATATTTATTTTTCCCAAAAATATTTTAAAATGAAGCTAAGGAAATAATTTTACACACTAAACTGCAATCATTGAAACACACATCCAAAAACTATCTAACCAACATGTACATACGAAAACAAGTACAATCTAAGATCATTAATTTGTAACCTACCACAAGGCCAATTACACATGCTCTAAAGTCAACTAAACAAGTTTTTTACCCTTCCGGATTTCCATTGATCACTACAACAGTATCAAATTATTGATCAAAGTGTTAATGTGGAAATTTTGACACCCAATTCTTGAAATTTTAAAATGTTACTAAAAATGAGTCTAAATAACAGTGTGGGACCTATTTGAGGAGTCCAATTTATACTGTCAATAGTCCCATTGAACTTAACGGAACTTTCCCATAAAAACGGGCACAATCCAATATCATTAGAATAGGTTAAAAAGAACACGTGACACAAAAACAATAATTTACCAACAAAGAAATAAATGTAAGAAATAGAAGGACCCTTATAGGCTAAACACATACTGAATGACCCAGTGATTGACACAATGCACTATCCCATCTAATTTCCATAATAACCAACCATGGAACACAGAACTAGAGCCCTCAAAGGGTTACAATTAAAGAAAATAAAAATAAATAACAGGTAAAAATAGACATATACGGCCAACGATGACAACTAAAGCAGTCACATGTGTTGCTTAAGTAGTGGTCGCTAAAGTGACAGGCTCCTCACTAGCAAGACTTTCTAAAGAGATCCATTACAGCCACCTCTAAAGTGAGGCAAGACAACAAAGAACCGAATACTAAAGCTTTCAAAGAACTCTTAGGTTGCTACACAAGAACATGCACCACTGTAAACTTTAAAAGTCTCAATGGACTCTATTTATGTGCTCGATATCGATTAAAATCTCCATGCACAGAAACAAACTATGCTTCCCAACAAAATTCAACATTTTTGACTAAATTTAAATTTAAAATATTCCATCAAAGATCGTCTTGAGAAAAATTACTTCCATATCTACAAATTGATTTTAGTAATAATCCATAAGGTTGATAAAAGTAATCTAGAAGCTTCAGGGTCCGAACTAAAGATCCCTCAATACCCAATTTGATGTTTAGGAGGCAATGGAATGGTCTGAATTCCATTCTAAAGTATTTTACCTAATGTTTTAACTGATGTAACATTTTCAAACATCAAAAGATTTAAAATTGAAAACATTCATAAAAACCTAATGAATGACAAGCTAATGTATTCAATTCCAATAAATTGTAAGTTCATCGTGAAGGTTTAAATTGTAATACTATGCCAATCTAGATAAAATGACCACGTGGGTCACTACAATATCTACAATTAAAGACTCAAGAAGTGACTAAGGCTAAAAAAATGCGAGAATAGAAAATATATATCTCCTTCTTATTATCTAATGTAGCCTTCAATTACGACCCAGGAGTACACCGTAGGCATAACATGGCATAGAAGACCTCGAGAGGCCTCATATAAGACAATTATCTTTCATACTTGAGATAATAGAAAATTAGTAAAATTTAAATCATATTCAAAATAATAAATATTTCATAAAACGACGCAAAACTTTGATACAATAGTTTCAAAGACATATAATACAAACATTAAGTGGCGACACAACACATACAATTATGTTCAAAACATTTGAAAGACATAAGGAAATGGTGGTCTGATCCTCCAATGCTATGAGGTCTCACCAATCATCAAGTCTTGCCTCTGCTTAGCTTTTGGCAATGGGGATCAGAGTCAGGAATGTCATACCCTACATTTCGATATGAAAATGTAGGCAAAAGTATGCGTTAGTATAAGAATGTACAAAATATTATGGTCTTCAAGTGACGACCACTTCCAGGATTTAGACTAAGGGCGTGAAAAACTTGATATCAAAGCATAGAGTCTTAGAGTCCCATGGACTCTATGAAGCTGTATATGTAGATTCTTAGTCATCGATGTGAAGCGCGCCACATCTATGATTAGGAGGCTACAACATTTAGGAATGTTTGACTTCTTTCATATTATTTTCGTGTGTTAGAGTTATGTCTAAAAGTATCTCTTTAATTCATGCTTACGATTATTTTCATATTCATCATGCCTCAATGAAGATCACTTAGAGGTCGACTACCTTGATGAAATGTTGAAGAGCAAGAGGTCCCAATGCACCGGATGTGCGACCCCAAGGAGAGGTTACTAATGCCGAATTCATGGAAGCTATCCTGATGTTAAGTTAAGTAGTAACTGACCAAGTCGGGAAATAGAGAGAAGCTCGACAAGAAAGGGCTGACACCTCAAGGGTTCGAGAGTTTCTGAGAATGAATCATCCAATTTCACCGGATCAAGCACTACTAAGGATTCAAAGAAATTTGTGGATAAGTTGAAGAAAGTGTTTGAGGTAATGCATGTGGTTGAGGTTAAGAGGGTTAAATTTTCTTCAAACCAACTAAATAGTGTGGCTGGTTCGACCAATGGAATGATGTAGAGTTGAGGATACACGATATCCAAGTTGGGTTCTTTCCTCAAAAACTGAAGGAAGCAAAGGTACGGGAGTTCCTCACTTTGAAATAGGAATCCATGAGTGTTCATGAGTATGGGTTGAAGTTCACCCAACCGTCTCGCTATGCTTTTGAGATGGTGAAGGACATGAGGAGTAGAATGAGTTTGTTTATCATTGGTTTGAGTCATTCATCAAACAAGGAAGGCAGAGTTGCTATGCTTATTAGGATATGGACATTTCAAGGTTGATAGTCTATGTGAAAAAGATAGAGGAAGAGAAGCTTTAGACAAGAGAAGAATATAGAAAAATAGAAAGCGAAGACTGCAAATGTGTTTGGGCAGCAGAAACGTGGTTCAAGTATACTACAATTTCAGAAATCAAAGGGACATGCACCATCATGTGCAAGTGCACATGTTACTACAAATCGAGGTGAGTATAGTGGCCAGAATTCACAGCACTTCAAGGTTAAACCATCCCAATCTCAAGTGTGACACAAGGAGGTAGTGGGATTTTTGCATGTGGTTAATGTGGTAGAATCCACCCTGGTAGATGTCGTGATGGCCAGACAGGTTGTTCAAGTGTGGTCAAGAGGGTAAATTAATGAGAGAGTACCCTAAGAATAAGCAAGGTGGTGGAAATCTGGACAATAGAACATAATCTTCATCAGTTGCTCCACAAAACACGGCTGCACTTAGAGGAGCCACTTCTAGTACTTGCGAAGGGGCAAACAGTCTCTATGCAATTAGTAGACCCCAAGAGCAATAGAACTCTCCAAATGTTGTTACGGGTATGATCAAAGCCTTTACTTTATTTATGGCTATTCTTTGTTATATCCAGCAGCAAGTTTGTCTTTGGTAACCCGTTATGTTGCAAACCAATTTGAGATTATTCCTCAAAAGCTTTGTGAACCCTTTTGCATTTCAACACTTGTTTGGAAGTCTATTTTAGCGAAAAGAGTCTATCGTGATTGTCCTGTTTCCATAAGTAATAAGAACACAATGGATGATATAGTAGAATAGGACATGGTTTATTTTGATGTCATTCTAGGTATGGACTAGCTCCATGCCTTTTATGTATCAATATATTACAGAACTCGAGTTGTCAAGTTTCAAATTCCAAATGAGCTAGTCATAGAGTTGACTAGTAGGTCAATGGTGCCTAAGGGTCGCTTCATTTCTTATCTTAAGGCAAAGAAGTTAGTTTTTCAGGGGCTTATCTATTATTTAGTCTGAGTTAATGGCTCAAGTTTTGAGGTACCTTCCTTTAAGTCAGTCCAATAGTCAGTAGGTTTCCAAAAGTCTTTCTTAGTGATCTACCCATATTACCTCCCGAAGAGAGATAGAATTCGGCATAGACATTATCCCAGACACTCGTCATATCTCTATTCCGCCATACAGAATAGAACCTGCAGAGTTAAAAGAGCTAAAAGAGCAATTGAAATATTTGTTAGATAAACGCTTCACTCGACCAAGTGTCTCACCTCGGGGAGCTCCGATCTTGTTTGTAAGGAAGAAAGATGGGTCCCTTAGGATGTGTATAGACTATCACTAATCGAATAAGGTGACCATTAAGAATAAATATCATCACCCAAGGATAGTTGATGTTTTTTTATCAACTTTAGGGTTCTTCTTGCTTTTCCAAGATTGACCTCAAATAATGCTATCATCATTTGAAGGTAAGGGAATGTGATATTCCAAAGAGAACATTAAGAATAAGGTATGGACATTATGAATTTTTGGGTTATGTCCTTTGGTTTGAAAAATGCACCTGCAACGTTCATGGATCTTCTGAATGTAGTCTTCAAAACTTATTTAGTTATGTTTGTCATCATCTTAATTAATGATATACTGATATAATTAAGGATTGAAGAAGATCATGATAGTCACCTTAGGATTGTTCTTTCGACTTTGAGAGATAAAGAGCTATATGCCAAGTTCTCTAACTGTGAGTTTTGGATTAAGTCTGTGGCATTCTTAGGCCACATTATTTCTAGTGAAGGGATTAGAATTGACACTCAAAAGATTAAGGCGGTTCAAAGTTGGCCTAGACCCACATCTCTAAAAGATATAAGGAGTTTCTTGGGCTTGCCTGACTATTATAGGACATTTTTTGAAGGATTCTCATCTATCTCTTTTCATTTGACCAAGCTAACTAAGAAGATGGTTAAGTTTCTATGGTCAGAAACTTGTGAGAAAATCTTTCAAGAGTTGAAAAAGAGATTGACTACCACTTCGGTTTTGACCTTACTAGAGTGTAGTCAAGGCTTTGTAATGTATTGTGATGCATCAAGAGTTGGCTTGGGTTGTATATTCATGAAAAATAGCAAGGTTATAGACTATTCCTCCAGCCAGTTGAAGATTAATGAGAAGAATTATCAAACTCATGACTTAGAATTGGCTGCAATGGTTGTTTCTTTTAAGATATGGCTTCACTAATTGTATGTTTTTCATGTTGATATATTCACTAATAACAAGAGCCTCCAATATGTGTTCACCCTGACAGAGCTCAACCTCAGGCACAGAAGGTGGTTGAAATTACTCAACAATTTTGACATGAGTATTCTTTACCACCCAGGTAAGGATAATGTGGTTGTTGATGCCTTAAGCAGGTTTTCCATGGGAAGTACTTCCTATGTTGAAAAAGGGAAGAGAGGGATAGCTATAGATGTGCACATACTTTTAGGTATGAGAGTCAGACTTATGGATTCCACAAAAGGAGAAATAGTTATGACCAATAGGGCTGAATCATCATTAGTGTCAAAGGTTAAAGAGAAGCAAGACAAGACCCTATTTTGATCACTATACCATTTTCGGCCTACAGCAACACCACGTAAATGTAGCCTAAACTAGCAAAAAGTGTGGCCTTTGATAAAAGGCTACACTTTTGGACATTCAGCAACACTTTTTAGGGGCTGCCCAAAAGAAGCGTAACCTTTGACATTAGGCAACACTTTTTAAATGTTGCCATCTTTGGCTACACTTATAAAGCGTAGCCAAATAGGTATAAGGGCACGCTTTGAAGACGTGCATTAGCAACACCTATTTTTTGTTAGACTACACTTAAAAGCGTTGCCTTTTCAGATTTATTGGTCACACTTAAAAAGTGTTGCCTTTTATTGGTCATCTATTGCAACACTTTCAAAGTGTAACTTTTTATCTACCTAGAGCAACACTTACAAAGTGTAACTTCAACATTTATAAGCCTACATGTAGCACAAATATATATAATATATTTGCATACATACAATTGACCTAAAACACAAAATGAACTAATTAATCATTAAATTGAAGCTATATATTTCAAATAAACTTCGAGAAATATTTCATGTACAACCAAAAGATAGTATGTGTTGTATACATACCCATCCTTATACATCAATATTCTAAATGTGTACACAATAAATCAAATTTGTATTTAAACTTTTACAATAGTTCAAAAACACTTCATCATCCACTTCAAATTTGATCACCTCCACTTCCCTACACAAATAAGATATTGGCAGTTATATAGAAGAGGTAAGAAGTTCAGATTGCAACAATATAGAGAGGCAAGAAATCCAGCAGTTACAGAAAATATTAACAACAAATCTGCAGATTGCAGATTCCATACCATGCCAATGTTCTATACAAATGCCAAAAAAACAGTGAAACAAAAGAAGCAAGACCTTAGCTCAATTTAAACCAAATACATTAACAACAACTAAAGAGAGACAAGTGCAGATGAGCCCTTTGAGTTGAGCCCTTATGCTTGAGGATTATTTCTCATATATTTTCTGAAGGAACAACTAACATTACAACAATCAATTTATTATTTTCTTTCGCTAATAAATCAAGTTTCAGTTAAAATGAATTTGAAGAGGGCGGAGAGAGAAACGAAACAGACTTATATAGAGTAAATTGGTTACCTGCTTATGGTAGCTATAATATGTTCCACGCATCCTGCAAATGTTCTCAATCCATATGTTTTATAATGAGTACAACAACAAAAATGAGTTTCCATAGCAAGGAGAAATTTGAAAGCATTTTAAGTATTTTTCTGACATGCGTATGAGCGTCTCTTTATGTAAGCTACCTGTGATAATGCCTGCAGAAAAACAAATATGATGACAAACCAATAAAGGATCATATATAGCAATTCCATACTGGCATTTTCATCCAAGTAATCTAAACCAAATGATTGTACATACTACTAGACACACTATATGCAAATGGAAGCAAGGACTCCAACAATTCATATTAAATCATGTTCGCATTTTTTTGGTGGAACCTTTCAAACACAGGACCTCACATTACACCAATCAGTAAGTTACTAGTTAAAAATCATAGGCATACTAGCTCAAAGATCACTTTCTAATTGCAACGCACCAAGCTTATTTTCTTCACCTGTACGGTTCCAAAGATGGGCTGAGTAGGTTGCTTCCCTGTAGGAACATCGACTTGAGCAGCAGGAACAGTAGCTGCTGGTTGAAGCAGCTACTCTTCTAATTCTTCAAGTTCTGCCTCCAATTCATCTTGCAACAACAACATGCCAAAACTGACATTCATTTTGATGGTGCAACACATTATTGAATAAGTATGATGGTATAATTGCTTCCGTACATCATCACTGATAGCTTGAGAATTCACTTGTAGCATTTCTCCACTAGTATGATTCCTGAAATACATTAAATCAATAAAACCAGGTACAGAAACAAGGGAAAATGTTAAAAGTGTTCCATGAGTACATCAGGTTGCGAATTAAGGGATGGGTTGTTCGACATTTCATAATAGAAGGGTGCAAATGAATCAGAGTGGCCTCAACGTTGAATATAAATGGAGAATCATTCATTAATACTATGCTACACACACGAAAATATTTATCTGCATACATCAGGACTCACAAATTCACAAATTGATGGTACAAACTCAGATAACTATGAATTATTATTGCAAAGACCATAAAAGTTAGAACCCATACTTATAGCTCCTGCAAATTCATGTCCCCAAAGTGATAGTTTACGGTGAGCCAGGGAAAGATTTTGGTGTCAACTGCGAGCAGAGTTGAGAGGGTGCAATAGCCATAGAAACTCTCTTAACAGAGCATATACACCTGCGAGCCAAAGAGAACGTATAGTCGTATCAGAAGTAAGTTGAGTAACCATTTATGAAATTAACTAGTGAAATTTTTTGGATAATTTTTTATGCTGAACTAAGAGAGCCACCAAGTTGTCTAGTGCGAGACCTCTTTGATGGAAGCTTTGTTTTAGTTGAGAAATGTTTAATGTATGTTTTGGAAGCAGTGTTGTTTCACTAGCTATTAATATTCGTCCGTCTTTTCTTCCTATAGGAACATTAAAGTAAGGTCCGCCTCATTGAAAAATACAATTAGCAATAACATTTTAGAATATAGTATTTGTGACACTCTAGGCAAATCCACATAATAGAAAACTAAAAAGATGCTGAGTATATTAATAAATACATCTAAAAAAAACACATTTTATATACATGTTGGACTAGGCCTAAAACGGACAAATATCACTTGTGGGATAAGCTGTTACAATATTGTTATAGTATACACTTCAGTACTAAAATCTTCACTTGATTTTGGATTTCCCAGCCACTTCCCAATGTAGTGGTATTGTTATGAAAAACATGACTCTTAGTTTCTATTAAAACATGTATTTCATATGCTAATAATATGTCATAGTAAGTAACTAAAAGAAAATCCAATTTTCCAATCAACTGTTGTTACAAAATCTATAAAATCCATGTTCTACATGTAGTCCAAGACTCTCTTGATACTCATAGTATTGACGCTACTTTTTCCAATAATTCTAAACCAAATCTAGAGGATACACTAGCCAAAGTCCAAGATAAAGCAATGGAGAATGTAAAAATTGTTCCATGATTTTCTGATAGTCGACTAAGAATATTCTCACACTTATCAAATATATCAGTTGAGAAGTCATCATTAAACCATTACAAGAGAAAGTTGATACCAAAATAAAAAATATTCAGTGCACAACAGTGTACTCACCTCTGCATATTTTTCAAGACCAGTGATTTCAAAGATCCCGAGCTCTCTTGTGACGGGAAATAATTTACACAAGCAATATATACACATTAAGTTACTAGGAAACATATTAGTGAAAG
Source organism: Solanum habrochaites (assembly GCA_027704765.1). Lineage (NCBI taxonomy): Eukaryota > Viridiplantae > Streptophyta > Magnoliopsida > Solanales > Solanaceae > Solanum > Solanum habrochaites. The sequence goes on from JAKWJA010002493.1 coordinate 16,458,549, forward strand.
CTCCAATTCTACATCCAGCATTTCAAAAACATAATGCAAAATGAAGAACAATACGAAAAGTAGAAAACATGTTTGCAGCCACCATTGCAAGGAAGAAGGAAAAGATGCATGATTTTTTCAAGGTGAGGCACGAGGTAGAAGGACTATAGTTCTCATAATTTGAAGCCTATGTATATCGACATGTAAAAAGTAAAAAATTTCATGTGAAGGTATGTTGTGAAGTCAATTGAAACTCCAAGAGACCTAGAAAAAGTAATAGCTATCTTATATGTTAAATTATTACCAAGTTGAAACGAAATGCATTTGCACTGAACAATATTAACTCCATCAACAAGAAATTAACTTACCACCAAAGATCATTAACAAATTACCTGTACAAGAAATAAACCCCTTAAATTTTAAAGATGATAATGAAAGACAGTCGAAATATAGACAAAGAAAGAGAACAGTGGCAACAATTGAGTGCACCTATTCACTACTTCTTCTTTGAAATATTTGGAGACCTGATCTTGCAAAATTTGTTGATGAGCTGACTAGTTCATCTCCCCGCCTTGGCATATATTATTTGTGACTGGATCCAGAAGATACACAGAGGCAGCTACAGGTAAAGTCCTTTAATCAAATAGAAAATTACTATAGGTATATGCTTCAACAAAGTAGTAGAAAGAAATGCTACTTAGACACCAACCATAATAATTCATCATTCACAAAGCATAAAATATTGGATTCTTTATATCTAGAGCAGAAATATCATAATGCAACTTAAAATCTAATGTAGAGAGATTTAACATGAAGGTAACGAAAATTATCTTCTTTTTATAGTAAGATTTATTGAACAAATCCCAGAGTGCACTATTCCAGCCAATAACATTCTTAAACATAAGCCAAAACAATTAAAGAAGGCCATGCTAAACATCGAATCATGAAATGGTGCTTAACCCCAATCTATATACAACTTCAGTCTATTAACCTCGTAAAGATTAACACTATCTATGATCTATTAACACAAAAACCACACATCAAAGATATGCTGAAATTATAACAACCAAATTACTCAAACCAAGTTAAAAGAAAAATAAAGCCAAAAAACCTTCTGTTGCCTTATTTCCTTTTGCATAAACAAAATCAACAAAAATCGTATCAACAACCCAAGAATATCAAAACCCTAAAGTTAAATGTGTTAAAACAATAAACACTGATGCCATAAATTAAGACTTCTAAACATAAAAATATTTACCTTATAAACCGTATCCCAACAAAATCCTTTCAATGTGATGAAACTTTGAGACATCATCTACTTAAGTGAAGCCTTTTATTCTGTCCTTGATGAACAATGACAAATCTGAGGGATTTTCGTAGGTCATCGGTGAACAACCATGAAACTGAAAAATGTGTCGTTCTTCAATTTGTAAAGGATCGGTCTTGAGAAATATAAGCTATGGAGAAGATGCAGTCGTTCTTAGATCTATGAATCATTCTTGACAATTTTCAGATTTGGGGAAGCAGCATCGTTCTTCACTCCGTGTGACCTGAAAATTGTGATTTTTTTTAATTTTTGGGGGAAAAGAAAGATTTATATTTTATATATCAATTTTTTTTACCCAATAAAAATGAAGGAAGAAATATTGGAGGGAATATAATATTTTAGCGAAAAATATACCATATTTATAATGTGTTGTTTTTAAAAATACTAAAATAAGATAATTTAAAAGTGTGGCCATATATCTGAATAGTTGTTGTCAATTATATGAAACAGTAATAACGCTTATAAAGTGTGGCCTATACCATTACAGAGTACACTTTAGAATTGTTGCTAAAATTAATGTAGCTAAAAGTCAAAATCTTTGGCTACACTTTAAAAGTGTTCCCAAAAGTATTTTAGGCAATACTTTGTAAGCATTGTCAAGATTTAGTGTTGCCGTAGACCTAAAATGGTGTAGTGGATTGATTTGAAATGAAGTGTCCATAAACAGAAAGTATTCTCTTTTGAACAAGGGGGAGTTTGTGTGCTGAAGTAACAGGGAAAATTATGTATACCTAATGTGGATGGGCTCTAAGAGAGGATCTTGGAGGAGTCGCATAGCTCCAAATATTCCATTCATCCAGGTTCCACCAAGATGTACCATGATTTGAGAGAGGTGTATTGCGGGGAAGGTATGAATAAGGATATAATTGAGTTTGTTGCCAAGTATAAAAATTGCCAACAAGTGAAAGTAGAACACAAAAATCCTGGAGGTTTAGCTATTAATATGGAACTTCCTAAATGGAATTTGCTGGGAGATAATTAATATGGATTTCATAAAGGGCTTCCAAAGATCTCAAAGGCAACATTATTCTATTTGGCTGATTGTTGATAAAATGACAAAATCAACCCATTTCTTTCTGGTACGAATACCTATTCGGCCGAGGATTACGCTAAGTGGTACCTTCAGGAATTGAACTTAGGCACTTGTTTTCATTCTTAGACCGATGAACGAGAAATGCGTACTATCCAAACCTTAGAAGACATGTTAAGATCTCATGTGATCGACATCAAGGGGAATTGGAATGATCACATACCTCTCATTGTGTTCTCTCACAAAAAAAATTACCATTCGAGCATCCAAATGGCTCCATATGATTCTGTTTATAGGAGAAGATGCAGATCTCCTATTGGGTGGTTTGAAGTTTGTGAAGCAAGGTTGACAGGACCATATCTAGTTCACGAAGTTATGGAGAAGGTGAAAGTAATTCAAGAAAGATTGAAGACGGTACGAAGTAGCCAAAATTCCTACACAAATGTTAGGAAGAGGCCATTATAGTTTTAGGTAGATGATTGAATTTATCTTAAGGTTTCACCCGTAAAAGGAGTTATGAGATTTCGTAAGAAGGGGAAACTTTGTCCCCAGTATATGGGACCTTATAGAATTTCCAAGAGAGTGGGCAATGTTTCTTATGAGTTTGAGCTACCACAAGAGTTAGCAGTGCTTCATCTGGTATTCCATATTTCTATGTCAAAAAATTGCTTGCATGATCCTTCATTGATAGTACCAACAGAGAATGTTGGGATTAAGGATAACCTATCCTATGAAGGAGTTCCAGTTCATATTTTGGATCGTCAAGTTTGCAAGCTAAGGACAAAGAAAGTTGCATCAATCAAGGTTTTTTTAAGGAACCTATTAGTTTAAGAAGCGACTTGGGAAATCGAGGAGGATATTAATAAGATATATCCACATGTCTTTGAATCCGGAGAGAATGCACAACAATGTACTAAATTCTCTTCTTATCACTTTATCACGCTATGTATTAGCATCTTATTAATTACTAACTTTTGATTGTTGAGTGTTGAAATAATGTTACTGCCCTTATCTTAGTGAAAGAGTTCTTATTCAAGGACAAATGTTCCCAAGGGGTAGATGTTGTAACATCTCGTAACTTGCATTAACTAAGAATAAGCTAAGAAACCACGAATGATCAATTTTGGGAAGAAGAAGGGAAATCTGGAAAATTTCTAGCTTTTAAAAGTTAGTTTTGGTCATTTTCTAACGGATGTAACCTCCATCTCAAAACGAGTTTGGGTAAGTTCTATGTATGGTTGGAAAAACCTTGGGAAGATCTTTCCAACGTTGCCGAGTTTGCACAATTCCAATGTCGTGTGAAGGAGATATGCCTTTCGAAAGTTTGGCTATAGGACTAAGGAAAGTACAGTCCGGATTTTAGTAAAGGCAAAATTTTCTTTTCACCTTAGGATTGCCTAGTTCTCTTTTAGGGTTATTTAAGGGTAGAAATAAAGTACCAATAAGTTTAACAAAAATTAAGAACGCTTAGGGCTTAGGAGAAAAGAGAAAAAAAGAGGAAGATTAAGAATTATCCAAGAAACGCCAAGAGTGTTGCGTGGATTTCGTAAGGGGTGATCCCTATCGAGGTGTCTGAGATTATTCGGTGTTGTGTCCTTTAACACACACCCCAATTCGATTCAATACAGAATATTGGATCTTATTTGAATGAAAATCTAAATGTTCTTGATGAAAAGTTGAAAAGTTTTTGTTGGTTGAATTGTAGTTGATATCTAGTAGGTTTGATTAATATTTTTGGACTATTTTCAGGTCTAATCCTTTGGGTAATGATGTATTTAGGGATTCTAAGTGTTTGGGGTGTGATCCATGGATGTTTATGAAGTTTAAAGATAAAAACCAGAGAATAAAAGTCCAAGGTCCCGTCAGATAGCCCTTGGAGCGTTGCGCTTTCCAAAGCCCTTCAGGGAATGCTCTTTCTAACACACCCGAGCGCACTGCAACTTTTTGAGTGCCCCACACCAGGGTCTGTCTGACAGACCCTCGCGCCCTATGCCTCTTAGAGCGCTAAGACCCCCTAGAGACCTTGTTCTTTCCCTATTTTTACGTACTAGTTCGTAAGTGATTCCTATCATTCCTAGTTGATTCCAACACTCTAAAGTACATATAAACATCATGAAATCATCCATAAATATGAAATCATGATTCTTGAATCCATTATTCAATTCAAGGAATGTTAAAATAAAAGTCAAAGAAGTTAGAAGTCAAGTTTAAAAGTCAAGAAGAAAGTCAAAGTAAGTTCTTAATGTTTTCAAAGATTCTTAAACAATTATTTTAACTTTGGTTCAATCTCAAGTTGCAAGTCGAGCAAAGAATAAAAAGTTGAGTGAATTTCTAAAAAGCTATAAGGGAACTAAGTATTTCGAAAGAGTCAAGTTTCAAGTTAATTAAAGAGTAAGAGTTGAATTCATTTCTCAAAAACTATAAGGGAACTAAGGATTTCCTTAAAGTTTATAAATGTTTCAAATTTAAGTTAAAAAGGGAATATAAGAGTTCCAAGAGAATTTTGAACTAAAAGAGGAACATTGATTCCAAAAGGAGCTTTTTTAAAGTTAAAGGGTTCAATAAATTATCTTAACCCAAAGGAAGGAAATTTTATTATAAGTATGTTCTAAAGTAAGTTTTGGGAGTAGTATTGAACACTGATGTATGGATGACAGTTAATATTAAATCAAGTCTCCTTATAAACCATGAAGCCATCATTGGAATTGAAGGGCCATTATTTTTACATGATCACCACTTAGGCTCATAGTTGTGGTTGTCGATTTGAGAAACTCTATAAGAAATTATATTAAAGTTGAGTTTATTTTTGTTGTATCATTAATGAACTAAGTGTTCACACACACACACATATATATATATATATATATATATATATATATATATATATATATATATATATATATATATATATATATATATATATATATTGCACATGTCTCTATTGCTTTATATTGATTTATCATCATGTGAGTCAAACAGGACAAGGTAAGTTCATCCTTAATCCATTTCAAGCTTTATAGATGTGCTTAGCATTCAAACTCGCATACTCGTACATTTAATGTACTGATAAGAGTTGTCCTGCATTGTTTCATGATACAAACACATATAACCAGGATCAGCACGCATCGGTTCGTTGATCCAGGTTGAGCTTCAGAGTCTGTGGTGAGCCTCCTTTGCATAACAGAGGAATTCCTTTTCACTTGCTATACTAGTTTAGTTTTTAGGATGTTGTGGGGTCGGTCTCAATATCCATCTCAGTAAGTTTAGAGGTTTCGTAGATAGTTGGTAGGTTAGTTTGGAGTGTATTATACTTGTTGAGACTTAAGTGCCATTTTGGCAAGAATATTGTATGAAGTGTTTGTTTTAAACATGCTTTACTTCCTGATTAAGTTGAGAGTAGTCTTCCGGTGATTTAAGTAAGACATAACAAGGTTTCTCTTGGGGACCAGCAATGATCTTCGAGTGCCAACCACGTCCAGGGTGTAGGCTTAGGGCGTGACAGTCACTCCATGAGACTTTACCATCCCTTTTACATTTTTCTTAGAATAATCTTCTGGCGAATAAGAAACTTTGATAGGAAAGAAATAGTCCGATTTATCTATTCGGTCTATTATAACCCAAATCGAATCATATTGTTTCCGTGTGTCATAAAACCAACAATGAAGTCCATATTCAAATCTTCCCACTTTTACCTAGGAATAATAATGTATTGGGATAGCCCTCTAAATTTTTGACTTTAACTTTAACTTGTTGGTAATTAGGACACTTAGCAACAAATCCCACAATATATTTCTTCATTTTATTCTACCAATAAACCTCTTACATGAATGGTACATCTTTGTGTCTCCTGGGTTAATAGAATACGGAGAACCATGGGCTTCTTTCAAGTTCTGTTCCCTTAAGTCATCGACATTCGGAACACACAAATGACCTTGATATCTAAGCACACCATCTCCCCCTAGGAAGAAAGCCTCTATTGACTTCCATAGTACCCCGCTTCTTTCATTTCAATTGAACTTGGTTAAAGACATTTTTTAGCTTTCACATCATTCCCAAAATAGGATTTGGACCAATTATGTAGGAAAGAGTATGCGTTCGTACAAGAATTTATACTATTATAGTTTAAAAAAATATCAACCTAAACATAAGAGTTAGGTACTAAAAGACATAAGCATAATCAATGCATAAAGTAGATCATCATAATATAAGAGAGTACTTCATAAAGTAACCTCAAAGTATACTTTGAAAATACATGGGTAATGCTCATCTAATCTTACTCATGATGGAAAGGCAACCTTAGCAATCATCCAAGTTCATCACCTATCATTCTTACCTTTAGCTTATCTTTTATAGACATGTGGAGTAACTTAATTTACTTCCTATAAATGCTAAAGGGTAGTCTCCTCTTGCCTGTCTTTTACGGTCATGGGTATTCACATCCATGTCATTTTTATAAGTTCATAGGCTTTAGGATCCACGCCCAACTTAATATAACAGGGGTATCTGCCTCTACATCATTTTATACGGAATCATGGGTATTCGCCTCCATGTACTTTCATCATAATATATGCGTATTACCCTCCACATCTTATATCATAGAGGATGATGAGCAATTTAATCCATGTCAAACATTAGTTAATAAGGGTTGTCGCCTCTTATACTCTTTTAGAGAGTATGGAAAATCACCTCATATCCTTCTCATCTAGAGGTCACGGTTGATCACCTCTTCCCTAATTAAATGTGACTTATCCTTTCACATTCATACATAAGCAATTCATGTGGGAACTATCCCTTCAACAATAATTACATCAATAATAAACTATTTATAATATAAGCTTCACTCTTAAACCCTTCATCTCATAATCATCATATACACTTCATCTCAATGAAATCAATACTATAACATCTAACATGCCTTAATCTAAAAGTAATTCTAATCATGATTCATCAATCCTATATGGATACATCTAAACCCACAAATTCTCCTTTCATAAGATCAAACCCAATTCTATCGATATCAACCTTTAAACACGTGTACATGTAAATTCATCCGAAAACATGCAATTCTATCAATTCATTTATAAACAATCATAATATAATTAATTGGACCAATATTTATGAAGACCCAAAATAATAGAAGAAAACCTTAACAAAAATTGAGGAATTTCTACTTTTAATTGGGGAAATAATGTGGACTTAATAGAAGAGTGTATTTTATGGTTGAAAATCCATCATACCTTACTAAAAAAGCCCATAAATGCTTGAGAAATGAAGGCTTTACCTTAATCCTAGATTGAACTCTTTCCTTTTCTTCAAATCTTGACAGAAAAATATTTGAGAGGAAAACTTTGGGATTTCTTTTGGCTTTTAGAAATAATGACTTGAATGGTTGAGTTTTGGTTTTAAAATAATTTATAAAGGGATCCTAGTCTTGGGTAAAATCATACAATTTTTCTTTAATTAAAACCATAAAAATCCTTGAAATAAAATATCCGTGGTCCCTTGTCAAGTGGCTTGATTTGCCACCCCTCTTCCAAAAATGTCTAACTCAGGACCACAATATCTCCCACATCCCGCGGTAGTCTTCACGATCCGAGTAATGACTCATGAAGGGTCCAACGTATTGGGCAGTCTTACGAACTCAGTGTGTAGCTCACTACGCCCATCACTTCTGTAATATTCCTAAAAATTACATGTCTAAGTGAAGATCCGAATAGGTATTTAAGAATGCGAATTGGGGATACATAGGCCTTCCAATGCCCAATCTTGATAAATATTGGGCATAGTATAAAAAATTAGCCAAGGGGTATTAGCCAATTTCTATATAATGCCCAAATAAGCAAAATATTGGGCATATTAGAAAATATTGTCTTAAAAGGTGTAAGATAATTTGTTTAAGTATTTACAAGCTTGTTTAGAAATTGTACCTGCAATGAATACCCTAAGCTAATTTCATTGAATCTTAACACATTATGTACGAGGCATTCAAGTGTCAAACTTAAATATCATAGCACATGACCACTTAAAATGGGCATGTATATTAAGCAGTACCCAAGAACATAGTGAGGATCCTTGGGACAGTAAGTAAACATTCCAAATGAACTATCAAAATAGTTAGTTAGAAAAGTACAAGCAAAACAAGTGCAAGCACATGTGCTAAACGACCAAAAGACAAGCCCCAACCGAATCAGCTATGGTGCATAAGGGTTGGCCCCAACTAACCTAGGACCAACCAAAAATAAATAACTAAGGGACCCGACAACCTAAGACCTACCCGGGTGACATTAAGACATGAAACTAACTAAGAGACAACCTAGTATCTAACCTAGGATGATCCAAAAGGATGGTTATCATCCTAAAAACTTAGGGATACTCTAATAATTAACCTAGGTTACTTAATTAATTAATTAATCAAATTAATAAAATAATTTAAATGAACAAAATCGAAATCACAATGCAATATCCAGATTTCGGTTAAGGAAAGCAAAAGACAACCTAGTACCTAACCTAGGATTGTCCGAATGGTTGGTTATGGTACTAAAAACATAGTGATACTTTATTAATTACCTAGGTTACTTAATTAATTAATTTATAAGATTAGTTAATCAATGTCAAAGGACAAAACCGAAATCACTAAGCAATTTCTAGATTTCGATTAAGACAAGAAGAAGACAACCTAGTACCTAACCTAGGATGTTTCAAAGGGTTAGTTATGGTCCTAACGACTTGAGGGTACTTTAGTAATCACACTAGGTCACCTAACTAATTATATTATCAACTTAATTAATTAAAATAAAGGGGTCAAACTAAAATTCTTACACTAACCTAGTATAACTGAAGAAAAATCATAGTACTTAACCTAGGATGGTCCAAAAAGGTTAGTTATGGTTTCAATGACATAAGTGTACTTTATTAATTAACCTAGGTCCCTTAATTAATTAAATTATCAATTTAATTAATTAATTTAAAGGTTAAAAACGAAATCCTTAGGAAAAGTTTCAGATTTCATTAAGTGAAATGTTCTCCTAGTTGTAGTGAAATTAGGAGGGACGTTTATGGTAATTTAAGTGGAGGGTATTTAGGGTAATGCTTTGGATTTCTATATAATGATTTTAGGTATGTTTTAGACCACAATTACACGTTACAAATCAGAATCAAATGAAATTCTCTTAATCTCTCGAGAACACTCTCTTTTTTCAAACTCCATTGAAGAACAAGAAAAGCTTAAGGAAAAAGACAAAGGTTTTGAAGCTTCCAATAAAGATTTCGTCGATTCTTCATCTATAAGATATGGTTTTTCACTCTTTGGATTCATTTCCACAAGAGGTCCTTTCAAGATAAGTTTCCAATAACTTCAATTTTAGGGTTTTTACTCTATAAAACAAATTTTCTTCCTAACCCTACATTTATTTTTTTCAAAGCAAAATAAATGTTTTCTACATCTAATTCCGCATGAATTGTTGATTATATGCTGATAATTATGCTTGAATTTAGTGTGAAGCACATTCTTACCTATATGATGGTTTCATATGATTGTTCCTATGACGTGATAGCATGTAAACGTTACGTTTAGAATTTAAGGATTGAATGAAGTCTTTAATGACCCGTTTACTTTATCCTATACTATGTATTGATCTTGTACTTGATTTTATGGGTCTTTATTGATTATTTCACTAAGTATTATTATGAATATCGCATGATAAATAAGATTTTTGGAAGCAAGTGGTAACTCTTCTAAAATTTTGATTACTCTAAGATGTTTTTGTTAGCCTATAAGTCTTGCTGCTATGTTATGAAAGTATGTATGATGTTTCTCAATGAAAATGATGGCTATAAATATGTAAATCGTGAGATAATTATAAGAATATGAATATGCCAGTTATGATACTCTCTTGTATGCTTTACACAAGATGGTTATGCCATGTAAATCTCACGTACGAAGGGTTACGTTGACAGGAAAATTGTAATATAATATAAAAGATCTCATGATCATGTTATACAAGGAGATAATATTCTATGACTTATGATAAGTTTATTATGAATAACAAATTAAAGATTATTTCAAGAAAACAGACTTAAGCTAAGCACCGATGAACTAGATATGGAAAGATTCCCTTCCCTAGAGGAAGGTAGGTTCACAATGATTCTCATGAGATTGATCATTCCATGTAATATGGAACTATGGTTCTCTAATACATCTCCTAGTTCTTGAACTATGTTGCCTCCATAGGATACTAGCTAGTGGGTCCACCTAGAAAGCTATGTCATGTAGGTTTTACTTTGGCCGATAGACCACCTTTTTTCGGTGTGGGGTTCCATGACACCGGATTACATGTTTAACTTACATGGTCTATGTCATTTAATGAATATGTTCCTTCATATAAAATGAAAGACAAGAAAATGAACGTTGACTAGGGTAGCTTGAGGAGTTGTCTTAGTATAGGTAGTAATATGAGACTATACCTAGACATTGCACAAGTTGATTCTAAGGGAAATCCTAGGAGATTGTTCATAAGTAATATGATGATATGAAATATATATGTCTTGACATATGATGTTATTTTTATATGATTGTTAGCTATTATGATGAATATGTTATTTGGCTATATTTTTATGTTAATGATAACTAATTATCTTACAATTTATATGAAGAAAAGACTTACTTATGGTCTCCTATCTTATCTACTCGGTTATGTGGAGTTATGGGGCTTCACATGACCATTGCACTTGTAGGTTGGGGATGGGACGTTGGTAAGTGTTTTGTATGTAATGTTTATATGATCTTTGCAATATGTAATGTTATCATGATTCCATGATAATATGTCTTTGATTATGATTATGCTTTAAATGATGAAATATTTTGCTTGTATATGTTATACGGTATGTGAATTGAGAATTTTTATATGACTTAGCATGTTTTCTAAAGATATGATAAAATAATCTTTTTCATGCACGTTCTTATGTGTTATGTGAATATACCCATACTTAGTACATGTGGCGTACTAACCCCATTACTTTATTTTACTACAACTGTAGGTTCCGGCCATTAAAGTTATGGAGGTCGATTTGAATAATCTTGGAACTCTTTCACCAAGTCCTGGTAGGTCCTCATGTTCGCGGATGCTATCTTCATATTCTAGTTTACATATATTTTTAGTAGTTTTAATAATATGTTATTTCCATTATGTTCTTTGTATTCTTTTGTAATAATACCTATATGGCATATTAACTATTATTAGCTGAGTTTAGATTTGCACTCTTTAGATGGTTTATGTATATGTGAGACAATAATTGTAAAATATCGTATGTTTTTATAACCCTTAAGTATGAAGTCTAAGTATACTTCATTAGTATCTTAAAAGTTTTAAATTTTACACAAAATTTAACTGTATGATTGTGATGAACGCTAAGAAGAGGCTTGTCTGCGACCTGTGAGAGGTTAACAACACTGGTTGCGATTCGGATTCCAGAGTCTTGGTCATGACAAACATGGTATCAGAGCATGAGGTTAAAAAAATCCTTAAGATCAATGTCTCACTAAACCACATTACCTACTATATTGTTTATGGTTGTGAAGCGCGCCACAATTATGGATGAGAGACTATGTGATTGTTTGGAAACTTCTGTTTTCTTGATACTCTTATATCGTGCCTTTAGATCTTTGACACTATGTGTATTTTAGAATCTAATCACTTTTTTTTATATATATTGGCCATGAAAACAAGAAGGACAGTCGCCAGAAGAGTAGGAGAAGATATTGTAAATGTGTGAGCTATTCCCCAAGGTAACCGAAATGCTCTTGATGTGCAAGCTGCGACAAATGATAAATTTTTGGTGAATTCTCCGGCTATGATGGATGGTGAGGTGAGGGAAGCCCTGTTCCAAATCGCCCAAGACATGACCACCCACGCTCAAGCCCTCAAGGAACAAGCTAACAAGGAGGTTGCACCTCGAGAGGATCAACATGTTAGTACTATGGCTAGTCATATGAGAGACTTTACGAGGATGGATCCTGTAAAGTACTTTGAATAGTAAGTTGATGAATACTCCCAAGACTTCATTGATGAGGTCTATAAGATTTTGTTTTCTATGGGGGTGAGTACTAAAGAAAAGTCTGAACATGCTGCCTATAAACATAAGGATGTGGCTCATACATGGTACAATATGTGGAAGTATAGTAGGGTTTTAGGAGATTGTCTCATGACTTGCGAGGTCTTCAAAATGGCATTTCTTGACAGATTCTTTCTAAGGGAATAAAGAGAAGCTAAGGTAGAGGAGTTCATCAACCTTCATAAAGGAGGTATGAGTGTTAAGGAATACTACTTGAAGTTCATTAAGTTGTCCAAATATGCTTCTTCTTTTGTTTCTAATGCTAGGGATGAGATGAGTTGTCATGTAACAGGCATGTCTGAAGAGCTTGAAGAAAATTGTCATGCAACCATGCTTCATGAAAATATGATCCTTTCTAGGTTGCGATCCGGATTCAAGAATCTAGGTCATGAAAACCACGGCCAGTGTTCTCCACCACAAGGCATCATCATGGTAGTGAGAGGTGAGCATGGATTTGTGATAGCTTCCCTAGCATCACTTCTTTAGTCTTTGACCTTCACACATAGACCTAAATTAGCCTACTAGATTGCGAGGAATTATACCTCCTTAAACAAATAATCTACCCACTAAAACTAACAATATAATGACCTCTTAATGAAACTGTTTCAAATTTCATGCAAATACATCAATTGGATCCAACATTAAGGTCAAGAATTAATTTTACTGGTATGAGTATTAGTGAAGCAAATAAGGCTCGTAAAAAACATACTAGCAAAGCAGAAAAGAAATATTGAAAATTTAACAAATAGTTTAAAAATCCAATTGATAAGGCCAACTTATAAGGAATATCACCAAGAGTCTAGAGAACATAAAAATGACCCAATATTTTTGAGACTTAGCTTGTCCTCCTTCTAAATATCAATAAGCCGTTCATGGGTAATAATAAATGAAGTATCTTTTCAATAATTCTAAATCTCAAAAGCCCAACCTATGTTCATCATATCTCTTATCCCCTCTATATGATAATGTAACACTATCTTGAATCTCCGAATCATTGTTAAAATCCACCTGTAGGCTCCAAAGAGTTTAAACAACAAACTCGAAAGAGATACATTGCCCACCATACAAGTATTGGAATACCAAAATATGAATAGTTTAACTGTACGTGTTATTCTTAAATTCTTATACGGCTAATAACTGATCAAAATTACCTCTAAAAACAATCCACCTCCCCAAAACATAATGGTCCACTACCTAATTAATATTTTTTTTGAAAGTCTTATGACAATGTCTAATCGATAATCCAGCTCCTCCCGAAAGTCCTCTAGAATCTACAAATGAACTAAGAACCTCAATAAGATATAAGAGACACATGCACCACATTAATACGAAGTACAAAAAATCACACGACTCTATCACATTTGGAAATCTTCCACAATGTTCCAACTCCTTTTTATCTATTATTTGGGCTATTTATACAGTATCAAAATTTAGTCCAAAAATAAATGTGCTAATTGTTTAGTGACATTAGTAAGGATCGTATGTTGGATAAACTTTTTTGCTCTACATTTTAGGTGCTTGAACATAATTCGATGATGTAATGACTCTAATATAAACTAGTTAACTAGAGCCGCGCATGTGAGTTTTAAGTTGGTTACTTGATTATATAGATAAATGACTTTTTAAGTTTATTTTAAAGTGTTTAGAGGTTAAACGTCGAGAAATGACTATAAAGTCCAAAAACTAGTTGTTTGAGCTAGTGTGTTCTCGGGCAATGTCGTTAAAGTTTGGTCTGTTTGTTGAGGTATAAAACTTTTAGAAGTGACTCCTACATTTAGAAGATCATTATTAGGGGTTAAAACTCCAGGTGTAACTCCCTAAGTACCACATAATATGTCCATGAGAAGGAACCCAACATTGGCCAAACAACTGTCAAAAAAACATAATCTACGACCCCAATTCTTGACTAATATATCAATCTATGACTCATGTATATTTGGTGTAGATAAGGACATAAAAGTATGAGTTTAATACCCAAAGGATGGTCCCAATTCATATCCATTAGATTAATCAATTGTATATGGATTGGAACCGTTAATAGGCACTGCAATCTATCTTTTGAGTCGTCTAAATGAAGGGTGGTTGGGTAAAATCCCCCTTTGCTTGGATAAGGGTATGGACGTTTGTTTTAAGTAATTTAAGGTATTATAAGAGTATTTAAACATTAAAGTCCTGATTTATACACCGGTGTTTAGCTCATGATCTATATCTGTTAATTCTCACGATATGTTCTTGGTTTAGTATAGCCGCGAGCCACTCATTTTGGCGTGAAGTGAACACTTGAGACAGATTCGCCTTATACAGGAATCACATATTTTAAGTGTGGGGCAGACACTCGATTTCATGAGTAGCTCACAGGATCTAGATTCATTTTAATTAGTAAATCACCTCTTTTCACTATGGGAAAGACACTGGATTTCATGTTAAGCTCGCATGATCTTATTCCTAATGATGTCACTATGAAAGTGAAAAAGAATAATGATGATGGAAAGTATGTTCAAAGTGAGCAATGAAGAAGTGCTTAAGAATGTCAATTGTCAATATCACACTCATGAAGTTTCAGCAAATAATGGGCAAAGCCAAATAAGATTAACTTATAATGACTTCTTATATGATGCCAATAAAAGGAAGTAGAAACATAATGTTAACTAAGTACCTCATGGCTTCCCTAAGATAAAAGTAATGAAATAGATAGCATATCCATAGATAATGGCTTATGAAATGTTAATGAATACATAGTGTAAAGAATGACTCATTATAAGGTAGGGAAATGATTTCTTTGTCGTTAGATTAGTTGCGTCGATTAATTGTGGGTATGGGACTACAATTAATAATTGCACTTGTAAGTAAAAATAGACTAAAAGAATTATTGAAATACACAACAAGAAGAAGAAATAAATTGAAAATAAAACTAAGTATAGAGAGGTGATCTCTCGGGTTACGAATACGAATTTTTCAAATCTTCGCCCGAGTGGTTCTAAAATTGTGTTGATGATACTAATGTCTTGTAATCATTTAGAAAATGAGTTGTGTTCTTTGCATTCATTAAAATATATCATATTCATACCACAATTCACAACTAACGAATTAGGAAAGTGTAATGACTAGACTTTCCGGAAATGGCGTGCTGCTTAGCAAGAGATTTTATTGATCATGCATAGCTTTATGTGTATGTGTGCATACATCCAAACTTAGAAAAATTTTCATACTAACCCCATACTATCTACTATTTATATTGGTGCATGTCAGAGGATAGATTGAAGACTCTTGCAGCGGTTTGGACATCATCGATCTCCAAACCATTTGGTAGGTCCTCTTTATTTTGAGGATGCTACAATTTTAGTTTAGCCTTATTTTTAGAAATATTTAGTGGATGTTGTCCCAAGCGTTTTTGTCACAATTTATTTCAAAGAATTTTTAATTAAGGTCATTTTTGGCAAACGTATTTATGATATATTCATATTCTGTTTCAAATTGATTATTTATGATAGATGTTTTTTCTCTCATGTTCAACTTAGTATATGATGTTACTAGTTAATAATTATATGAAGTCTATGTATACTTCATCCATTTAATTTTTTATAATTTTTTTTGCAAATCTAACTAGATGAATGTAATGAATGCAAGAAGAGGCTTGTCTGCGACCTTTTAGAGGTCAACGACGTTGGTGGTGGTCCGGATTCTAGAATCTGGGTCGTGACAAGGTAGAATTGATTGGGAATGAATTCACTTTTGCTTACCTTAGTGTTGTTCCTTAGTATAGATGGTGGTATCAGACGCTATCCATACATTGCACAATGTATATCCTAAGGGTTTCTTGAGGTGAAGGTCCAAAGGTAAAGGTAATGGTATCCTTGTAATATTTTCCAAATGTGAAGTTATGACTTATATGATGTCTATACTTGTAAATGGTGTGTTTTATGCTATTGTTCATGTTATTTTAAGTGTTTCATAATGCATGGTTTTCAAAAAAATTGTCCCTTTAAGCATGTTTTTGTATAGTCATCATACTTAGTACATTTGTGGTTACTACCCCATATTTTTCATATTTTTACTAAAAGTGTAGGTTTTGACTAGTGATATTCCTTCTAGCTAGTTTGAAGTTCTGTATTTCTTTCCTCTACGAAAAATTGGATGTCGTCATGTTTCGAGGACAAGACGTTATGTTTCGTTAATATATACAATAAACGTTTTAGTAGTTATTTTCAATTGTAAGGGGTTGTGTCCCTAGTATGTTTAAGATTGGGTCTTAGATGGCCATGTGAGACTAGAATTCATTTGTATTTCAAGTTTTATTTTTAAATGAAGTTTTAATATTTTAAACTTAAATGAGTTTTTAATTATGCACTATTCCTATGACGAATGGAATAAAATACTATTAGGCTTGTATGAAACCTCTTAAGGTCAAGTACACCGTGCCATAACCTAGGGGGTGCTCTTGGGTCATGACAGAAAATCCTATTTGATTCTCGTTTTCTCAACGAGACACCAATTACCACTTTTGTTCACCGTTTAATCCTCAATCTTAACAAACAAAATCTTCAAATGATGACTAGCCAGATTCAACACAATATCAAGCTCATTATATTTTTTTTCTAATGTAAGACCATGTTTGAGTAGATGCATTCAATTTTCCTCATAACAAGACCGAGTACATGGTCTCACAAAGAAAATCAATACTGAAACAAGGAATCAATGCAACTCTCACTCTCTTAAAAGAGAAATACATTCAAGTTTGATCCTATAGTTTTCCAATATTTTCCATTCATCACACAACCTAGTTGATACCAAATATCAGGTTTTTTTTAGGTTTGGAACAGGGCTGAGGGTTAATAATGGTCAATTTTCTTAGTGACTTCACCTTCTGAAGGCACTGTTGCTATAATCTTCACCCTTTTCAACTTATTTTCATTGTTTATCATTTGATAACTGAAACATTGATTTTTCACTAACTTTATCTATAAATCCTTTTCTTTTAACAACATCTCTTTATTATTTCGATATTTCCAAATTATAACTTCATATTTTCTAGGGAGGGATTTGTTTTTATCGCACTTCAATGTGGGTGTGGTTTTTTTTTTAACACACTTCAAAGTTGAGTCTCAGTTTTATCTTTATTTGTCTTTCACTTGTGTTTCGTTTATCCTTCCTTTTTACACCCCCAACTTAAGATTTTTACCTAAGTTGCTTATTCAAGCATAACAATGCTTTAAAAAGGGAGTAGGCTGAGAAGGTGGGGACAATTTTGGCTCAAGAGGTTTCAATGTGGTATTTCAACAAATGGTTTAAGCTTGAATGTTGCAAAAAGGGGTGCGAACATTTACAAGGTAGTCCAAAAGGGTATGGAAATTTGTCTTCCCTCTTACCGTTGTTGTCCAAGATCATGCCTGAAACATGCCAATGTTTAGAGAATTAGGGTAATGATATAACACTCAAGTACTCCTGATCTAATTCAAGGTTTAGATGATCATAATCTAGTAGAAAACTCAAGGAAGATTAAAGGTCGAATCCATAGGGAGCGGTAGAAGCTTGAATTCAGTTATGAAGTTATAAAGGGAGCGGTTCAAGTTTGAATTCAGTTATGAAGTTATAAATGTGTTTTAAACTGATAAAAAAATAAAAAATATCACACACATTTAACTAAATTAAAAGGGATGACAGTAAATGTCAGATAGGAGGGGGTTTGGCTTTCAATTAACAGTTAAAATAGATAAAAAACAGGGAAACAACACTATAGAGAGGAATTTTTAGGATGTTATAGAGTATAGGCTAATTTCTCTATGTGGATGATTCAACTTTACTAATAATGCCTAGATATTAGTAGGTAGGCTAGACTATCGATGTAATATATTTCTCTCAAACAACTACTACGATTCAAGTGAGTTCTCTCGAACCTCAACTATCTTACATAGAAAAACCTCTCCAAACCTTAATTTACCTACTCACATGAGCTAGATAGGTAGAATCAACTTTCAAATTAACTCTCTCCTGATGAACCCATATCAACCAAATAACTAGAATCATTAATCTAAGGTTTTTGTTCGAAAACCTATTTATCAAACAAGCTAAAAACACTATGTTAGAATTGCATTCACAACCACAATTTGTACCTTAAAACACAACTATTGATTAAAGCACTTTAATTAAGCTTTTAAATTACTAAATAACAATACCCATAAGCTAATTAAGAAATATTCACATGATGACACCCCAAGAATATGGTTTTAACTACACATCTCAAAAACATTAAAGAATTGCCAAATAGCTTAGCCATGAGATAGGTAAAAGTTTCCAAGTTTTCATAATAGTCCAAACTGAATAAGATCAAAAACCCACTTGAAAATCCCTAAAATTATGTATCAGATGCTTCAAAGCCTACAATGGAAACTTAGAAACATAGAGAAAACTCAAAATCTCAAACTTAGGGAATAAAAAATGCTCTGTCCTTATTTTCAATTTCAATTTTCCTCCTGAAAGGCCATTGGGGGAAGTAAGTAAGGTGTCGCCAACCTAGTTGAAGATCCACCGTTTTCTCAAATCCATCACCAATTTGAATTGGCTATTTTTCATCCAAATCCTTTGATATTAGGCGATCAAGGTTGACATCGCTGAGTCATTCCTCAATCAACCGACTGCCTATTTTTGTCGCCTAGTTGGTTTTTGCCTAGGGATAATTCATGAACTTTTAGCTTCCTAAAGATCCTCTTGGCGGTACGCTAAGTGGTCTTGGCGATAAACGAGATCACTTTACTTTACATATTTAGGTTATTTGCTATGTTTTCCTTGGTAGTTTCCTTGCCTTGCTCCAAAACCTTTATAGCTGCAAATTAACACTTTAACATCGTCTTAAACCATATATTAGGCATTTGAGGACAATTATATTTTTAAAAAAAGTTGTAAATGATTAAAAATCTGTGACTCATCAACACCATAACTTAAAGTTTTGCTTGTGATGAAGTAAAACTCATGATCAATAAATTCAAAACGGATGTATAGAAATATTGCTGCTTAAGATTCAACATAAATGCAAACAAAAATATCACAATGTTTGTTTCATATGCAAGTTCAAGCTCAACAAATTTATTCAAAATCCCTCTCAAGAAAGATGCTTCCATATTCACACAAATTTCTCTTTAATTTAATGTCCCAGAATCACATACAACTCTCATACTCACAAAGATGAACACATGCATGATTTTACCCATAGACTTGCCTTAGTTTTCCAATCAATATTCATTTTGACTCGCTCAATATCTCTAAGGTCTTTTCAGACTAGTAATGGGGCTAAGTGTAATGGAATGATCATTTAGGTTTAGTGGATTCTACCTTCATGAAGTATAGCTCGGTAATCACTTTTTCTCCTTCTCTTTCACATTCAAACATGTTCATAATCAACCCCATTATTCAATTAAACATGAATCACCATATACCGTGTTTCGTTTACTATTTTCACACACTATATTCACAATTTACTTAATTTCTCAATCCTTTTCTTTTCTTTATTTTTTCTCTCTTTTTTCATAGAGTTGTTGCATATTTTTCAAAACAATCCATCAAAGGAAGTTTTTTCAAAATTCTTGACCTTTCTTTTTTTCACCACAAGCCCAACTTATGCTCTTGGCCTAATTTAGATTTTCAAACAAACTAGTAAATCATAAAGGTTATAGGTGATGAGATAAAGAGGTCAAGTTACTCAAGTTTCTTCCAATCAAAAGGAAAGGATTAGAGAGTGCCAAACATGATTCACACTTCTCACAAGGTTGGCCACAAAGAGTTATGGTGTCAAGTTGGTTCACTCTTCAAATTTTTTCCTAAGATCATTTCAATTGCTTGCTTCACTCAATCATCAGAGCAGCGGGGCAAATTCTAAGTTTGATGAAGAACACTGTTCAAGAAAACATCACCACACAAACATTGACGCAACTATGAAACAAGAATCCACACTTTCTAGCTAGTGTGCAATGTTCATAAGAGACTTAATCCACAATCAACTAGTCACAATGAGGTTCTAAAAGTTAATATATTGTCTATATAACTTAATTTGTCTCATCATAGCCTCACATTTATTTCTTTCAATTAAGAGCACTATTTAAGTCATCAATATTGACCACAACTGACACAAAAATTAGCACATGAACATTTGAAATCACACAAAAAAGAGGTGGAAATTTTTTGTAAATCTCAAAAGCATTTTCACATTAAAACAATGTCACAATTTATCAACAACCAACAACCAAGATATATATATATCAACACCAAAATCAGAACAATATTCACCAAAATAGCCCACAAGAGGTTGTATGGAAATTCCTCACCTCACCAGAAAAAAGAAGTAGTCGTCCGACCCTCAAATGCAAATTAAAATAGAATCGGTATAAAAAGAGAACACAAAGAAAGACAAAAAGTAATCCTAGCAGGCTAGGCCTAGGTTAATTCTGCAACATATGTGCTTGGAATCTCAGAACTTGAAGGCACATATGTACTTGAGGGCCTACTAGACTAAAGCATAATTTCCTATATAGGCAACATATCCACATCAATCTAAAAGGGATTATCCATCAATTTTCCGTTCCTTTTTTAAGCCTCAACCTAGTGGTAATTGGCTTTAATATGAGGATGGTTGTAGTGGAGTTGGGTCTCATCTCGACATATTTCTTGTCATCTTTCGGAACATGATCTATTTTGTACAACTCGGTGACCAACACCAGATATAGGAGTAAGGTCATGCGTTGCTTTACCCTCATTGACATCTCCTGCTCAATTAGGAACCAAAAATTTATCTACTAGCAATCAATGATAGACACAAGACAAGCTGCTTTTGGATATATGAGGAAGGATTTATTTTGGGATGGGATAATGGCTCTACTAATGAATCTTCAACAATATATGGAAACAACATTCATGTCCTTCTTCTCTATCACGACAACAACTTTTATCCACCTTGAGGTGACATCAGAGAGAAGGGTTGCCAACAAACCCTTAAGATCTCTAACATTGTCTTCTTTATTAGATAGATGTAATCATGCATAATGCTCATTGTACACCGCAGGACAAAATTGATATCTTAGCAGCGACATTTCACCTTCTTTTCTCTAACAACCACAAAGTCAACCAACTTGAACATCCTATCATTCGTCTTCCCTTTGAACACTAAATCTCCATAAGTCGATTAAATATCTTGGATCCAAGAAGTTATACAGGGGACTAGGGTTTTAGTAAAATTCATGAAATTGTGTTGAGATTTTTCCACACCTCTTAGTATCTATCTACCAGGTTGTCTGTATACAATCTCTTCTACTCTAAGCTAGTACTTAAACCATCGGCCTTTAGTCGGTTGAGTGATCGCGAAGGACAACCCTAAACATGTGGTGTCTGCATCACTGTATGTGTTGGAGGAGGAGATGGAGATGAAGTTAGGGGAGTAGGCTTCAGAATCCTAGATGAATCATCTAGAGACTTGGAGCGTAGGTCAACTCTACGGGCCTGTAACAATTGGTCATCATCCTATTTGGAGATGGAAGCCGGAGATTCATTTTGTTAATCCCCCTTATTGTTGGAGATAATGTGCTGTGTTCTGTGGACTCTCTCTCTATCACATATTTTCTCTGTAGTGTCACAACCACGGGTGCCTTGCCATTGCCTTTACCTCTCTTTGGAGGTATTTTTGTAGAAGTTGCCCGGGAAGCAGTCGATTCCCCATTTATTACAACTCCACGTGCCTGATTTCAAGGCGGTATACATTTACACACAACTTTGACTCTAGTCATTCCTGAAAAAAATAAAGAAAACATGAGAAAAATTCAGATAAATTTTAGAAAAGAAAATTCAGGAAGACCCACCAAATCGATCGGTGAGTCGGCGAACCACATTGGCTAGCCTGTTTGGTCCAACTAAAAGTTATAGAGAAAAAAATGCAAAATTCAAACTTTGTCAGCGATATCCAAGACCACTCGGTAGATCACCGTTATCAAGCGGGGAACTAGAGGTAGCTAATCGAAAGTTATAGAGCGTTTATGGAAATTAAATGTGTAGAAAGGCGATGAGAAGAGACTTTTGGTGAGTCGCCAAGTGAACTTGGAGAGAACATGCATAAACAAAAAAATACATAACTTAAAGCCTCAAAAGGCAGAAATAATAGGCGACCCAACATGACTTAGGTGAACCACCAAACCACTCGGCGAGCTCGACCAAATTGGTAAAGTAGTCAAACATGTAAATTTTTCACCCCAAACATCAAATTCAAGTTCGCATGCCAAGAAACAAAAATCAAACACCAACATATGCAAATGACACTAGAGCCGTATGACCCATTCCGTCGTAGTACTCAAAATTCCCCCAATTTTACCAATATTGGCTAATTTACATCATTTACCCTTAAGAGTTGTGTCTACTGCCCACATCATTGGGACAAAAAAAAAGTAGAAAACTTTGGGGTTATATTGACCTCACTCGGCTAGACCCATCACATAATCAATAAAACCTAATAATTTAATAGACAATCGACATGGAAAATAAGCATTAATGATCAATTAATAATGATCTCTACTATGAATTGGCAAACTAAAAATTACACTATAAATCAAACATCCATATATAAATATATCATCAACAAAAAAACGATTTTAATTTAACTTGAACCAATAATTTTTTTTGTGGTTTAATAAACCATCCTTTTATGCTCAAATTTTTAAAACTAGGAGGCAAAGTAATTCCAAAATCCTTCCTTGGAAAAGATCCTAAACTAAACAATAACAAAAATGATTTTTTTTCGAAAAATCTAATATTAGTGTGAGAGTACGGGAATTTGAAAAGGTTAGCGAGTTAAGGACTTCTGAATTTAACACCCTTTAGCTCTTTTAAACCTATCAATTTTCACACCATTCGACGAGTTAAGTTGAACTCGCCGATCCATTTAGTGAAGCACCAGCGGTACTTCAGCCCGCTGATGTATTTTCAAAAAATCTAGTAAACCAGGTGGTTCAAAGGGAAATGTAAGTTGGTCTCAACGACCTACTGTACGAGTCTATGATTTGACAATTGGCTCGCCTATTTGAAATTTTCTAACAAAATCAACTTTTAAAACTTGTACATTCAACACTCGTTATACAAAAAACAAAAATAAAACCATTAAACCTAGGGTTGTCTTCCAAGATGAGCCTTATTTAACGTAGTAGACCCTATTTTGTCGTGTGGTTCAAATGAAATGAAATTTGACCCATTTGTGTTTTCAATTGCTTGCTACACAGTGAATGTGAAGTGAATGTTTGATTGAGTGTAGATACATTCTCTTTCATTTCTTTAAAAACATTATTTGGCGCTTCCACATTATGGAGAATGCATGAAAGCATGTTATACATGTGTACATTCCTCGGTTCGTTAGGATTTTGACGCTCATGTGGTGGTACATATATGTTCGTATCACCATACCTTTCCTTTCAAATTGCGTTATGATCATGAAAATCTCTATCATGATATATCCACCAATCATCTCTATTCAAACCTTTATTTGCACACAGTCTTTGATAGTTCGAACAAAAACTTCCTCCTTGATTTTCAGGAAAGTTCACTTTCTCATAATACATTTTCTCAAATCATTCTTCATTGTGAATTTCTCCATGCATACCCAGAGCATTCACACCCTTCAACCCACTACCCATCACATTTTTTGACAATAGATCTAGCTTAGTGATTATTTTGGTCATTATTTTGTCTCTCGATTTGATCTTTTTTCATCCTAAAAGTTAGAGGAGACAATTGGTCCTCATAAGGTTGTTGACTTATACCTACGTGAACATGTTGATCTACAATCCTTTTGATCACCGAGTCATAACTAATTTAGAATTATTGTAGATGCACGTTATTTGGAAGTCTTTGAGTTTGACATCGATGTACGAAATTTTGAAATCTAAAATACATATCCTGTATTAGTTAACCTTCCAAGAATTTGAACCCTTGAATACCATCTCTTAACGTCATAATTTTTTTTTGGGAAAAGTACCTCACATAGAAAGCCATGGTAAGCTCATCCCATGTAATAATGGAATTCCTAAAGAGGTCACCTAGAAAGCTTTTGTCTTCTTCCATCAAAGAAAATGGAAATACTTGAAGACGGAATGATTCTTGAGGTATATTATTGAATGAGAACGGTCCACAAACATCGATGAAATTCTGAATGTTCTCGTATGGATCCTCATGATCCAACCGTCCAAACAATCCTTTTATTTCAAAGTGTTGAAGAATTGTTCTAGTAACATGAAAAGCAGTGTCTCCCCAGCAAGGGGTAGACACATAGCAACAACACCACCCAATTAACATGGGTCGTAAACATCTGTCAAGAGTCTCAAAATGAAATTCAGTGTGTACAACCTCACTTGTGCCTAAAAAGGTTAATAAAATGTGTGTTAAGCGATTTTAAGTTTTTGTGCATTATTTGAAGTGATTTGGAGCTCAAACGTCCAAGAATGTCTGAGACGTTGAAAACTTAGACCTTAGACGTGCTGTGTGTATTAGTGTGCCCGGTATATTTTAAGCGTTGTTTGATGCTCAAATTGATAAGGGAGGATCCTAACTGATATATGGATGTATTAATATTCAAAACTATAGGCACCACTCCCTAAGGACCACCCAAAGGGTCCTTGAGGAGGACCCAAAAACTGGCAGTACATTGCAAAGGCAGTGACCAAACGACGCCTGGCCATCAATGAATAGTGCTTCAGTCGGCGCCTCATCCATTAGGGGCGTGGCTCAAAAGTTATTCGTGTTATATTATCCCTCCAAGAAGGAATCCTCACTCACCATCCACAGAAGAGCAAGATGGTGCGTTAGTGAATCGATGCTTCGTCCTTCGCCCTCCATAGATTGCACCTGCAATCCTTGCTGAGACGCTGCAATTCACCCTCCCTACTTCCTAATTAGACTCTAGATTGTTTTTTTAAGTTTTTAAAGGTATTTTAAGTTAATATATAGTAATTAAATCTAATTTAGTATTCCTTTTTTCAAAGACAAATCTTTCCCACTCAAAACAAACTCTCTGAAAACACCAAACCCCAATTGACGATCAAGCTCATGAACCAACTATGGAGGTGGATTCTTGGAGCATTCTTCTAAAATTTTTGTGGTGTTTATAATTTATAAGGTATGGTAATTATTCATACCTAGCTAATCATTTATCTATGGAAACCTTTCAAAGCTTTTTTAAACATAATTCTAAGTAAAAAATCTTATCTTTCAATCTATCTATTAGTTCATTGTTAAAGTGATTTCAAAAGCATTCTAATGATTGAATATGTGATTAATATATGGTTTTATCATGATTTTAAATCCAATTGTATGAAGAAACATATTTTTGTACTCTTAAATTAAGATATGTTATGGGTATCGTGAGCTTTACTAGATTATTATTCTATTGCTATTGGATTATATTATATTGATTATTCCTAGACTTATCTATATAAATTGATTATGAATTGTTGGGAACTGATCAAGATGATAGTTATATTTGAGATTTTGTAAGTTGACCTAATTCCACTTATTAACATAGACTGTATATTGAAATGTGATGATTGGTAGGATCCACTTATGGTGGAGGTATTCACATTCTTGTACATGTTTATGTGTTATGATTATGGTCTTGAAGGCACTATATGCATGATGAATTGATATTATGATTTCATATTTATGAAGTTGAAGGAGGTAGATTTGAGTATAACATCATGTCTAAGGGAATTAATGTTAGGTGAAGTTATGTGTGTGGTCTTCCTAACTAGTTACATAATTTAGGTGTGTAGATGATGTTGTGCATATGTGATGATCATGTTAGGGTTTGGTGGGGTCTATATGAATAACTATGATGAGTACACTAGAAACATGACCCCTACACATATGAAACCTATATGAATATGTGACCAAGGTATGTTAGAAGTATTATATCATAATGATGAATATGTTCATGTCTCCAATGATGAAATGTGAGTGTGTAGTCCATAGTCCTTAATACTCTATATGTGTATTTGACTTGAGAGTTGATTAATCTTGTACATGGTTTGTGATCTTTAGAGGATGGCTTCCTTAAGGTTATTCTATATCCATTATGTGATCGTTGACCAATGTCCATACACACACTTCATGCATATTTATGAATAAGATAGATTCATGATGACTAAGGAAAGGATAGTTGTACTATGCATCATTACCTATTACTATGTATTTAAAGTATATGATAAATGAATTTATGAACATGTGTGACTAGAGGTGTTTATGTGAAGGTAGATATGACATTGCGCGCGCACACACACATGATGTTTGATTGTATGAATATCTTAAAGGACATTCTCACATGAAGTAGGGTCTATGATGAAAGGACATTCACATTTTAGAATCCTTTAAGCAATATAATGTGTGAAGGAGCAAGCTCCCAAAGACTTCTTCATCAACTAATGCATTATTGACTTAAATATATTAATGAAGGGAGTTAGAGCGTAGCATCGTGTGAACATGAAAAATGATATTGGGGGGCTTCACGTTAGTAAGCCCGACTTTCTACAAGAGAACCTTCACATTTAACAAGTCTGGGTTCCCAACGTAGATTTTGTCTGATAAGATGGAAACCTCCACACTAGTAAGTTAAGGTTTCTAGATGAAATCTCCATGTTCCATAAATGCATGCCGCTATAGGTTATAACTCGTTGATTCCACCTAGATAGCTATGTATCATTGGTTACACCTTAGGCAAGTCTTAACCCTCTCTTTTTTGTGTGGTAGGAGAATACTAGATTCCTTGTAGCTCACATGGTTTATGTCGGTTATGAATAAGTATCTTAAAGTAATAAATGAACTAAGATAAGATTATGGAGTCTAATCACAACTCCTTTAGAAGATTACTTAGTATAGGTAGGATTATGGCCCCTACCCATGCATTGCACAAGTGAACTTTAACGTAGGATAAGATTGGTACATGTGTGTAAGTAAGACTTATGTAATGTTATGTAGTAATTGTAGGAATGCATTGTTAAGTGACCTTCCTATGATTAGGAAATAAATTATCTGTATGTGTATGAATTACACTTGTGGCGTCTAAATGGTTTTGCTTAGAATATGTTGGGGTATGGGATTCCATGTATACATTGCACAAGTACGTTTCTGAAGGGTTTATGAGTGTACTTTACTTATGGTATGAAATAAATGAGTTAAGACTAACGTTGTAATAATTCAAAGAATCCTTACATGATGTTATGAAGTATGTGCCTTATGTCTAATTATACATGAAAGTGTTATGACTTTTTGAGTATGTTATGCCTAATCTAAGGTGACTTCTTACGTACACATACATGAAAGTGTTATGATTTTTTGAGTATGTTATGCCTAATCTAAGGTGACTTCTTACGTACACTTGGTGGAAGTAGTATTATTGGATGCTACCAACACATGAAACTAGTGTGGCATAGGAGTTGTCATATGTGATGGTCTTTATATCAAAGATGTGCTTATGACTTGTGAATACATGTGGTTATGTTTATGAAGCATATCTATAAACTATTTTATGGTAACCTCAAGGTGATATATTGAACTAAGTACACTTGAGGGTTGCTTAAGGAACGAGGATAATTTAAAAATAGAAATAATGCATTGCAAATATTGTATATGAATCAAAGTATGATAAATGGTTTATGTGCTAGTATGAGTAGTATTCATGTCTATATTATGTATGTGAACTATATTGAGATTATATATTCCGATGTTCGTGAAGGTTTCAAAAAATACAGGGTGCATAATTTTAAATGAAATGTGCTCTTTAATTGCATGTTTTCACATGGTTTCCCTACCTAGTCCATTGTTGTACTAATACCATTCTTCTTCATATTTTTACACAAAGTGTAGGTATTGAGCGCTAGAGGATGTCTCCTAAGTGAAGATCTTGGATAGATCTCTAAGTTTAAGTAAAGGAACCTTTATAATTCAAGGGTTTCCTATGTCAAGATGTTTCTTTAAGATGATTTAATAGTTAGATTAAATTTTATCTTTCTAAGGGCCGTGTCCCTATTCTATTCTATTGAGTTGTGGCTAAGATTGTAAAAGAGATACATAGTCTACTTATGTACTTATGATATTATATATATATATATATGTATGTATATGTGTATATATCTTATATATATATATATTATTATATATATATATATATATATATATATATATATAGATATATATATTTATATTAATTGAGGATTCTTGCATATCATGTACTATGAAAAAGTTTTAAATTTTCCAGTATTTTTATTATGATAATGCAATGAAAGATGTCTAAGGTCTTGTATAAGACCTCCGAGAGGTGAAGTACATCATGTTAATTCTAGGGGATGCTCCCCAAACATGAAAAACTTGGTGTAAGAGCATAAAGTTATGAAAAATGGTTTAGGGTCCAATATCTCATATTTCCATGTATAGTAGAGTCTTGTTCATTGCCTGTGAGTCCATACACATCTATGAGAAAGAACTATAAGATTATAGAGTTTCAATTTGTTGACTACTCTAATGTCGTGCCATAGAACTTAGCTTTATATGCTTTCTCTTTTGTGTTTCCTTGTCCGGTGGTATTTTAGATATAATTTCTTGGAAAGGATGTGCAACCCCTAAAGAAAACTAGGTTGAACTAGAGATCTGCATGTGTATAATGATTTAATTTTGTGCAAAAATTGTTAACAATTGTGTTTTTAAGCAGTTCCTAAAGGTTGGTGTTGTTTAGAGGTCAAACGTCCAAGAACATCCATGCCATTCGTAAGATGTGCCTTAGAAAGTACTTTTGTGTCTTAACATATTTTACGTGTTCGTTTTAGTTGAAATTAATAGAATCTTGAAATCGAGGAAGGGCTTGGAGGGTTGGTTGTGGTCGATTTATTCATCACAAATTAGTGGGTTCCTTATCATTGAGTTATGGTAGTCATCCTTGAACTTCTTTTCATTCAAGGAGCCACTTCTAAATGATATCAAAAAGGGTTTCAACTTTAAACTTCTTTATTCCTTGACTCTAAGTATGGGTCATTATATGAAAACATTTTAATTATTAAAATGAGTTGTTGTTAGTTTTTAACGAACATTTTAATGTCAATACCCCAATGGAACATGTTTATTCTTTTTATCAACTTTTAGCTTATGCAATGGGTATGATGAGCAAGATTAGAGAATGTTAGAGATATGTTGTGTTTATGGTTATAATCAGTTTTAGCTATTTCCATAAGGGTTATTTTATGATGAATTATTGGATAAATTTTGAATAGGTGGTGAAGGTTTGGATGAATGGTGAGTTATCTTGTCTTGTTCTTATTATGAAATGTTTTTGACAATTATGGTCCACCTTTTGTGGTGGTGTTTAATTGAAGTATTTCAATATAAATTTACATATGTATTTTGAATGAGTCCATGAAGGCAAATTATGTGAAGTGTGATAATAATATGATGTTGTTCTAATTGATGTGCTTTAGAAAGGTTGTTATGTGAAGTATGCTAGAGATTATGTTCAAGTGCATTATATGTTTATGTGAAGTATGCTAGAGATCATGTTTAAGTGAATTATTTATTTATTTGAAGTATACTAATGTGTGTGATGTGATGAATGAAGATGTAAGTATGTTTAGAATTTAATGTTATATAAATGGTGATTATGAGAAAGGTTTGTTCACATATACACCCACACACACTTTTAATGAATGAATGAATGAATAAATTCAAGGAAAGTAAAAGGGGATTTTTTGGGTGAATACTCTTCGTGAGTTGAGATGTAGTGATTAGTAGTAACGTCACTACCTTTCAAGAGCTTTTCTAAAGTTGGCTGAAGGATGTATTACCCTTCGGGACATGAGATGTTCTTTCCATTAAGTTATTCCTTAACCTATAATAATGAATGTATAAGAATCCCTGGGGGAGTTATGATTAGCACTAAGAGGATATGAAGAAAAGGTGGATATACTTCGTGAGTTGAGATTTTGTATCCAATGTACCTCTTGAGATGAGTACTACTCGTCACTACAAAATGAGTTACTTAAAAGCAATCTCCTTATCCCTTAACTATGTGCCCTCATAGGTGTAGGTATTAAATAATCTATGTTAAGGCGAAGAGATTGACCCTACCCTAGGCAAGTGTAGATCCCTTATCTGATAGGGGTTAATGTCGGGATTCCATGTGTATCTTGGATGCTCTATGTTGGTAAAAGTTAACTCCCCATAAATTAATGTAATGCACTAAGTCTCCTAAAAAGTGAACTACTTAGGGTACTGGTGGTACGGGACACTATTTATCCATTGCATAAGTAGACGCTTAAAAAGGGAGTCGTAGTCTTTATTTATCATTAATCTATGAAAGTATTGTTATGTAATAAAATGAAGTTATGTTACCTAATGTCTAATGTTAAGAAATCATTTTGAAGTTATGTCTTGTATAATAAAGTTTATGAATGATGAATGTGGTGAACCTAACCTCATGTAATCGTCATGAAGCACAAAATGGGAGTAGTAGTATGGGATGCTATTCTCACATTGCACTTTGTGTACCTTGCAAGTCCACCTTGGAAAGGGCACTTATGTGAAGTTCTATAGGCAATTATGTTCCTCTAATGTCTAGTAATAATATATGGACTTGTTACCTCAAAAAAGTAGCCTATAATTTGTAGTCTTGAGGGTCACTTGGGTGTGCATTGAAGGAATTGTACATGCTGTTCCTCCATGTCTTACCTTAGTGAATCTTACAATAACCTTGGTTAGGGAAACTTTTAGGGGTGATTTCACTGTGTCTTGGTTTGAATTGAGGTCACTGTAATTTTTCTATTGCATTCACTGTAAAGTGACTCTTTGTGTTAATTTCTTGAAAAACCTTTTCTATGTGCTAAAAAGTGACTTATGTGTTGTTTCACTTTTGTATTCATGAATGTTGTAATTAATTAGCATAAATGCTTATTTCTACTAAAAGGTCTTTTTTGTATGTTTTTTGCATATGCCATACTTAGTACATTATTTGTACTCATACCATACTTTTCTATACTTTATAAGTATAGGTTGGAGGCATGTTAAAGACTAGAAGGCAAGCTTGGGAATCAACTCTCTCAAGATTAAGTATGTCCTCATATATCCAAGGGTATAGTTTCACATTCTTCATCATTCTAATGTCGTGCCTTGGAGTTGAGTTCTATAACATGTCTTTCTCAACCTCTTCTCTTGTGTTTATAGGACATGAATACAAGGAGGACATCTACTAGAAGGGAGGAGGAAAGAGTAGCTAATGAGACGATCCCTCCCTGTGGTGAGCAAGTCCCTATAGTTGCCCTAGAGGATGTGAATGAGGTGGTTCCCCCTCCGGAACCTCAAGGACCTCAAGTTGCCCAAATGCCCCCTATGCCCCAAGCTCCTTAAGTTCCTTTTGTTTAAGGGGATTTGACAAATGCGTAGTTAAGGGCTGCCCTTATGGACTTGACCTGACTCGTGTCGACTGAAGCTCAAGTCTTCACTACAAATTTGGTTGCCCAAGATCACAAAGGAGGTGGACTTCAACCCAATGTAAGTACTTGCGGTTCTAGAATTTGGGATTATATGAGGATGCACACTCTTATTTTTCATTGAACTAAGGTGGATGAATATCCACAAAGATTCATAGATGAGATATTCAAGCGGGTGGATTATATGGGTGTGATCCCTAGAGAGAGAGCGGAGCTAGCCGCCTATCAATTAAAATTGCTTAAGTGTTGTTTGAGAAATGGAGAGATGAGAGACCCTTAAGAGATGGTCCAATAGATTGGAAGTGTTCAAATAGGTTTTCTTGATAATTCTTTCCTGTAGAGTGGAGGGAGAAGAATATGTTGGAACTTATGAATATTCGTCAAGGGGGAATGAGTGTGAAAGAGTACTCGCTCAAATTCACCCAACTCTCCAAGTATGCCCCAACCATAGTAGTCAACCCTAGGTCTAGGATGAATAAATTTGTTATGGTAGTGTCTATCTTTGTGGAGAAAGAGTGTCATAACACAATTTTCCTTAAAGACAAGCACATTTATAGACTCATGTTATATGCTCAACAAATTGAGGAGTCCAATATTACGAAGATAAGGCAAGAGGATAAGAGACCTAGGTATGAAGAACAAGGCCAACCCAAACGTAAGAAGAGGTTATATCATCAAGAGCCTTCCATAAGGAACAAGTATAGGGGTTCGCAATCAAAATTTTAAAGGAGAAGCCATACTTTTTAAAGGTGTGAGTGTGGTACTTATGGAAAGCAATACTTGGGTAAGTGTCCTGCCGGAACGGATCGTTGCTTAGGGTGTGGTAATAACGGTCAAAAAATGAGGGACTGCCCTAGCATCAAGGCAAAAAGGAAAGAGGTCATCCAAGATTCTAGTGGTGGTACAGATCCAAACACTCCAAGGTCGACTCATTTCTTTGTTCTTGGAACTATAAAAGGAACTAATCCAAAATGAGAGCCCAAGTATATCTTACTTCCTAATGGTTGTTGGTTTTACTTTAGAATAGTTTGTATGATATTGTCTCTCATATTGTCATTCCTTCATGATAAAATTTCTTCAAAAATGAATTATTGAGTTTTAAGCATGCTTCAGTGTTAACGCTTGTTCATTCACCGTAGGGAATTTCATAATTTTACTTAATTTGGCTTTCATGATTTGTAGCTTCAATGTGTTTATAAATGATGTATATAAGCATGTTTAAAGTTAAAATTCCATTTGAACTACAATTCATTGATTTAAAAATAGCTAATGATTAAACCCCATGTAAATTAAGTATTAAAATGAATAAATAAAATATAAATAAACTAATTATGCCAATAATCGATCACATGATTACACCCTATGAATTGAGGTTTTAGATACACATCATAAAAATATAAAAACAATCACCAACTAGATTAGCCATGCACTGGTTAAAAGTTTGCAAGTCTTTACAATGATCCAAATTGAATAAGTTTTAAAATACACTAGAAAATCCTCAAACTTAAGTCTTAAATCGTACAAAGACTAAAATGAAAACTCAAAAACCCAGATAAAACTCAAAATCTAAAACTCCGGGAATCAGAAATGCTCTATTATGATTTTAAATTTTAATTTATAGGTTTTCAGATTTTTCCTAAAAGGCCATTAGGAAAAGTAAATTGGGAATCGCCTACCCGGTAAGTGATCCGTTGTTTTTTTGTACCCATCATCAATTTTCAATGTAAATTAATCCTCCAACACTTGTGACTTAGGCGATCACGATTAGCGTCATTGAGTTGTTCACCGATCCAATGACTACCCATTTTGGCTGCCAAGTCTATTCTTCCCCAGGGCAGGCACACTGGAACTTTGGGCGAGCTAAAGATCCACTCGGCGGTTTGCCAAGTGGTCTTGGCAATCAGCAGGATCGTTCTTCTTAATTTCAGTAACTTAGTTAAACATTTTTACCCGATACTGTTCTTGTCTTGCTCCTTATCCTTCATCGCTGCAAATCAACACTTTCACATATGTTTAGAGAATAAATTAGGCATCTGAGGACGCTTAATTATTAAAATAAAGCCCATAATGAGTCCTAAATGAGTTAATATCTCATATTAATCAACTAACAAGGAAAATTCTAGGATTACACATGGTTTCTAATGAGACATCGGAAAACATGTAACTTCAAATATACTCATTTAGCACAACCCCAAAGATTAAAAAGTAGTATCAATGTTTATTTTAAGACTCAAATTAAAATGCATCTTCCCAACAAAAGATTAAAAAAGATTGCTCAGAAGTGAAACCTCATAAATTCATTCTAGCAACATCAAGACTGTACGTCATGCTCATCATGAGTATCATGGAAGCCATTATATTGAAAACAATCGTTCTTCAAGACAACCCAGACATTTCACGACTTTAAAATATTATGGTGTATGAGAAAATTTTATCAGAAAGAGGTAAAGCTGGAACAAACTAAATGAAACACTATGAAAACAACATAATCATCAAAGATGTTTATTGGCACAAGTGCCATATTTTAAAAAAATATAATAAAAATATAGTGTCCTTAATTCATAAAAATGACAAA
Organism: Solanum habrochaites; assembly: GCA_027704765.1. Lineage (NCBI taxonomy): Eukaryota > Viridiplantae > Streptophyta > Magnoliopsida > Solanales > Solanaceae > Solanum > Solanum habrochaites. The sequence goes on from JAKWJA010002493.1 coordinate 16,493,051, forward strand.
ATAAATCGTAGATAGAGGAACTCTCTGAATGATTGAGAATTAAGCTCACTCAATCGTTTGGCAGATTTCCAAACAAGGTCTATAACTGACCTTTCCTGCAGCTTAGGGGAATTTTAATTCCAATTCATCGGTCTGTATCATCACCATCTAAAGTTCATAAATGAATTGCCAGAATTCCATGTTCTCATCGCCAATTTTTGTAGTGTATCCCCTAATTGTTTCCCCTTATTAGGAAAACTGTGTCAGTCCTTAATTGCATCAATGTATCACCTAATTAGGGGTACAATCCATTGAATTGGATGATATTTACCTAAAGTTCAGCTCCCATGTGGCGAGCTCGTTGGAGCTTCAACTATGTCCTTAAGAACAGAGCTAAATATCCCTCATAATTGCTGATCATTAGTAAAATACTGCATAATTGAAACCGTTAGTATTGAAAACTACTAACATATAGGTTGCCTCTCAAGAAGACCTAATTTAACATCGTTACACAACATATATATGATCTAATTAATGATCCATGTACATCACATCAAAAACTCGCACATTAGGACTTTCCCCAAAGGTCACCTTCAACCTTTTCCCACTGACAGTGAAGTTCACCCCTATGCATCTTCAATTTAAGGTTTTGTATTTCCATACATCTCCATAATTTTGTATGGACCAGTCTAATATGGCTTAAGATTCCATGAAAGAGTTTCATCCTTTAATAAAATAGTAGGACTAGCTCAGCTACTCTAAACTCTCGAACAAAGATCTATGAAACATGCCAGCATTTAAATAATTCTTTAAAGATGGTTGAAATTTTGAATTCTTATAACAAAAATTCATCAATCTTAAGTATTTGGCCACAAGATTCTTGGAATACAACTCAAATTTAAATTAATCTTGTTCAATCATTTTTAAATGCTAACTTTTATTGAGCCATACTAATAGGAGACTTGTATTTCGTGTTATAGGCTCAAAGTTCATCATTAAACTTTCAAGAACAATCAATGTGATGGACATTAACCATTTTGGTTAAGATACACTTATATGTTGGTTTGAGACGTTAACTTTTTAGCTGGATTGTTGATTGTACGGTAATTACACTTTGTGCTTTACTCCAAACTTTGATAGATGTGATTCAAATTGGCAGTTGCAAAAATGTGATACCAATCAATTATAATGGACCTTGGGGTTTATACAAATCATATTTAAAAAGATGAAAATTGTAGGTTTCTTAGATCTGGTGCAAGTCCCAACAGAGCCACCAATGACCTATGGTCTTACCTATTGTCCAAAGGTATTCTCGTGGTTGGCCATTCCATGTTCTTAAAAAAAGTCTTTTATTTTCATACGGTTCAATCGGATGGACCATTGTCTAGAGACCAAATTATATGTAGGTCTCATAGGGGAATCTTAAACATAATGAGATTTGAAGATAACAAGTGTAAATCGATGGTGGGATGTCATTGGTTTATTCGATGGGGGTCAAAAATGGGAAGTCTATGATCATATACAATTGACCAGGAAAGTCTATGGTCTAACTAGCGGGCCATAGGTCCTGCCATTGGTGAGGCCCGATAGTTATTTTAAAGGATATTTTTGGTCTTTTCCTAATCATTCTAGCCCAATACTATGTAGTTATACCATTTACCAAAGAAAAATATAATGATTTTTCATCCCCAAATCACCTTATTCAATACATTCTCCTAAATTCCGTAAATCTAAAAAGTCTTTTCTTTATGGAAGAAGAAGAACTCAACTTAGAGTTTCACGATCAACTCTCCTAATCCTCCATTGAATTAATGATTTTGGCATCAATGTATTTTAGTCTTCATCTTTGGAGTTGTTTCCTCCATATATTTCCAATATTATCCAATTTACATAGTTGGAAATCTCCTATTGAAGTTAGGGTTTTTTTCCATGTCATTATTTCCTTTCATTGGTGATCCAATTGCTTGTTCTATGACTTTTAATTCATGAATTTTTTTAGTTGCATGCTTTTTTGAAGAATCCCTATGAACCTATGCATAATCCATGTTTTCTCAGCCATGATGATATGTAACATGGTGACTCCTCATTTTTTATGTACTCTAACCGTTATTGCTTATTGTCTTTATATTTCAATGATTTTAAGTGATTTATGGGTTATGTCCCTATCACTCTTGATGAATAGATTTCTTTCGAGACTATGTAGACTTCTACTTTATTTTGATAAAACCATTTTACGATATAAAGTGTCTTTTATACTCGTTAGATTATATTATTTTGTTTATGTATTCTAAATGGCCTGTGTAAGACCTCTTAGGGTCTTATACAACATGTAACATCAAGGGTGTACTTTGGATTCTGATACAGTTACCAAACCTTGTGTAAATATTCCTCTTGAGAATCTTTATAACACTTCTTCATTCATTGTTGGGTAATTCTAGTGCATCCACCCTTTTAGACACATAGTAAGTATCCATAAGAATGTACTCATTGCCCAATAATCTTAGAAAAGGACCAATGAAATCAACCAACCCCCACACATTAGATAACTCAATTTCAACTTTTTTTTACAATGGTATTTTATTCAACTTGGAGAAACTCCCATACATTTGAGATTGAAAACAATATTTGCAAATGTCATGAGCATCCCTTAACATTGAAGAATAATAATAGTCTTATTGTAACATCTTAGAGGCTGTACAAATGCTCCAAAAATGTTCACATGTAGGTGAAGAAATATCTGCTTCTAATTATTCATGCCTCTACACTTCTAACACACAACGTCAAATAATATTATTTGCATACTCCTTAAGGAGGAATGGTTCACCCCATAGATAGTTATTTAATTTTTTTTTTTAATGATGGCCACTTGAATCATAGGTGACAACACATATATAATAAAATGTGCGAAATCAACATACTATGATACTGAGAGTGTAGAAATTAACTTTGTTAATTCCTTAGAGAAACCATCATAAATATCCATATCTTCAACATATCTAGCATCCTTTCAGTCCTCGATACGTTGCAAGCTACTTGGTTTTCATATCCATATCTATCATTTACTTCAAAGGCACATTCATAAAAGAGTAGACCAATCATATCAGTCTTAGGGTTGCTTCTTTTTTTGCTATTATTTAACATAGATTCATATGATTAGTACGCATGATAACTTTTGTACTCAGTAAGTACTATCTAAACTTCTGAAAATCGTACTCAAGATTCAACAACTCTTTCTCAGTCATGATATTTTACTTTTATTATACTTCAAGTTTTTTATAGCGTAGTAAACAAAATGAAAGAACTCATTTATGTATTTTCCAAGAATACCTCAAAGTGCCAGGCCACTAGTGTCGCACATCATATCAAAATTGAGATTCCAATTAGGTTGTATAATAATAAGGGTCGACATGAGTTTCTCTTTACAAATCTTGAAAGCTTCCATGTCACATCGAGAGAGCACCCCTAGACGTAACCGGCATCGTCGTCCTCGAAGAGGACTTAGACAAGCCATTTGCATTCGTCGTAACATATTAACCATCATTGGTTAAAATATAGAAAAAAATAAATTTTTTTTGCATATAATATATGAAATATACTTAGACTTCTCTTTTAGCAACATGATCAACATGGATACAATTTCTAAGAAAAGTGTCTCAAATAAAAACCAACTAAAGAGTACGAACTTGAACTTAGGAAATACAATATCAATATGCCACATAGGTCTTACTAAAATAGAGTTCAACGAAAAAGGAATAGAAGTGTATCTCTTGAACTACTACAATCTTCATAGCTAGAATAATTAAAATATAGTATCCCCGAATGTTAGGACCCACCAACAATTGGAGAAAGAATTCCAAGTTTATTAGATTGACCTTATTAAGCTTCAATGGTCGGACCCTAAATTATAGATATATAAAGGATATGGGTTAGTACTCCACTTGTACTAAGTATGGGTATATGCACATAAAATATAATAGAGCATATTCAAGATAAGGATCAATACAACATAAAGCATGATCATAACCAAAACACATCATCATAAAGTCATATTAACCTTTCATGTCAATAGTTCATACAAACATAACATACAAAACTTACCCATAATCCCATCTCAAGCCTACAAGTGCAAGACTAATGTGAAGCCCCATAATACCACGAAAACAAGTAAACAAGATAGGAGACCATAAATAATGTTTTGCTTCATACAACTTATATCATAAGTACTCATTTCACATATAGCAATAAAGACCAATGCATGCTCAATAACATAACAAACATCATATAAATACAACATCATATATCATAAGCATTTGACATTTCATGTTCATAGTACATAAGAATAATATCCTATGAATTCCCTTAGAGTGAACTTGTGCAATGTCTAGGTAGAGTCCCATAAGACTACCTCTACTAAGTAAACTCCTCAAGTCACCCTAGTCAATATCAATATACATTTGTCTTTAATTTTACTTGAGGTATCAATCGCCTTAACCGAAATTAGACCATGTAATCTAAACATATCTGGTGTCATAAAACCCCACACCGAAGGAAGGTGGTATACTTGCCAAGGTAGAACCAAAACATGAACATAACATTCTAGGTGGATCTACTAGAAAGTACTCATATGGAGGCAACATAGTTAAAAAACTAGGAGGTATATTAGAGACTCATAATTCCATATTGCATGGCATCCTCTATCTCATGAGAGTAATGTGAAGCTACCTTCAAACTTGGGAAGGGACACCTCTCCTATCTAGTTCACTTGGATCTTAGCTAAAGTTCTTTTTTGAATTGCCTTTGTGTGACTATTAATAATAAATCTTATCATAGTCCATAGGAGACTAACTTATTATATAAACATGATCATTATATCATTGTTTTTAGTAGGAGAATTTCCGTTCATCACAACCATTCATTTGTGAGATTGACATATTATAGTCATATTATGTAATACATACGAGAGAAACATGATCAACCTTGCATAATCATACCTTTACCGTGATCCCACATTAAAAAAATTCATATCCCAACATATATGCATATCAACATCATACATAATTCAATTGCATAACAACATAAATGGAGTAATCATAACTTTAGAAGACTTACCGATTGCTACCATGAATCTTCATGAAGAACTAACGCTCAATTCACCAAAATTATTCAATAATATAGGAAAATACACAATAACATAACCAATCCCACATATTCTATTTATATAAAAAAACAATTCATAGTTAGGGTTAAAAGAAAGGGGTTCATTTATCAGTTCATTCAAGAAATAGTTTTGATCCCAACATTGCATGACATTAAGTGAATGATATAGCATAGTGGAATCCATTATTTAGCAAAAGAGCATGCTTCACACGAAATCCCACAATTCCATATCAATTATTCAACAATACATACTTAATTAGTCATAGAAAATTATAATCTATCATAATTAGTCATAAACTTCAACTTTGGAAGAAAACCCATTGGTAGAGTAAAAGATGTAGGAATTGAATTATTTACAAATCACTTTAAAAGGACCTCTTTTGGAAAGTAATCCCATGAGTGAAGAATCCATACCTTATTGACAATTAATCCACAATTCTTGAGAAGAAAAGTTTAGAACTTGACCTTCTTCTAAAAGCTTCCAATGCTCTTTAATGGTGGTTGAGTAGAGAGAGTTTTGAGAAAGATGAGAGTGATTTTTGTAAATCTAATTTGGAGTAGGTGAAAGTAACTTAAAACTGACCTAGAACAACTATATACTCGTCTCCTAAATAACCAAAATACTTCTCCCTTAATTGGGTCTTTTTGTGAAGTTAAATTGACTTAAAAATGATGCGGCCGAATCAAGAAAGTGGCTGCGCATCGTGGGGACAACTCCTATTATTTTACTGAAAATTGGGTCAAGGCAGTGAGCCTCTTGAAGTCCCCGCATCGTGAGGAAAAATTTACCTAGCTAGTGATGGCTGAGTAACACGCAAGGGAACTCACATCTTCGCTGTCGCAGGCTGCTTTGGCAGCTTACTCGCTAATGTTTGGGTCCTCTTCAAGGACCCTAGGGGCTGTACTTGGAGAGTAAAAAGTATTTTTAAAAGTTTTGGACTTTATTTAACACTCTCAAACCTTCACAAAACAGAGGGAAATTGGCATCGACAACCCTTGGCTATCATCTTACAAGTCGTCAAGCAAGAAATGGTTTGACCCCTTGGTATAGAATCCCCCCCCCCCCCCCCCCCTTACACTCTAAATGGGTTCATTTGGAAATTGAAACTTCACTACCCTTGTTCTACAATATATGGAAGCAAAACAAGCACGAGGCCAATCCATACCCAAAATGGTATCAAAATAAAAAATGTCAAGTTCTAACAAGTCAACAAGAATAACTATATTGGGAAGGATTACATGAAATATACTATAGACTCTTTTTTGCAATTACCGAGTCACCCATTAGGGTACAAACCGAAAAGTTTTCAAACAAAACATTGGGAAGTATATCAAACTTCCAAGTTACCAAAGGTGTAACAAAGGAAAGAGTAGCACCGGGATCAAGAAAAGCATAAAAATTAATAGATAAGACTTGTAACATACCGGTAACTACATCGGGAGAGATCTCTTTTTTCACTCCTTGATTTGAGTGCATAAAAGCGGTTCCTTTTTGGACTTCAGAGCTAGGACCGCTTGGAAGTTCTTGGCTGTTCCTCTTTCCTTGACCCTTCACATTATTAAAATCTTTCACCATATGACCACTTTTGCCACAACCATAGCAATTATTTATTCCAATGAGGAATTCACCCACATGTTTCTTACCACTCTTTACACAAGTTGGTCTTTCTCTTGGTGAATAAACATTTCTGCCCTTTTGAGTTTAAGGATTAAACACCCTATAATTCAGAGTCTTGGAGAAATTTGAAGTAACTTGCTTTGAATACCTCTTTTTGAACTTAGTCTTGTCTTGAATGTCAAGCTTATTCATAGAAGAACCACTTTAAAATTGCCTTGCCTTCTTAGCTTCTCTATTAATATTGCTTAGACGACTCTCCTCTACTGGTTGTGCATGAACTATCAACCTAGAAAGATCCATGTTGTCATGAAGCATAGATGCACAACATTCTTCTTCAAGATCTTCGGACATGCGTTTTACATAACAACCTATTGCATCCCTATCATTTGAAACGAAAGAGTAAGAATATTTGGACAACTTCATGAACTATTAGGAGTCTTCCTTAACACTCCTACCTCATTGACGATAGTTGATGAACTCCTCTACCTTATCTTCCCTTTACTCCCTTGGGAAGAACCTATCATGATAGACCTTCTTGAAGATCTCCCAAGTGACGGGACCACCTCTCAAAGACCGACTATCCTTCCATTGATTGTACCATGTCTAAGACACGTCCCTGAGTTGATAGGAATCAAACTCGGTCTTTTCAGTAGTACTCACCCCCATAACAAACAAAATCTTATAGACCTTATCAAGTAAGTCTTGGGGGTATTTATCAACCTTTGATCCAAAGAACACAGGAGGATTCATCCTCGTAAAATCTCTCAAAAGAATAGCCATGGTACAAGAAGGTTTGTTCTCTTGAGGTACGACCTCCCGATTAGCTTGTGCCGTCATGGCTTGAGCTTAAGTAATGATGTCCTGGGACATTTAGAGAAGGGATTCCTTTACATCACCATCTTCTATGGACAGAGGATTGACCTAAACTTTATCATTCATAAGAACTTGATATTGAGGAGGAACTCAATTGCCTTGGGTAGGAACTCTTGCATTAGCAATCTCTTCTTCCACTCTTCTAGAGGTTGTCCTTCTTGTGTTCATAGCCTATAACCACAAGAAATGTATTAGATGATAAAAGAAACATAGTGTCAAGACTCTAAAGGCATGACATAAGATTACCAATAAAAGAGAATTTTCCTAATCATCACATAGGGCTTTCATCAAGAACTATCTCTCAATTCACCACAATTAAAAACTAATATTGTAAATTACACAATAACATAACCAATCCCATATTTCTAGTCATATTCAAGACAAATTCATAGCAACGGTTAACGAAAAGGGGTTCATTTATGAGTTAATTCAAGAAATAGTTTTTAGATCAACATTTAATGACATTAATTGAATAATATAGCATAATAGAATCCATTATTTAGCGAAAGAACATGCTTCACATGAAATTCCACAATTCCATATAAATTATTACACAATACATACTTAATTAATCTTAGAAAATCATAATCTATCATAATTAGTCATAAACATCGAGTTTGGAAGAATACCCATTGGTAGAGTATAAACTCTAGGAATTGAATTATTTTGAATTTACTTTGAAAGAACCTCTTGGGGAAAGGAATCCAACGATTGTAGAACCCATAACTTATTGAAAATTAATCCACGAATCTTGAGAAGATAACTGGAGAACTTGACCTTCTTCTCCAAGCTTCCAATGCTCTTCAATGGTGGTTGAGTAGACAGAGAGGTTTGAGAGACATGAGTGTAATTTTGTAAATCTGATTTGTAGTGAATGATAGTTGCTTAAAACTAACCTCGAACTAGAATATACTCGTCCCCTAAATTACGCAAAAGACCACTCACATAATTTGAACTTTTTGTAAAGTTAAATTTACTAAAAAATGACGCGGACGAATCTAAGAAGTGGTTGTGCGTCGCGGGGGCAACTCCAATTCTTTTTTTAAAAAATTTGGGTTGAGGCATTGAGCCACGTTAAGGCCCCATGTCGTGAGGCAAAATTTTCCTTGCTAGTTCTGGATGCGCGAAGCTCAATGGGCTTTGCGTATTCGCTGACAGATGGCTCACCAGTGTTAGGGTCCTCTTAAAGGACTCTTCAGGCTGCCCTTGTGGAGTCGTGACTGGCTGTTTGGACCCTTTATACTATATTTTACCTATTTAAAGTCATTTTACATGTTTTTTACTTCATTTGACACTCCCAAAACTTCACCAAACATATGGAGGCCTACTAGTTCAATTTAGCAAGTTTCCGACGTCAAGGTCTTTCTTTGATGTTTTGGCTCTTACTTCTTCTAATTCAGTTTAATAAATTGATATAGGTATATAAACATCTAATAATTATTTAACAGGAAAATCTCTAGTCTAAATGATGAGACTTTTATAGTGTTACATTCCAAATATGTATTATAAAAAATAAACGTGCTTTCTTTTTCATAAGCTTGCACAATGGAATAGCAATCTTCAGAAGTCTTTAATGAGCAACTTATAGTACCCAACATTACCAAGGAAACTTATGAGGATTGATTATCTATTTGATACATATTAGTGTGTTGCATTGGTTTCAAATATTAATTTGAGATATGATCAACATTAGCAATTTATATGGGAAGCCGACATCCTTCAAACAAATTTTAAGACTTGTTATAGACACTATGAGTTCCTAGTGATTTATTTTAGTTTTACTAATACCCCTCTTACATTTATGGACTTAATGACATGTGTGTTCAAACCATATAATGATATGTTCATCTTTGAGTTTATAGATGGCATTAAGGTGTACTCAAAGAGCATGACTTATTATTAACAGTATCCGAGGATTCTGCTCTAGATTTTTACAGGTTAGTTGATTTATGCAAAATACCAAAACTATGAGCTTTTTCTAAGTTTGTAGCATTTCTGAGGTATGTTGTGTCTAAGGATTGAATTTTCATAGATATAGGAACTATTAAGGCTATTCGTAATAGGTATAGGCCCACTTAAGTTATGAAGGTTTAGAGCTTTGTATTATTACACGCTACTACATAGTAGTATATAGAGGGTTACTCCACTTTGCACCAACTTTGTACTGCTTTATATGCCTTGATGTTCTATTTTAAGTTGCTTGACGAGAATGATTTAAGCTTTAAGAAGCTCAAGAAGTTAATAAATACTACTCTTATATTCACTGTTCTAGTTAAGGATGAGGGTTTAATGGTCTATTATGATACATCAAACATTTTTTGGGTTGTGTATTGATGCTCACAGACCGACTTATTTCTTATGCATAAAGAATAACTTAGACTACATATGTACAAACACTCCACTAAAGGTTTGGAGCAAGCAGTAGTAATTTTTACCCTTCAAATTTTTTTAAGGAACTACCTCTACTGATTTTATTTGGAGATATAAACTAACAAGAGAAGCCTTGGCGCATCATTAGAAAAAGTGACCTTTATTTGAGGCAACATCACTTGATTAATCTTTGAGGAACATTAACCTCTCTATTATCTATCAATTGGGTACGAAGAATGTAATTGTGAATGCTTTGACCTAAAAAACAATTAGTACTGGTAGTATGGACTTCTTGTCTACCATAGAGTTACCTTTATCTCGGGAAATTAAGTTCTTAGATAACTAGATAATTCACTTTTATGTTTTAAAATCTAGGAAGATTCAAGTCTATGTGGGAGTTCACTCCTCATTTCTTCATCATATCTGTAACCATCAACTTGAGGATGAGGTCTTGGCATAAATTAAAGATTGAGTGTTACCACGTAATGTCGGTTAGGCTACATTAGATTTAGATAGGGTTTTGAGATTAACAATTCTTGTTTGTGTTTTGAAGGTTAGAGGTTTAATCTTGTTAATACTTCGTATATCCCATGATTTTAAATATTGTATCCATCTGGGCACCACAAATATGCATTCTGACTTCAAGCATCATTTGTAGTGGGTAGCTAGAGGACGAATTTTCTAGACTCTACGTGTATTTCCTATGTTGCCATAAGGTGAACGGCAAGCACTTAAGACCTTGTTGTGATTTTCATATATTATGCATTCTTGAATTGAAGTGGGACCACATATGGACTTTTTCTCCTTTCACTACACCATTTTACGCCAACAACCACCCCTATGAAGTGTAGTCTAAACTAGCCAACAGTGTGGCGTTCGAAAAAAAGATACACCTGTTGACTTTTAGCAACATTTTTAGGGTGTGGCCTTAAGAATTGTAACATTTGACATTGGACAACACTTTTGAAATGTCGCCAAAGCAGTAACACTTAAAAAGTGTGGACAAAGAGGTCTAAAGACCACATTTTTAGTTATTTCATTAGCAACACTTTTATCTATTATACTGCACTTAAAAGTGTGACTTTTGCTTTCTTATTGGTTACACCTTAAAAGTTTTGCCATTTATGTCTCACCGACAACAACACTACTAAAGTATAACTTTTCGTATGTACAACATAAAATTTAAAACAATAAGACACACTTTCGAAGTGTTGCACTGTTGTGTAGAACTTTTGCATTCACAATTTAGCAACAATAACAATAAAATTTAGTTTGAATATAATCAATAATAACAATTATATATATATATATATATATATATATATATATATACATATATATAAAATTAAATAAACTTCGAGCACATGTCTCATATATATAGAAATAATATACTTAATGTACATTTTTAGAAAACATCTATAATAATAGTACAAAATTTTTATTTTTCACTACAATAGTTTGATTTTATTTTTGTCCTCTAAATATCAAATTCAATCAGTAGCATTTTCCTGCACATCAAAAGTAAATTATAAGATAAAGAATCATGTATTTTAGATGCTCACTATATATTTCAATTTCCAGCCCCTTCACACGCCCTTCATAGTTAAATGATCCCCCAAACATGTAAAAAATTATAAAATCTGGAAGAAAACAATAGGACTTGTATTACAAGAGTGTCACAGTAGGAAAATATGAATGATTATATAAATATAGGAGAAAACAGTAAGAAAAGAGTTAAGTGATCTCAAACAAGTACAAAGCAGACCAATATGAATGATAAAACCTGGAAGAAATGAATTGGCTAACATACAAATGTATAAAAACATGTGATCAAATACTCTTAGAAACTATTGACTCCAACTCTCTATTGGAATAAGAAGAAAATCAGCACAGCAAATGAACAACTCAATTCACTCTACCTTGGAAAATATACAACATAATACAAATCATTAAAAAAAAAAAAATCAGTAAGACTTGCATTACAACATGTGAATGCAGAATATGGAATACTAAGAATAAAGAAATAAGAAAATTGCTCAGGTAATTGAACAATTTCAGACTATGAATATTCAGCCTGCAATTGTTGGTGTTGTTGTTGGGTAAGACAGAAGGGTCTATACATGGCTAGCTTTATCTTGTAAATTTATTGTATCCGCTAAGAAATTTTCTCGATGAATACGTGCAGCAAACAAATTATAACATGTTTAAGCAAGCATTCTTCACCCCAAATAAAGTTAAAAATAATTACTCATATATGTTTACCAATGTTAAAAGAAAATGGCTTCAAAGTTTATATGCACCTTAGTTTAATTCATCCTAACTACACCTAGTTGATCAATTGATTTAGACAGGTCATCAATTGAGAATTGTATGTTGCACCATGATCAACAAGGGCGATTGGGTACATTCTAAGGTAGTGGTGCACAAAAATAAGGTAATGAAAAGTTTAGGATAATTGAATTGTATATTTAACCATTAATCCTCGTCAAAAAAATGGCTCACTTCATTGTTTGAGTCTTCAGACATTAACACATGCATATTGGCTTTAACTTGTTAAATAATCAATAAACTCTACCCATTACTTGCCTGCAAACGACAAAAGTAAAGTGTTTTTTGGGAAGATAAAATATGTACGAGAGAATGTTCTAAGTTGTATAAGTCACTCCCAGCATGTAATAATCAATTCATGTTGTAAAGATACACGGATTGAGGACGTATTATTGTATCTAACTTGAAAATGGCAATAAAATCAATATGCACCACATGACGCAAAGTAACATCAAAATTATAGATTATTTGGTATGAAAAAAACATCTACATTTTGTTATGGAAAAAAGTTATTGCTTACATCTGATGAAACATTTTGTGTGCCCTGTTTGTCATCCCAATACACTATTGATTCTGTAAAGTTGTTGAATTTTATGCACACATTCAAGATTTACAACATTAATAAAAATGATAATGTATGGCTTTAAGAAAATAATAAGATGAGTTATAGAGTAACCGTGTTGATATTCTTATACATAAAATATCATTGTATTTGTACAAACATCAAAATGATAGCATTAAACCATAGTCAAGAAATCGAAAAAAATGTGGTGCAAATGTAACATGTTCAAGGAGGCATGAGAAAGATTATAAGCTCTAATAGTGTTGTATAGGAGTTGAAACATCTCTGTATACTATACCCTCCACAGGTGGTGCCTATGGAGGGTGTAGTCTATGCAAACCTTACACTTAAATTATGAAGGCAATGAGACTGTTTTCAATAGATCATCAAACTCGAGGAGATGATTTAATGTATTACTTAAACATATCAGATATATCCATTGCAGCAACGCGTTAACATGAATGAGAGAACACACATGTCTCCAAGAATTAGAGTCTCTTTTATTCTACTCATTTTAGATTGATAACCTCCATAAAACTTATGCATTATCACAGTGGGAGGTCCAACCAGGAAAGATTACCATGCTTGAACTTCATACTTTGACACATACGATACAGAGGGAGCGTGTGTGTGTATGTATAAACACTAAAACAAAGACACTAAGCTTGAGGGAGGAAGTAATACATAGAAATATATATTGTTGATTAAGCTCCACTGAAATCAGATGCTATTGTAAAAATAGAAGCGAGATGCCAAAAAGAATAATCAAAAGGATCTGATGTATTCACAAAAGGAGTTTTTCACCCTACAAAGATACATATAATATGATGGACTTACTAGAAAACACAATTTCCACATTCTATTTTGATACATGCATTCCATCGTTCTATTAATTTGATAAAGGTATACACTCTTAAGTATATGTCACCAGGACATCCATATATAGTTGTTAAGATTCTAATTTCATACACATAAGTAGACACGCACAAGCAGTGGTCTTCTTAAAAATTTTACATTCCATGATTACCTCTTGTTATGTATATTTATGTTCAGTTCATGAAAGAGTTAGTAAGACAACTCAATACATGTAACATTTGAAACTCATTAACTATTTGGGGTACTTAATACATGTAAGAAATCACGGCGAAAAGCTCCAAATTTTCACTCCAATTTGTAGCAAATTACGTTAATACAGAGAACATTAGAACAAGTTTCAAATCGCCATATCTAAAAACTCGCTATGAATAGTTATGACTAAAACCTAATTTGCGCTACATGTTTTAATAGATTACGCCAATACAAAGAACATTAGAATGAAAACCCAAACATATACAACGAAACACTAACCATTTCTTGTCAAACATATAACAGGTAACTTAAGAAAACTAAAACAAAATTTTAATCGCCATAAGTAAAAATTCTTTATTTTTACTCCAACTTTTAACAGATTACGTCGAAACAGAACACATCAGAACAAAAATCAAATCACCATGTCTAAATCTTGCAATTTGCGCTTCAGATAGTACACACCCATTCATCCATGACCAAAACCTTTAATCATTACAAACTCATCTGTGATTTGGTGGCAAGTTGGTCATAAAGGGGTGCTTATATTCACTTACATGTCCAGGAACACCAAGTTTAATGACAAATATAGCGTATTCACAACCTTTGTTTAGCACAGTCACCCGTTGCCGAGAGTTTCACTTTCCATCCGTATATGTCCCTCCATAAGATTTACAAACCTGTTTTGTGGCCCATTAGAAGATGTGTCAACACTAAATACAGTAAGTTTAAGATAATTGAATATGAAAAAATTACAAGCAATACATATAAAAATGAAAATCAAAGTCGGAAAAAAACACCTAAGAAATGGGTAGCCCGTACCTGTGCATTTGAGAGGTTTTCATGCTTTAGATCAAAAACTGAAATTTGTGGTTTAAAATTCAATCATACCTTCGAGAATTAATTGGCATATAAGATCCTATGGATGTGATTGCGGCTTGGTTTTAAGGATGAAAATGAGAGGAATCTTTCATATACTTGAGACTCAGATTTTTTTTTTATTAGTTTTCTTTTTTGTCAAATAAAATGAGAGGGAAATTTGAATTTTTTGGAGAGAATGTAACATTTTCGTGAAAACTATAAGGCCACTGTTGACAAGTGTTGATTTTATAATTATAAAAATAGCTCACTTTGAAAGTGTAGTCATATATATAAATAGGTGTGGCCAATTACATCATGATCAAACTATACTTATGAAGTGTATCCTATACTACTAAAGAGAACACTTTACAAGTGTTGCCAACACTAATTATTGTTGCCAAAAGCTAAAAATTAACGTTACACTTTTAAAGTGTAGCCTAAAGAGATTTAGGCAACATAGCGTTGTCTTGATTAGGTGTGGCTTTATCCTAAAATGGTGTACTGTGTTTCCCAAGGATTCTAGAGGTATTGAAGAAATTTGGGTCATCATTGTTTTTTTTGAGGAAGTCACTGCACTTTCTTTCTATTTAGTCTTCATTCAACGCTAAGAGGTTAGCTGTATCTACGTTTGAGAGGCAGTTCGCCTCCATGGTGAGCTCATTTCTATTATACCAGATCGGGGTGTACTTAGTTAAGTTATAGAATTTGGAGGACCTTTTTGTAAAAGTTGGACACTCACATTGACGTTAACATAGTTTTCAACAAATAAATAATGGTCAGTTAGAGTGCACTATCAATGTTTTTAAGTGTATGTAGTAGACTAGTATATTTTAATTTGGTTGTTAATAGGACCGAGTCTTACCTGTTGCAGACTTTTTATAAAACCACATCTACTACTCTATCGTTATGTTGGCCCAATTTATGGATTTATACGGTGAGCGTTGTCTCTCTTTGTTCGGTCGCTTTGAGTCTACAAATCCTAGACAACGTGGTATTGACTTGAGTAGTTTTTTTTGGACTGGGGGAGGGTTATTAAGGATAATCTTGAGACAATTAAAAGTATTAAGAAGAGTTATGTTTATCATAGGTGGAGGCATTTGAGATTTTTAATTGTATCTAGATTCATCCTCACTGTTTTCCATGAACAAAGAGAAGATACCTAGAAGGCATGGAAACCTTATCCCAAAAGATAGAGGGCATTTTGAGATCATTCAGAGAGTTGGAGATATTGCATATGAGATCTTGTTACCACTAATATTCTTTGATATACATTAAGTATTTCGTGTTTCGATGTTGCACCTTTATGTTCATGATGACTCCCATGTGCTTCAGTATGATGAAGAAGATTTTGAGAACTTTCTGACCTTCGTTAAGCAGTTAGTATCCTCTACACCTAGAAATGTTTAGTGCTTGTGTTTGAGAGATACGATTGTGGTTTAAGGTGCATTGGAGGCATTATCTTGTTAAGGACCCTATGTAGGAGATGGAGTAGGATGTGTGGGGGAACTTCCTGGCTTATTTTAGCCTTCAATTATTTTTTCACTCTAACTTTTGTGGATGAATATCATTTTTCGTACTTAATGTAGTAATGACCTCCAGATCATTTATGTGTTTATGCCTTATGATTGTCATTTAGGTGTAATTTTGTAGGAACTACTTGGAGAAATAATACATGTTTTATATATGGTATGTACAAGAGTTCATATCATGAAATCATAGAATACCCTTACTCACAACCCTTCCCAAGTCTACTAGTGCAACGTCTATATGATGTCTAATAATCCCTTATAGTCAAGCAAACAAGGAACGAGATTATAATCAATGCCTAACTTCACATAACATACCATCATGAGTATTCATATGACTTCCCTCAAGTCCATCTATTCCAATGCATAGGTAGAGTTCAAACCCCAATCTATACTAAGCAGAACCCCTTAAGTCATCCTAGTTAGAGTTCACTTTATTACATTCATTTTACTTTTCAAAACAATTGCCTTAACCGACATAGACGATGTGAGATAAATATGGAATCTGGTGTCATGAAACCCTACACTAAAAAGAAGGTTCTCTACTTGCCAAAGTAGGACCAAAATATTAACATAGCATTCTAGGTGTATCCAAGATAGGGGCAACATAGTTCAAGAACTAGAAGACATACGAGAGACCCTCTTTACGCACAATGGAATTTTAATCTCTATCTCATGATACCTAATGCGAACCTATCTTTCCACATAAGAAAGGGACACCTCTCATAACTAGTTCACTCGGTGCGAAGCTAAAGTACTTTTTTGAAATATCTTTATGTCATTCTTATTCATCATAGCTTAATATAGCAATAAGAGACTAAACCCTTGTTTATTTATAGTCATTATCTCATTAGGTATTGCATGAGAGTGTCCTTTCATTACAACCCTTCATTTGTGATATTGACACACCACCATCATCATATCATACCAAGGCACATAAGTGATTCACAATAAAAAATATATCATCATTCCTTAATCATAATCTCACAATTCATATAGTCAAGACATTTTAATTTAATTCATCATACCATCACCTACATAATCTAATCACATGTAATACCTCAAGTGAACATCATAATAAAACATACACCATCACAATTGAAATAAGGATTCAAGATCACAAAGTCTTACAAATTAATCTTCAAAAGCATTCTTCAATATGTTTCCCCAAATTCATCTTAATTATCCAATAACTCACTCATCATAATCATAATATAGTGAATTGATTAATTAAATAACCAATTTTAACAATCCTAATAATCTTTAAGTCCAACTTATTACTAAGGCTAGAGTAAATAATCTAATTAATCACAAACTAAGGTGATGATCAATAACTACTATTATTATACTATAAAGAACCATATTATATCATTAATACTTAAAGGAAACTAATAACTATTCATTTGAAATATTAGTTTTTGAATAAGAAGAAAACCCATCTTTTGACATCTTTTGATATCAATTTGAAGGAGCCTCTTGGGGGAAAGCGATCCAAAGAGTGAAGAGTTCCCATACCTTAACAATCCATTAAAAATGATGGAGAGAAAGTTGACTTCTTGCAGACCTAATACCCTTGAACCTTTTCTTCAATGGTGTTCTTTGGTGGAAGAGAGAGAAGGTAGAGAGATTTGAGTTTGGGAATTATGTGGTGTTGGGCTAGTTTTATTAGGTTTAGGCATTGTATATTCCATTAACTAACTAAATTAGTCACCCCTTAACCCTTATTTGATTAACTAACTTACAAACTAATTAATTCACTACACTTAAAATTGGGCAGTCCAAAAATAGACCCAACCTACGAGACCTCGACCTAGTGTTTGTAGGTCCATAGACGCCACCGTATTGGCAAGGAGTCCACTTGGTAAGAGACTGGAATATTGGGGAATTTTGGCAAATGTCTAAGCATTCACCTACAGAGACATCAACGGTTTATCGATCAAACGGAAGCCCGTCGTTTTGCTCGTAGGTATGCTCTATCAAGAGACAACTTTTTGGGACAATTGGAAGGGTCCTCTACAAGGACCCGTAGAGTGGTCCTTGGGGAGTCATACCTAGACGTTTAGACCCTAAACATACTCAAATACCATTTTAACACCTTTCTACCGATTTTCATTGATTTCCAACTCTTAAAAGGCCATGAAAAATGTCGAGGCACACTAGTACACAATTCACAATGAACCGGACGTCCTGGAAGTTTTGACTCCAAAGCTTCCTAAATGTTTCATATACATTAATTTTGGCCTTAAAAGAGTTCTACAAATCTTAGTTCTTCATTTGAGGATTTAGATTAAGTCTTGCACTTCTGGAGTGGTACATTCTGCCCACCTTAGGAGGATTCGTCCATGAATGATATTAAAAAAATTTATAAGGAGAAGATGACTCAAGACAAGAAAGCATCCTAACCAACCACAACATATAAAAACATGTGTCACAACTCAAATCAATATATGAACATGTCATTCATAAATAGAACCTCTTATCACAATTTACCACCTATAAGAGCTTAGCATCACAACATGAGGAACTACTTTCTCCATATCAACATGATCATCAAGTCACTAGTGTCAAAACTTCTTTTACACGCATTAACATGTTCAATACTATTTTTTGAAAGAAACAATAAACAAAACACAAATAAGTGCAATTTAAGAGAATAAGAATTTTCACATGAAAACATATTTAGCATGAACCATTTTATCTCAATTATGCCAATTTTGTAAAACAAGTCAAATTCAAATTTATTCATTATTTTTAAGAGGATTATTACTAAGCTTAACTTTGGCTTGAATTTTGAAGAAAAAGATGAGGTTATGTAACAACCTGCAAGTACACCCTAGAAGTTAGGAAAACCCTTAGGTCATCACAAGGCGTTCTTGACCTCTCGGAGGCCTTGCACAAGCCTCTTAACAATAATTCTTTACATAAAGTCTGAAAAGTAGTGTGGAATTAATACTTTTCACAGGAATATAATAATAAGGAACATCTTTTAAAAAATCTAAGGAATAAGTCTTGTTGTGACAGGCAAACTTAAAGACACGACATAAATACCTTAGGGACCCGAACCTTTATATTGAAAGAAATACATAAGTAGTCTAATACGAGTTTTAAAGAAGAATTAAAGAAACATAGACTATGCCCTCGAATATATGAGGACATACTTAGTCTTGAGAGATTCGATTCCCATGTTCCCCTCTACCCTTCAACTTGCCTCCAACCTATACTTATAGAGTATAGAAAATTATGGGGTTCGTACAAACATTGTACTAAAAGTATGGCATTACGAAAAATCAGGCAAAAAAAGGAACAATTTAGTTGAAACATACAAGTCATACTATTTTGATAAAAAACTTTAGAAATTAAGTTGTAAAGCATCATAGAGTATCAAAATTTATCACATAAGGTAAAACTTCAATTTTTCTTAACATAGGAGCATACTTGAAGTAAACCCAAAAATCGCTGATGAACTATCCGATCCTAATTTTTTCCAGGGCTCCCTTAAGTAAAGCATAAGGAAATTGCCCATAAAATATCCTCAATACCTACTTAAGAGATCCTTAATACTAATAAGGATAAGGATATTTCTTTTCATTTATACAAGTCACCATTAAATATCAAATATAGTAAGAAACATACTAATACTTAGGATCTTCACATAAGAACCATCCTCCAAGACAACTCCCAAGTGACACTTAGTGCAATGTTAAAGTTAAATCTCCATAGGAATTACCTTAGACTAGGCACATCACATTTATCACATAAATATCTTTCATAAGGCAAAAAATAATATCAATATGCTTCATTAACATTAGATATAAGTCACAATACTTTCAATTGCATCATATAATGATCCATCCGAACATTTCATATAAGGACACACCAAGAATCTCTCCAAATGTCTACTTTTGAAATGAATAGGTGGCGTCCCATTACACCATCTACCCTAAGTAATAAACCCTTAAGAAGACTTAGTTGATTTACTTACATTTGTGGGGGCTAGCCTAAACTAACATAAACCATGAGAGCTTTACATGGAATGTCGATACTATGCTTACCGGATGGGGGATCTCTACTTATCTAACGTAAGGTCATATTCTTTAACCTTTAGATGAATTTTCCAAAAGCTAAACCTACGTGGGCGCGTAGTTAAGGGATAAGGATATTTCTACTAAGTAACTCATTCTCTACTAACGAGGAGCACCCCTCTCAAGAGGTACATTAGATGCAATATGTCTACTCATGAAGTGTTCCAACCTCTTCTTTAAATCCTCTCTGTTTTAAGCATAACTCCCCCAAAGAGTCTTAAACATTGAGTGACTCTAGGTTAAGAGATAACAATTGAGCACCACATCGCAACTCAAGAAGGGTATCCAACCTCCAACCTATCTTTGGAAAGCTCATCGGGAATAGTGAGGTTGCTACCGAACACTTCATTTCAACTCACAAAGACTGTCCACCAAAAATTCCCCCTTTTCACACTTTGGAATAGTAGGGATGGTTTAGACATGTCATCTCTACTCACGAAGCGCGTATACCATACAATCCCCCATTTTCAATTATTGACATCATTCATGCATTCATGTGTGTGTGTGTGAGTACATATGGGAACACCTTTTACTTAATAATCATTATTCATATCATTGAATTCTAGACATGCTCAAATCTGTATTTATCACAATTCACACATTATCATACTTCCCACATCAAATACATACTTTATTTAGACATAAACCCTTCAATATACTCATTTCACCTCTTAAAACATATCATACATATACATATCAAACACATCACTTCACTTCACATATCATGCTTGCAAGGCCATTTTCACATACACATATATCTTCATAAACTTCAAGTAAACACGGACACCAAACGTGAACCTTACCACTCAATAGCATTTCATAATAAGGATTAAATAACACAGCCAACTTACAATTCATAAAAGATTTCACTACCTATCTACAATTTATCAAACAATTCATCATAGAACATGATTTAGGGCAGTAACATATCCTTAACAAAAAAATCAAGAAATAATAACTTTAACATTATCCAATCATTCTCATTAAAACCTTTTTGTAAGCTAAAAATTCATAAAAATAATATCCATATTCCTTTGGGGGTTTGACATTTGAAATCTCTAAAACATGGCTCCTTGAATTAAGCAGGTTCAAGGATGATTACCATACCCTAATATGAAAAAACCCACGTATTTGGTAAAAAAAACGTGGAGAACTTTGTCCTCTTCCTTGGAGCTTGAAAGTTCTTGAAAATGGAGATTTTTTTTTGAGATATTTGATCTAATATATAGGGTTTGAATTGGTGGGTGAAATGAGGTTTAAAATGACCTAAGTAAGTCCAAAAATGATCCCCAATGTTCCAGAAAGACCACAACACCATTTTGACACTTTTCCAAAATCAAATTTGACATAAAAATGATGCGGCCAAATCTAGGAATTGGCTGCGTGTCGTGGAGCAAGATGAAGATTTTACCTCTCAACATTTTGAGTCATTGGACCTCGTGTCACTCGCGTGAAGCACATGTAGCTTTTGTGCCAGGAGCGCCACACGAGGCTACCTCCACATTTTGGCCTTACAGGCTGCCTTGGGCAGCTTTTTCTCCAATATTTGGGTCCTATTTGGGGGCCCTTCGGGTGGTCTCCGAGGAGTCTTACTCGAACATTTTGATTCTTCATACATCCCTCTAGGTTGTAGGTCCAACCCAATTGTTTTAGACACTAAAAACTACCCAAAAACATGCTCCAAAATCAAGGAGACACTAGCACATTCTAAAGCACATTTACCGAACGTCATGGATGTTCTTCGACGTTTAACTTTAAAACTTCACTAACTGAACTCCAAGACTAAAATGCACTGTTTTAAATCATTATTAACTCATTAAGAACATGTGAAGCTCTAGTTTTAGCAATTTCATTTTTAGGTTCGTTACAATCTCCCCCACTAGAACAACATTTTCCCTCGAATGAATCTAAAAACTTCCAGGAACTTCAACGACACAAATAGAATCATGCCACACATGTCATCCAGGTCATAAAATTAATATATAATGCACCAAACTTTCAAAAGGAAGACTAGCTTCATATCACTAAAAACTTTAAGCAACATAAGAAAATTTGGAAAAGTTTCCACAATTCAAAGCGGATATTTACTTCTTCATTTTTTATTTAGATTATGGAGAAACTAATTTCTCAAACATTTGACATGCTCATCACATAATCATGAAAATCAACATGCAATAACCTTCAAATCACATATCGACACATAACATAAAAAAAACTTTGAAGCGATTAAGTATTATCATTAGCTACATATTATAAAAGAGAGATAGATTAGCTACCAATTTACTCATATAAGTATGATAACATGAAGAGCATGCAAAACATGACATTATCAATGAAACTCATACCATAAGGAGACATTCAACACAAACTAATGCTTGACTCCATAACAAACCAAACTACCAAGGATTTTGGCCTTAATATTGAGTAAGAATAAAAAGAAGATAAGTTTAACAACTACCTTGCTACTCAATCAATTCTCCCCCCACTTAGGGTAAACTCATCTAAAGCAAATAAAAAAAAATCATAAAGAGCTTAGGACTTACCAACGCCTTCATTCCGGATTAGTCCCCACTTTAGCTCCGTGTGCATAGAAACAATTCTTCTTTGGAGCATTGGTTGACCTCCTTCCCTTTTGCCTTGGGGGTAGGGAAATATCTTATCTTATGAACTCTATTACTACATCCAAAGGAACCATCCATGCTAGAAAGATACCTACCCAAGTGTTTCTTCCCACAACTATTACACCTAGGACTCTCAAAATCATAACCACGTCCTTGAGAATTTAGGTTGGAAACCCTAACCTTGTTCCCCATGGAAGAGTCTTGATTATAGAACCTCTTCAAGATTTGGGTTTACTTGTATCATCCACCCTAGACCTGTTCCCATCACTATTTCGCTCCCTAAGCTTCGACTGTTCAATTTGTTGAGCATACACCTTGATCCTATAGACATCCATATCATTAAGGAGCATTGTTGTACGACATTCTTTTTCCACCAAGGTTGACACCCCCATCACAAATTTTTCTATCCTATACCTAGGTCTGGCTACCAAGGTTGGGGTATACTTAGATAGTTTTGTAAGTTTGAGAGAGTACTCTTTCAATCTCATTCCCCCCTTGATGAAAATTCATGATTTCAACAAACTTTCTCTCCCTAAACTCTAAGGGATAAAATCTATCAAGAAAAGCACCTATTAACACTTCCCTATCTACCGGACCTTCCCTTAAGGGACTCTCATCCCTCAATAGCCCAAACGACACTTGTACCACATCTTTTAGTTGATAAGCGTCTAGTTCCACTTTATTTCTAGGAGTCACACCCATAATATCCACCACTTTGAATACCTCATCTATGAAGCCTTATGGATTTTCATTCACTTTAGTTCCATGGAAAGTAGGAGGGTTCATCCTCATGAAATCTTGTATTCTAGAAGTGGGAGTACTGACATTCGGCTGAGGTTGAGGTCCAACTCCTAGGTTCGTTTGGGAAGACACATGATTAATGACGACTTGATCTTGAGTCATCATGAGTTGGGTCATGATCCTAAGAGCATCCCTTATCTCCGTATTAGTCATATCCATTTCAACATAAGGAGTTTTAGGAACTTTGGGCATTGGAGTCATTTGAGGTGCTTGAGGTCATTGAGTTTCTAGAGATTCTTAACGGGGAACCTCCTCATTAGTATCCTCTTGGAAAACTATACGGACTTGCTCACCACGTAGAGGGATCCTCTCGTTAGCTACTTATCCTTCCTCCCTTCTAGAGGGTGTCCTCCTTGTATTCATGACCCATTAACACAAGACAAGATGTTTAGAAAAGAAACTTATAGAACTCAACTCTATGGCACGACACTAGAGTAATGAAGAAAGTGAAAGTTCTATCGTCCTATAATCTCTCACTCATTTTTATGTTGTGACTCACACTGATCACCAAGACTCTACAAGACGTGGATTGTGAGAATTTGTACCCTAAACTATTTCCCAAAACCTTACACTCTTATACCAAGTTTGTAATGGCCCCCAAGTACACCCAAGAATTTAGGAAATATTTAAGTCGTCACCAGGCGTGCTTGACCTCTTGCACAAGCCTCCTAGCTATCATTCAATACATAAAATATGAAAAGTACTGCAGCATTAAAACATATCACAAGAATATAATAATAAGAAACTTCTTTATAAAAGCTAAGGAATAAATATCGTCGTTGCTAGCCAACTTAAAGACATGACATAAATAACTTAGAGACACGACCCTTTACATTGAAAGAAAAATACATAAACAGTCTAACACGAGTCTTAAAGAAGAATTAAAGAAAATAGACTATGCCATGTAATATATGAGGACATACTTAGTCTTCAAAGAATCGATTCCCAAGCTTGCGTTCTAACCTTCAACTTGCCTCCAATCTATACTTATACAGTATAGAAAAGGGTGGGGTTAGTACAAACATTCTACTAAGTATGAAATTATGCAAAATCATGCAAAAAATTGAAAAATTAGTTGAACATACAAGTCATGTTATTTTGATAAAAAACTTGATGAATTAAGTTACAAAACATTATATAGTATCATCATTTATCACAAACGGTAAACTTTAATTTTTTGTTAACATAGGAGCATACTTACTGTAAACCCAAAAATAAAATATGAACTACTCCTATCCTAAGTTATTCTAAGAATCTCCTAAGTAAACAATAAGGAAATTGCCCCTACAATCTCCTCAATACCTACTTAGGAGATCCTTAAGACTACTAAATAAGCATACTCCATTTCATTTATAGAAGTCACCATTAAATATCAAAGACACTATAGAAACATATACTTAGGAACCTCACATAAGAACCATCCCCCAAGAAAACTCCCAAGACACACTCAGTAAAATGTGAAAGTAGCATCGCATACTACTACTTCCACTTATTGTTCCTTAGGAATTACCTTAGACTAGGAAGATCACATTCATCACATAAATAGCTTTCATCATGCAAAACAAAATATAAACATGCTTCCTTACATTAGTTATAAGTCACAATACTGTCGATTGCATTATATAATAATCCATTCATAAATATCATATAAGGAAACACCAAGACTACCTCCAAATGTCAACTTGTGCTATGGATAGGTAGTGTCCCATTCCACCACCTACCCTATGTAGTAAAACCTTAAGAATATTTAGTTCATTTACTTACATTTGTGAAGGCTATCTTTAACCAACACAGACCACGAGAGCTTGATGTGGAATCCCGGTACTACCCTTACCAGAAAAGGGATCCTTACTTGCCTAAGGTAGGGTCATATTCTTTAGCCTTTACATGAATTCTCAAATAGCTATACCTACGCGGGCGTATAGTTACGGGATAATGAAATTTCTACTGAGTAACTCATTCTCTAATAGCGTGGAACACCTATCTCAAGAGGTACATTGGATACAACTTCTTTACTCATGAAGTGTACCCACCTCTTCTTCAAATCCTCTCGGTGCTAAGCATAACTCCCCCACAGAGTTTTAAACAATAATTTACTCTAGGTAAACAGATTAATATTGCACACCACATCTCCACTCACGATAGGCATCTAGCCTCTACCCAATATATGGAAAGCTCATCGGGAATAGTAAGGTTGCTAATGAACACTTCATACATAGGAATAGTATGGATGGCATAGACACGTCATATATACTCATAAAGATTGTCTACCATACAATCGCCCATTTTAATCCATTTGCTTCATTCATACATTCAAGTGTGTGTGTGTGAGAGAGTACATGTGGGCACACCTATTATATAATAACCATTATTCATATCATTGACTTCTAGACATGCTCAAACCCACATTCATCACAATTCACACATCAAATACACACTTTATTGAGAAATAAACCCTTCAAGATACTCATTTAAACCTCCTAAAAAAATATCATACATATGCATATAAAAATCATCACTTCACTTAACATACCATGCCTACAAGAATATTTTCACAATACACATATATCTACATAAACTTCAAGTAAACACCGCAACTAAAGGTAGACCATACCACTCAAATCATTTCATAACGAGAATTAAACAACGTAGTCAACTTATTCATTCAAAGTTTCACTACCTATCAAAAATTTATCCAAGAATTCATCATAAAATAGCCCTTAGGGAAGTAGTTAATCCTCGACGAAACTACAAAGAAACACCAACTTTAACATTATCCAATCATGCTCATTAAACTAATTTTGTAAGCCAAAAATTGATAAAAATAATATACATTAATCTATTGGGGTTTTGAAATTAAAATCATCATATAAAACTAAGAGAAACTTATTTTTATCACAAAATATTTTCATGCAAAGACCCAAACATAGAGTCAAGAAATAAAGAATTTTGAAGTTAAATCCTTTTGAAATCTCTTTGAAATGTCTCCTTGAATGAAATAAGGTTTAAGGATGATTAATATAAATTTATATTAAGAAATTCATGAATTTTGTGAAGAAAATGTGAACAACTTGGTCCTCTTCCTTGGACCGTAATGCTCCTCGAAAATGGAGGTTTTTTTTGGAAAAAAGGTTTTTGGAGAAATTTGATTTGATCTTTAGGGATTGAATTGGTTGTTTAAATGAGGTTTAGTATGATCCACATCAGTTCACAAATGGTCCTCAAAGTTCCTAAAAGACCCCTACACCATTTGGACCCTTTTCCAAAAATCAAATTTGACTTAAAAACGACGCGGCCAAATCTAGGAATTGGATGTGAATAGTTGAACAAGCTCCAGATTTTTCTTCTCAATATTTTAAGGAAGTGGACCTCGTGGCACTCTCGCGACGCACAGACAGCTTCAGTTCCAGGCGTGAGGCCTCCTCCACATTTTGGCCTTACACATTGCCTTGGGAAGCTTCTTGTCCAATGTTTGGGTTCTCCTTGGGGGCCCTTGGGGTAGTCCCCGAGGAGTTGCACTCAAATATTTTAACCCTAGGTACATCCCTCCAGGTACTATGGAAAACTCACTGATTTTAGACACAAAAAACTACCTAAAAACATGCACCAAAATAAGGACACACTAGCACATTTTCCGAACATGTTTGAAGTTATTGGACGTTTGACTTTAAAACATCACAAACCGACTTTTATTGCTAAAATACACTATTTTAAATCATTATTAACCCATGAAGCACATGAGAATCTCATTTTTGACCTATTTAATTTTTAGGGTCGTTACAGTATAACGAGACTTCATGTCGGCCTCCGCCTACCATGTTGCTCCCTTTACCAGGTGGTTTCTCCGTAGGATTTTAACGGAGGCCACCTATCTGTTTCTCATTTTCATGACTTTGCGATCTAAAATTTCCACTGGAACCTCTTTATATGAAAGTCTCTCATCAAGACCTAACCATTCAATAGGATGAAAGGATATTGAATCACCAATAAACTTCTTTAGCATGGAGACATGAAATACCAGATGAACTGAATCTAGTTCACTAGGTAGTCTTAACTCATACTCAACCTTTCCAACCCATTCCAAAACCTCATAGGGACCTACATACCGCGAACTTAACTTTCCGTTTTTGCCGAATCTCATCACCTCTTTCATAGGTTAAATCTTCAAATACACCACATAACCTACTTCAAAATCGAGATATCTTCCTCTATTGTAGGCATATGACGTTTGCTGACTATACACTATTTTCAACCAATCCCTTATCATATAAACCTTCTCCAAAGAGTCATAGATTATTTTGGGATAAAGGAATGAACACTTAACAACATCAAACCACCCAACCGGAGACCTACACCGCCTGCCACAGATTGCTTCAAGAGGTTCCATGGATATACTCAAATAGTATCTACTATTATAGGAGAACTCAATGGTCGGTATACACATCCACATAAAATATATCACACAAGATCTTAACATGTCTTCTAGGGTTTGTATAGTACGTTATTCTTGACAATTTGTTTGGAGATGAAAAGCGTTGCTAAGTTCACTTGAATACAAAATCCTTTTTGGAAAGACCTCACAAAACTGGAACTGAATTGAGCGCTCTATTCGATGTACTCAAAATCTCATTAATGTAGACCATTGCATAATCCTCCACCATATAAGTAGACTTAATGGGGATATAGTGAGCGGATTTTTCTAATCTATACACTCTGGCCTAAATTGACTCATTTTTCCTCTGGGTTCGAGGCAACCCAACAACAAAATCCAGATTAATTTATCCCATTTCAATGTAAAAACACCCATTTCTTGCATTATACCACTAGGCTTTAGATGCTCGACTTTTTCTTGTTGGGAATTTGGAAACTTGGATACAAACTCCGCTATATCCCTTTTCAAGCCATCCAACCAATATAAATCTCAAAGGTCACAATATATTTTGGTAACACCCAAATTAATTGAATATTGGATACCATGAGCTTCTTCCAAAACCTTTCCCTTGAAATCATCAACAGCTGTTACACACAATCTACCTTTGTATTTGATAACACCAGGCCCCCTTGGTAGAATGACTCAATCAACTTTTTAAGTACCAATTTCATCAAATCCATCAATATTGGGTCAATATGTTTCTTAGACTTTACCTCAATAATTAATGATAACTCGGAGTTATTATGAAGCGTAAAACCACCAATTGGGTAATCTTCCAACCGAACACTTAATCGAGCCAACCTATGAACATCTTTCACTAGGTATTTCTTCCAATCTTCTACATGAGGCACACTACCCATTGTCATACAACTCAAAGAATCCGCAACCACATTGGTCTTGTCGGGGTGGTAGAGAACACTCATGTCGTGATCTTTGAATAATTCCAACAATCTTCTTTCTCAGAGATTTAACACCTTTTAACTAAACACATATTGAAGACTCTTATGGTCGGTATACACATTTATATGAACACCATATAAGTAATGCCTCCAATTTTCATAGCAAAAACTCAAGTCGCTAATCAAAAATCATGAGTTGGATAATTCTTCTCATGACCTTCAGTTTTTTAGAGGCATATGTTAATACCCTCCAATGTTGTATAAGGACACAACCAAAACCCACTCGGGGTGCATCACACTATATAACAAAACCCTTGGCACCCTCTCGTAAAGTCAATATTGGAGTAGAGGTAAACCTATCTTTTAATATTGGGAAGCTTTTTTCACATGCGTCCAACCACTCAAATTTCACACTTTTTTTTCTAGGTAGTCAAAGGAGAAGTAATGGACGCAAACCCATCCACAAACCTCCTATAGTTCCCGGCTAAACCCAAGAAATGTACAATATCGGTCAGAGTCAGTAGTATAGGCCAACTCTTAACCGTCTTGATTTTCTTTAAATCGAAATCTATACCCTCACTCTAGATAATATGACTAAGAAACACCACCGATCTCAACACAAATTCACACTTGATATACTTGGCAAATAGTTGGTGTTTCTTAAGAACTATCAATACAATTCTAAAATGGACCATGTTTTCAACGTTATTCTTCTAATATACCAAGATATCGTCAATGAAGACAATCAAAAAGAAATATAGGTAATTTTATAAAACCCTATTCATAGGGTCCATGATGGTCGCCGGGGCATTTATGATCCCAAAGAACATTATTAGGAACTCATAGTGACTACCTAGTTTGAAATATCGTTTCAGGTACATCCTCACCTCTCACCCTAAGTTGGTGATACCCCGACCAAGTTAATTTTAGAAAAGTATCTTTTCTTTTGGAGTTGATAAAAAAATCGTCTATCCAAGGGAGAGGAAACTTATTCTTAGTGCTGACCTTATTGAGTTGACAATACTCAATGCACATCCTAAGGTACCCATCCTTCTTGTTAACAATTAAGACTGGAGCTACCCATTGTTAAATACTAGGTTGAATGAAACCCTTGTCTAATAAGTCTTTGAGTTGAAGCTTTAAGTCTTTCAACTCATACGGAGCCATCCATTAAGGAGGGATTGAATGGGATTTTGTATCTTGTAACAAGTCATGACCAAAGTCTAATTCCCGCTCGGAAGGAATATCGGGCAAGTCAGCGGGAAAGATTTTTAGAAAGACCTTCATTAAGGGGATCGACTCTATTGGAGGAATGTCAGACTCAAGATCTTTGACTCTTACAATATGGTAACGACACACCTTAGAGATCACTTTAGAAGCTTTTACACAACAAATGATACGACCTCTAGGAATTAAGTTACCCCCCTTCCACTCTAAGATGGGTTCATTAGGAAAACTTGATCTTACCAATCTTCTTCAACAATCAATTGAAGAAAAAAAATGCAACCAATCCATTTCCAAAATAACAACCCAAGCAAAGTTATCAAGCTCTATACAATCCACCCACATAACTCTATTGGGCAATGATATAGGACAACTGATAAATTATCTCCTAGCCACAATGGAGTAACTCATTAGGGTTGTAACCGTAAAATGGTTCTATGAAAATATCAGGTTTAACATCAAAAGTTTTAGCTACTAGAGGATTTATAAATGATAATTTTGCACTAGGAAAAAGTAAAGCATAAACATCAATTGAGAAAACTTGTAATTGTCACCTCCGGGAAGATCCCTATACGCAACCGACATTAGCATCCTCGGAGAGGAATAAGAATAAACACTTAGCATTCGTCATTAAATTCATAGGTTAAAAACGCAAAAAATTCAAAATTTTTAATATATAATACTTCTTGAGGTTTACTTAGACTTCTCTCTTACGCAAAATATATTCATATAAAGTACACATAGGCCCTTCATATAAGTATAATACATAGTATTCTACTTTAATGGAACATATATATTATATACATAACATAGTCTTAAAATGGATGTCTCATATTAAACCATCTAAAAAAAGAGTATAACAATTCGGCAGAGCCCACAGAGCAAATATAAAGCAACATCTAGGTTATGCAATCAAAGTATTCAAATGAAAGAGAATGAAGAAAGTATCTTTAAGACTAATCAACATCCGAATCTAGAAAGTGGTATTGTCTTCAAAGTGTTGAAGACCTATCCAACTTGGAGAATGAGGATCCAAGTATTCTTCAAATGTCGTCACGAATCCTTTAATGAACAGAACCTAAAATGTTGGAAAAAAAGGGATAAATGGGTTTACCATATCACTTGTATTAAGTATAGGACCATATGCACACTCAACATAAGAATCATGCTTTAAAAGGGACAATTTGTAATGATATGCAAAGTTACTATAACATCCCACCATTATGCACCATTAAGAATCATATGAATCAATCACCACATAATCCTTAATACAATATCATATTCAACCCAATACCAACACTACAAAGTTAAGTCCAACATATTTATAGCCAACCAACCTCAACAACACATTATATCCATAAGTCATATATAAGAGCTTCATAATATTTCAACACATACTAGACTCTTACCCTTAACCCCTCATCAAGTCTACAAGTGCAATGAGCAACCAAAACCCTATAACTTAACTTAATTAAGTAAAACAAGACAAAAACCATAAGTAATTCTTAACGTAACATAACATAACATCAAGAGTAACTATCATCATACTTTACCAATATAGACCAACAACATTGTCATAAGTGAAACTAACATCATACAGAGTCAATAACATGTAAAGTCAATATATACATAGCATATACATTATACATAACAAGAACGCTCTCCTAAGGCTTCCCTTAAGGCAAACTAGTGCAAGGCATAGGTCTAGTCCCATAGCCTTACCAAGGCTTAGTCAATCATCTTAAGTCACCCTAGTTAGTGTTTACTTCACTACTTTACTTTACTTTCGGGAACATTTTACCTTAACCTACATAGACCACATGAGACAATGTGGAATCCGGTGTCATGTAAATCTACACCAAAAGAAGTTGGACTAGTTGCCGCGGTTGTACCAAAACATGAACATATCATCTATGTGGATCTATTAGCTAGTAATCCTATGGGAGAAACAAAGTTCATGAACTAGGAGATATAGTTGGGATACTCTTTAATCTACATGCATTGTAGTCTCCAATTTTATGAGTACATTAATGAACCCACGTTCTTTATGTGGGAAAGGACACTCCTCACTACTAGTTCTCTCGGTGCTAAGCTAGAGTCCCTTTTGAAATGTCTGTCATTTATAATTACATTTTTAATTATGTCATAGGGTCTACCTCTTGTATAGTCATAGTCATATCTCATTATAAATTGCATAATAACACCTTTCATTACAACCCTCATAAGAAATATTAGCACATTAACATCATTATATCATAGTAAGGCACATAAGTACTTCATCACCAACCTTATATCATTAAATCTTAAGTATAATATCACAATCACATAATAAACATATTTCAATTCAACATCATACCAACCTAATAAATCTTATCATAATGTATACTTAAATATCAATTCTTTACTAAATATGAGTAATCATAGCTGATGTAAAGGTTTGCGATTATAAGACTTACCCTAGTCTCCTTCACAAGATATTTTCAAGATTTTACCATCGACAATCCAATTCAACCCAACAATTAGTGTAATATCATTACACAATATTGAATAACAAAGTAATGAAGTGAATTGAATCATTACACATTAATTCATCACTAGTTCATAGCCCAGGGTTAGGGACTTAGCTCAAATCCATGATCTACTTCACAACCTAGGATAATTAATCAAGAAAAAGCATAATTTAATTAATATACATCATAATGTACTCATATTTATCTGAATAAATCATAAAAAATCCACTTAAAAGACTCAAAGTCGTAATAGAAGAAAACCCACTTGAAACTCTTCTAATTGAAACAAATATATAAAAAAACCCTTAGGGAAAGGAATCCCAAAGGTGAAAGGAATATCATACCTTGTTAATTGATTAAAATTGATGGAGAAAATACCCTCTATTGCATCCCTTATACCTTGACCTAGCCTTCAACAAAGTTTTTCTATTTGGGAGAGAGAAAGAAGAGAGACGAAAGAATAATTGAGTTTTGGGAATAATGAGAGTTGGGTTTAGTTTAAATAGGATAAGGTATTTATATAGGTCATAAACTAATATAAATAGACCTAACTTAACTCCTAAATGATGAACTAACCACCTAATAAATTAATTTAACTAACCTAAAATGTGGCTGAAAAAACTTTGACTTGACCTACGAAACCCCACCTACGGGTCGTAGGTCAGTCGAAGGGGAAGACACCCCACCCGTGCTGAACATAGGTCGTTTTGGTTAGTGACTTGCCAAAATGAACCCCTCACGCAATTGACAAAGTTACCATCGACGGTGGACATCGATTCCCCATCGATTGTCCTACGACTCGTTGGTCGGCAACTGCCGATGGCACTGTCTTCTGACACCTTTTAGCCAAACAAGAAGTCATCCTCAAGGACCATTTGGCTTATCCCTGGGGAGTCAGACTCAGTTTTTTTGACTATAAACAAACTCTAGTACATGTTACACACCTTTAAACCAAATTTCATCATTTTCCCACTCTAAAAACCTTGTCAATTAGATTAAGTCACACTAGCACCGCTTGTACTACTTTCTGAACGTCATGGATGTTTCTTCATGTTTTTACTCTAAAACTTCCTAAATGAGTTATTTACATTATAATTTACTTTAAAACAATTTTTCAATTCTTAGAATCTCATGTTAAACTCTAGATTAGGCTTTAGACTTCTTGACTATTACATTATTCCCACTTAGGAACTTTTGTCCCCGAATGTCACTAAAATTCTTTAAAAGGAAGGGATAGACTATGTACAAGAGTCTGAACCAATAAAAAAATATAAAAAATGAGTTAAAATTCCAATCAACCTAACCACATGACCCTTTTATGCCATGCAACTTAAAATATCAATTTTTTCAACCCATAAGAGCTCAACATTCACTACTTGTATATTTGCTTATGCGGAAGCTTTCTTAACCACATATCATCATCCTCCATGAACTCATGAAGGCACAACATAAAAAATTACACCGCATGGGGTCAAAACATACAAAAGAAAAAATGTCATGTTTAGGCATAAAGTTCATTGTGATTTACGGTAGCATGTACTTTTTTTTTTGCAAAATTACACAAAATTTAAAGTAACTTCAAATAAAAAAATTATTTTCACAATAAATAGGAACATAATAACCTTAGTTATCAAATAGATGAGGATAACAGAACTTCATGTTGGCCTCGGCCTCCTATGTTGCACCCTCAACTAGGTTGTTCTTCCATAACTCCTTTACGGAAGCCACCTCTTTGTTCCTTAACTATTGTACTTGTCTATCAAGTATTTCAACAGGAACCTACTCATAAGAGAGGTTCTCTTGAACACCTAGACCCTTAATAGTAAGAGTGGACTCGGGATTATTGATACACTTCTTAAGCATAGATACATGGAACAACGGATGAACCGAAGCCAATTCACTAGGTAACTCCAACTCATATTCAACTTTACCAACTCTGTGCAAAATTTCATAGGGACCCACATAACGAGGAATTAACTTCCCTTTCTTTCAAAATCCACCATCCCTTTCATAGGTGAAATTTTTAGATACACCTTATCACCTTCTTCAAACTCTAATTCTCTTCTCCCATGGTTGGCATAAGACTTTTGGTGGCTATAGGATATTTTCAAGTGATTACTTATCATATGAACCATCTCCAAAGTATTATAACTCAATTTGGGACCTAGGAGTGAAGACTCACCCACTTCAAACCATTAAATTGGAGACCTATATTCGACACTACAAGGATTCAAAAGGAGACATAGATATATGTTAATGGTAACTATTGTTCTAGAAAAAATAAACGAAAGACAAGTGTTTATCCCAAATTCACTTGAATTCAATTATACAAGCTCTAAATATATCCTCAAAAGTTTTAATAGTACGTTCTGCTTGACCATCCGTTTAGTAATGGAAAGTAGTCGTTAGGTTTACCTTTATACTCAACCCTTTTTGAAACGACCTCCAAAACATAGATGTTAATTGTGCACACTTATGCGATATGATGAATAACAAAATACCATGGAGACATACAATCTCATGTATGAATATCCTTGCATAATCCTTTGCCGAGTAAGTGGACTTGATTGGAATAAAATTAGAAGATTTGGTAAAACTATTCACCACCACCCGTATGGAGTCATGTTGCTTTTGTGTGAGAGGATAACCAACTATGAAATCCGTATTAATATCTTCCCACTTCCAAGTGGGAACTTGTATTTCTTGAAGTAACCCACCCGAGTTTTAGTGTTTGGCTTTCACTTGTTGGCAATTTGAACATTTTACAACAAATTTCGCTATGTTCCTTTTTAAGCCTTTCCCCAAAAAACTTCTCGAAGGTCATGATAATTATTTGTAGAACCAAAATCAATTGAATAACGGGAACCATGAGCTTCCTTAATAATCCGATTTCTCAGATCATGGAAATTGGGTACACACAACCTTCCTTGATACCTCAACCACACCATACTCCCAAGGAGAATGACTCATTAACACTAAGTGAATCCTTCATCTCCATCAATGGTAGATCAAGGTGTTTCTCAGATTTCACCTTAACCACCAAAGATGATTTAGAGTTTTCATGGACCATAAAACCACTATGTGGAGAATCTTCCAATCTAACACCCAATCTTGCAAACCTATAAACATCTATCACTAGGTTTTTTGTGATTTTATCTATATGAGACACACTACCCATGGTCATACTACTTAGAGCATCATCAACCAATTCATCTTGTCGGGATGGTAGAGAACACTCATGTCATAATCTATTAACAATTCCAACCACCTTCTTTGTTAGAGAATAAACTCCTTTTAATTAAACAGATATTGAAGACTCTTGTGGCCGGTATACACATCAACATGGACACTACAAATAATGCCTCCATATTTTCAAGGCAAATTCCACGTCCTCTAATTCAGGATCATAAGTTTGATAATTGTTCACATGCGCCTCAAGTTGTCTAGAAACATAAGTCAATACTTTCCTATGTTGCATAAACACAGACCCTAAGCCCACTCAGAATGCATTATAATATAAAACAAAGCCCTTGGTACCCTGCGTTAAATTCAACAACAAACCGGAGGTAAGCCACTCTTTCAAGATTCGGAAGAATCTTTCACATGCCTCCGATCACTCAAATTTCACTTTTTCAGGTTAATGTAGCCAAAGGAGATGCAATGGATGCAAAACCATCCACAAACTTCCTATAGTATCCTGCTAGATCAAAAAAACTTTTAATATCGGTTGGTGTCAATGGTATAGGACAATTCTTTACCACTTCGGCTTTGTTTTGATCAACCTCAAGTCCCTCACTAGAGATGATATGACCAAGAAATTCCACCTACCACAACAAAAACTCACATTTGATATACGTGGAAAATATTTGTTTTTTCTCAAGCACTTGTAACACCATTCTTAAATGGTATATATGTTCAGCCTTATTTTTCGAATAAACCTGGATATCTTCAATGATTAAAATGACAAATGAATCTAAGAAACTTAGAAACACCTTTTTCATAAGATCCATAAATGTCGCTGAGTTATTATTGAGAGCAAAGCACATTACTAAGAACTCATAGTGACTATATCTAGTTTATAATGCCTTTTTTGATATATCCTCACCTCTCACCCTATGTTGTTGATACCTCGATCTCAAGTTAATCTTAGACAAGTAGCTCGCCCCTTGAAGTACATCAAATAATTCATCAGTCAAAGGGAGAGGATACTTGTTTTTAATAGTTACTTTATTGAGTTGGCAATAATCAATGAACATTCTAAGGAACCATCCTTCTTTTTCACAAACAAAACCTGAGCACCCTATCGAGAAAGACTAGATCTAATGAAGTCTTTTTCTAGTAAGTCCTTGATTTGAGCCTTCAATTCTTTCAATTCAGACAAAGCCAACCCATGTGGAGGAATTTAAATGGGATTGGTATCCAGTAGCTGGTCATTACAAAAATCAATTTCCCGTTCTGGAAGTATTACGGGAACATCATTAAGAAAGAACTCCAGAAACTCTCTTAGCATGATGATTAAATCAATGAGAGGAATTTTGGAGTCTAAATCATTGACTTTTACTATGTGGAATAAACACCTTTTTGAGATCATTTTACAAGTCTAAAGAAAAGAGAAGATACGACATCTAGGAATAGAATGTCCCCCCTTCCACTGTAAAATGTGTTTTATTTGGAAAATTTAACTTAAACAATTGTTGTTATACATTCAATGGAAGCAAAACAATCATGCAACCAATACATACAAAAAATTACATCAAAATTGATCATATCAAGTTATACTAATTCAACATGAGTAACTCTATTGGGAAACATTATTGTAAAATTTCTATATACCCTCTTTGCAAGCACTAACTCAACTACCAGGGTAGTTACCATGAAAGTTTCATTTAGGATATCGAGTAAAATGTTAAACTTTCTATATACTAAGGGAGTAACAAAAGAAAATGTAGCACCAAGATCAAATAAAGCATAAACATCAATAGAGAAGACTTGTAACACAATATTCACCATATTGGGAGAACTCTCTTGTTCACCCCTACAACGAAGAGCATAAAAGCGATTCTTCGTTCGAGCATCCACATTAGAACCACGATCTTGAGGTTACAAACTTCTTTTGAATTTTCCCTTAAAATTTGGACAATCCTTAACCTTGCGGCCACTCTTGCCACACCCAAAGAAATTGTCCTTCTCAACAAGGCAATCACCATAATGTTTCTTGCCACACTCTCTAAAAGTTGGCTTCTTTCTCGGTGAGCTACTACCTCTTCCCTTTTTAGGCGTAGGGTTAGATACCCTACCATCATGAGCCTTGGGAAATTTAGTAGGAACTTTACTTTAAAGCCTCTTTTTAAACCTAGGTTTGTCTTGAATTTGAAGCCTACCCTTAGAGGAGCCACCTTCATAAGACTTGACCCTCTTGGCCTTTCTACTCTTTTTTCATTACCAAGTTTCTTCCACTTATTGAGCATAAAGTATGAGATGAGACATATTCATATTATCATTAGGAATATCCAAATTACATTCTTCCACAAAATCATCGGACACCCCCATAAAAAAATGACTCATATCTTCCCTTGTGTTTGATACCAAGGATGGAGCACGCTTTGAAAATTTAGTGAATTTCATGGAATAGTCAAGTAAAATAATACCTCCTTGACGAAGGTTGATGAATTTCTACACCTAAGCTTACCTTATCTCTCTATGATAAAACCTATCAATGAAGCCTATTGAAGATCTCCGAAGTCACCAGACTACCCCTTATTGCCCTGCTATCCTTTTATTGCATGTACCAAGTTTGGGCTTTATCTTTTAGTTTATAGGACACCAACTTCTCCTTCTCAATTTAGATCACATCAATAATATAAAGGATCTTATATATCTCATCGAGGGAATCTTGAGGGTCCTCATCCGGCTTCGACCCCAAGAACAAAGGTGGGTTCATTCTAGTAAAGTCTCACAAATGAGAGGCCATAGAGTTAGCATGTTGAGGCACTATATGTACAACATCCCTATTCATTTGGTACATCACATCTTGAACTTGAGAAGTGACGAAATTCTTGAGAGGTTATTTCTTAGGCTAAAGCGAGAAAGGCTATCTTATATCTCTATCAATCATCGGTGGAGGAAAATCTGGAACTTGATAGCCCATAGTTACT
Source organism: Solanum habrochaites (assembly GCA_027704765.1). NCBI lineage: Eukaryota > Viridiplantae > Streptophyta > Magnoliopsida > Solanales > Solanaceae > Solanum > Solanum habrochaites. The sequence goes on from JAKWJA010002493.1 coordinate 16,532,114, forward strand.
TTTTCAAGTGGAGACACTTGGTTGTCTTGTGAAGGCACTTGGTTGTCATGAGATCCCACATTTTCCATATCTTCCTAAGCCCTTCTAGATGTTGCTCTTCAAGTATTCATACCTATAACAACGATAAAATATTTAGATGAAAACACATAATAACACTCTAGAGACACGACATAGGAATACAATAAGAAGAGAGTTTCTAAGCATCATATAGCCTCTCATTCATAAGTGTGGTATTCCTAACAATTATGAATATGAATCTACATAGTTGTGGTTCAATGAGACATCATTTCTAGGGATATTCAACCTAATGCTCTGATACCAAAGTTTGTCATATCCGGGAAGAACCCACCAGACACAACCGGCATCGTCGTCCTTGAAGAGGATTAATAATAGCGTCTTAGTATTCATCATTACATTCATAGGTTAAAAATGCGAAAAATTTAGAATTTCTCATCTATACTACTTCTTGAAGTTTACTTAGACCTCTCGCTTACACATAATATATTCATATCGAGTATGCATAGACCCTTCATATAAGAAAAATACATAGTCTTCTATTTTTATGGAACACATATATAAGATACATAACATAGTCTTAAAACGGATGTCTCATATTAAACCATCTAAAAAAGAGTATAAAAATTAGGCATATCCCATACATCAATACTAAAGCCACATACTGGCCATACAATTATAACACTCAATGAAAGAGAATGAACAAAGTGTCTCTATGACTAATAACCATCCAATCCTAGAAAGTGGCATTGTCCTCGATTGGTGAGGACCTACCAAACTAAGAGAATGAGTATCCAAGTCTTCTTCAAATATCGCACGAATCATTCAACAAACAAAACCTATATTGTTGGGGAAAATGGAGAAACAGGGTTAGCACATCACTTGTACTAAGTATAGGACCATATGCACACACAATATAAGAATCATGCTTTAAAAAGGTAAATTTCTAATGATATTCCAAATTACTATAAAATCCCACCTTTATGCATAATTAAGAATCATATGAATCAATCACCACATAATCCTCAATACATAATCGTGTTCAACGCAAGACAACCAATAAAAGTCAACTCAATATATGTATAGCAAACAAACGTCTACATCACATTATAACCACAAAACATATATAAGAACTTCATAATATTTCAACACATACTAGACCCTTACCCATAACCAATCATCTAGTCTAAAAGTGCAATGACCAAGGAAAGAACCATAACCTCAATTAATCAAGTAAACTAAGAGAGAGGGCCATAAGTAATGTCTAACTTCACATAACATAACACCAAGAGTAAGGCAAAGTAGTGCAAGGCATAGTAGAGTACCATACCCCTACCTAGGGTAAGTGAAACCTCTTAAGTCACCATAGTTAGTGTTGACTTAACTGACATAGACCACATAAGCCAATGTAGAATCCGGTGTCATGGAACTCTACACCAAAAGAAGGTGGACTACATACCAAGGTACTACCAAAACATGAATATAGCATCTATATGGATCCACTAACTAGTATTCCTATGGGGGAAATATCGTTCAAGAACTAGGAGATATAGTTGGGACCCTTTTTATGCTACATGCATTATAGTATCCAATTTCATGTACATTAGTGATCCTACCTTCCCTATGTGGAAAGGGATGCTCCTCACTACTTGTTCACTCTGTGCTAAGGTAGCGTCCCTTTAGAAATGTCTTTTATTAGTAATCATATCTTAGATTAGTTTATAGGGTCTACCCCATATATAGTCTTAGTTAAAGTTCAATAGGAATTCAACCATAAGACCTTTCATTACAAACCTCATAAGTGATACTAGCACATTAACATCATTATATCATGGTAAGTCACATATGTACTTCATCACAAACCTAATATCATTACATCTTAAGCATAATCTCACAATCACATAATCAAGAAATTTCAATTCAATATCATACCAAACCTAATCAATCTTATTATAAGGTATACTTCGATATCACTTCATCAATAAACATAAGTAATCCTAATTGAAGTAAAGGTTTGAGATTACAATACTTACCACAATCTCTTTCACATGCCATCATCAAGGCTTTACCATGAACCATCCAATTCAACCCAACAGGGGGTGTAATAATTTCACACAATATAAAATAACACAATCATGAATTCTTACCCTACGGTTAGAGACTTAGGTCAAATTCATGATCTACTTCACAACCTAGGTTAATTAATCAAGAAAAAACATAATTTAATTACAATACATCATATTATACTCACAATTATATAAATAAATCATAAAAAATCATTGAGAAGATTCAATTTTGATAATAGCATCAAATCTACGTGAAACTCTTCTTTTTGAAACAATTTTTGAAAGAACCCTTTCAAGAAAAGAATACAAAATGTGAAAGTAATCTCATACCTTGTTAATTTATAAATACTAATGGAGAGAAGACCATCTATTTCATCCCTTATATCTTGTCCTGGCCTTCAATGGAGTTCTTCCATTCGAGAGAGAGAAAGAAGAGAGAAGGAAGAGCAATTGGGTTTTGGGAATTATGAGAGTTGGCTTAAATTAATTATGATAGGGTCTTCATATAGGTAATTAAGTAACTTAGTCATACCTCCCTTAACCCACAACTAATTAACTAAACACGTAATTAATTATTTTAACTTACCTAAAATGTGGTAGCAAAACAATGACCAGACGCACAAAACCCCGACCTACGGGTCGTAGGTCCATCTCCGACCAAGGCTCCCTTTGTGTTGAGAATCGTTAGTTTTGGTCTGATACTTGCCCCTTCAGTTGGACAATGCTTTGTTAGTTGGCAACGTTCGATGGCACTGTATTTTGACAACCTTTAGCCAAACAAGAAGGGTCCTCATCAAGGACCCTTTGGTTGATTCTTGGGAAGTTGTACCCCGATGTTTCTAATTTTAATAAATCTACTAAATTTTAAACACATTTTGAACAAATTTCATTTGGTCAAATAAACTAAGGATCACTATCACCTCTTGAACTAGTTTTCGAACGTCAGGGACGTTTCTTGACGTTTTGATTCTAAAACATCCTAAATGACTTCTATACATTAGAATTGACTTTAAAAAAGTTTTTCAAATCTTATAATCCCATTTTAGGTTCTATATTAGAATTTAGACTTTTGAATATTACAGTAACATAAAGGTGACCACATAGAGAGATCTTCTTGCTCTCCCCTAGAGTAGAGAGCGTAAAACTTGTTCCTCTTTGGAGAATCACACCTAGGACCACTTGTTTTATCTTGGAAACAACCCTTATCTTTACTACTTACATTAGTAAAATAATTAACCTTATGTCCATTCTTACCACACCAAAATAAATTTCCAGTTCCCACCAAACACTCACCTCTATTCTTCTTACCACACATTGGACAAGTAGGTTTGTCACTTGGTGAATTTATACTTCTTGGCTTTTTAGACTTAGGTTTAAAAATCCTATCCCTCTTAGCCTTAGGTAAATTTTAAGAGATTTTGTCAGAGACCATATTATTGAACCTAGACTTTTCTTGAATATAAGGCCTACTGTTGGAAGTACTTTGTTTATAAGACTTGGACCGTTTAAACTCCCGATTTTCGCTCTTGATCCTAGTCTCCTCAACTTGTTAAGCATGAACCATCATACGATATATATCCATATTTTCATGTAGCATCGCCGAACAACACTACTCAACTAATTAATCGGACACTTTCGTCACCAAGCGACTCATCTCATCCCTAGAATTAGATACAATCGAAGGAGAATATTTTGAATATTTGGTAAAATGCAAGGAGTACTCTTTTACACTCATACCTTCTTTATGAAAGTTAATGAATTCATCCACTTTTGCCTCCAAGTTCTCCCTAGAATGAACTGATAAAGAAAATCCCATCTAAACATCTCCCAAGCGATAGGACACGCTCTCAAGGCATTGGGTGTACCATATTTTATCTACATTCGTGAGTTCATCATTCACTTACGACCCATAGAACATAGGAGGTTTATTCCTAATGAAATCCCTCAAGTGGGGAGCCTTGGTACTAGAATTTTGTTAAGCACGGGGTCCAACCTCAATATCTGCTTGAGCCGCCATGGCTTGAGCTTGAGTGCATACCACTTGAGATTTGTTGGTCATAGCTTGAGCCGAAGTCACAAATTTCAAACTTATCTTTTCATACGTCATAGGTGGACGAATGACCAGAGCATGGTCTTGTAGAGGAACTTTATATCCTTGTGGATGGACTTGGTTCTCTAGGGAAGGAACTTCCGCATTACCCAAATCTTCCTCCATTCTCCTTTCAACCGTCCTTCTAGTATTCATCTCCTATATCTACAAGAAAAGTATTATAAGAAAAAGGACACATAGAGTTACCACTTATAAGCACGACTTTCAAGATTACCAATAAGTGAGAGTTCCTAAGCATCACATAGCCTCTCATTCATAAGTGTAACGCGCTTCACACCCATGAACAAGACTCTTTGTCGTAGTAGTTTAGTGAGACATACACCCTAAGATTATTTCAACCTCATGCTCTAATATGAAGTTTTTCTTGACCGCGGAGTACCCCATAGATGTAATCGGTCATCTTTGGAGGGGACTAAGACTAGCCTTTTAGAATTCGTCATAACTTTTCATAGGTTAAAATGCGTAAAAATTAAAACTTTTATATATTGAGGTTTACATAGACCTCTCACATACTACATAGGTAGTTTACTTAGACTTCTCTCATAGGAAGCTTATATAGGCTTCTTTTTTAGACAATATCTATAAAACATAAGAATTTAGTCTAATACACCATATTACATTAAACCATATAAAATTACTAGAACATTAATGCATAGACCTTAATACAAATTAATAGTTGCCTCATAGGGATTACAACAATATCTTTAACAATAAGAGAGAAAGAGTGTATTTAGACTATTGCAAATCCAACTAGGCTAGATAGAAGACACTATACTTGAATATTGAGGATTTGCAAATCAACTTGGGAAAGATATCCAATTCTTTTTGCACATTGTCCTTGATACCTCAACAACCGGAACCTACATTGTTTTGGGAAAAGGAAAATAATATGGGTTAGTACATCCACTTTTATTAAGCATGGAAACATATGCACATAAATCATGGAAATCTCACTTAAAAGGACATTTAGATCAAACTCATGATAAATCACTTTTAGAAGCTTTAATGCACAATTAGCCACTAGCCACAACAAAACTCAATACAAATTTCATATCCAAATAGCCACAACAAAACTCAATACAAATTTCATATCCAAAATACGATCAATATCATGATAATTTCAATTACACATGAATACCATCAACATAAGTTCATATCACATGAATATTAGCATATAAATATCATATAACCAAAGCAGCGCCAACATCATAACAAAGAATGTACAAGAGTTGATATAAATATATCATACAAGACCCTTACTCACAACCCCTTCCCAAGCCGACAAGTGCAATGTCTATATAAATTCCATAGCCCCACATAGTCAAGAAAACAAGGAAAGAGATCATAAATAATGCACAAATTCACATAACATAGTATCATGAGTAGTCATTATCATAAATCGCAATAGTGACTAGCAACATGTTCATAAGTAAAACTAATATCATATAGGATTATCAAAATGTAAAGACAACATATGCATATTATTAAAGTCATAAGAATATAAGAACATCCTCCTATCACTTCCCTCAAGAACATCTAGTTCAATTCATAGGTAGAGTCTCATACTTCTATCTATACTTAGAAGAACCCCTTTAAGTCATCCTAATTAGAGTTCATTGTATTACATTCATTTTACTTTCGGGAAAAATGGCCTCCACTTATATAGAAAATGTGAGGAAAACATGGAATCTGGTGTCATGAAATCCTACACCGAAAGAAGATGGTCTTTACCTAGCAAGGTAGGACAAAAACATTAACATAGCTTGCTAGGTTGATCCACTAGCTAGTATTCCTATGGGGCCAACATAGTTCAAGAACTATGAGACATACTAGAGGCCATATTTATGAACAATAGCATTGTAATAACTAACTAATGAGAACCAATGTTAACCTTACTTACACCATTGGGAAGGGACACCTCTCATAAATAGTTCACTCGGTGCTAAGCTAATATCCCTTTTCGAAATGTCTATAAGTCATTCTTAATCATCACAACTTAATATAGGCCATAGGAAACTAAACCCTTGTATATTCAAAGTCATTAGTTCATTAGGTATTGTATGAGAATGTCCTTTCATTACAACCTTCCATTTATGAGATTAACACACTATCATCATAATATCATAGAAAGTCACATAAGTAATTCATATTAAACCTTATATCATCATACCTTAATCAGTATCTAACTATTCATACACTCATGAAATTTCAATAACATTTATCATTATATCACCTAACGAATCTAATAACATCTAATACCTCAAGTGAACATCATAATCAAGTATAAACCATCACAATTGAAATAAGGATTCAAGATCACAATGTTTTACCAATTCACCTTCAAAAGACTTCTTCAACATCTTACCACCAATTCATTACAATTATTAAATAACTCACTCATAATCATCATAATATAATGAATTGAACAATAACATAACCAATCCTATCAACCCGAATCATCTTCTACTCCAATTCATAACTAAGGTTAGGGTATAGGATCCAATTCATCACAAACGAAGGCAATGATCAAGAACTACTACAATTATACTTTCAAATAAATCATATTCTATCATTAATAATTAAAAAAAATGAAATAATAGTTCAATTTGAAAGATCAATTTAAGAATAAGAAGGAAACCCATGTTTTTGACATCTTTTGAAATCAATTTGAAGGAGCCTCTTGGGAAAGAGATCCCAAGAGTTAAGAGTTCCCATAACGTAATAATCCTTGAAGATTGATGTAGATAAATTCGATTTCTGGAAGACCTAATTCCCTTGAACCTTGTCTTAAATTATGTTCTTTGGGTAAATAGAAAGAAAGTAGAGAGAAGGTACAGATATTTTAGTTTGGGAATTGTAGGGTGTTGGTTTGTTTAATTAGGTTTAGGTGTTATAAGTACCTTAATTAACAAAATTACACAACCTTAACCCTTAATTAATTAACTAACCGACTAACTAATTCATTTCCTCAAGATAAAATTAGGCAGTAAAAAACATACCCAACCTATTAGAACTTGACCTATGGTTCGTAAGTCCGTCGATACCACCGTATTGGCAAGGCGTCGATTGGGTTAGAGACTAAAATTTTGGGGGCATTTTGGAGAATCGTTTAGTGTTCAACTACGGATATATCAATGGCTCGTTGATCAAATGATGGCCCGTCGTTTGGCTCGTAGGTGTGCACTGTCAAGAGACAAAGTTTTGGGTCAATTGGAAGGGTCCTCCCAAGGACCCTTAGGGTGGTTCTTGGGAGTTGTACCCAAACATTTCGACACTAAACATACTCTAATAACATTTTAACACCTTTTTACTAATTTCTATTAATTTCCGACTATTTAAACCACATGAATAATTCCACGACACACTAGTGTACATTTCACAATTCAGCAGAGTCATGGATGTTTCTTGACGTTTTAACTCAAACACTTCCTGATTGTTTTAAATACAATATTTTATGCCTTCAAACAGTTGTGTAATTCATAAAACTTCATGTGAGGCTCTAGATAAGGTCTTCGACTTCTGGAGTATTATATTATCTCCCGCTAGTAACATTCGTCCACGAATAACAATAAAATCTTTTTTATAGGGAGAGGATGACTCAAGACTGGCATCTCAACCAACCACATCATATAACAACATGAGTTACACATAGCAACTCAAATAACAATTTATCACATATAAGAGATCAACATCAGAACATGAGGAACTACTTTCTCTATATAAACATGAGGTCAACATTATCATCAAGTCACTTATGCCAAAACTTCTTTCAAACATATTAAGATGTTCAATACTATTTCAAGAAGGCAATAATAGACAAAACACAAGTAGGTGCAATTTAAGCAAAAGAGCATTTTCAAATAAAAACTCATATACCCTGCATCCTTTTATCATAATTATATACATTTTAGTAAAACAAGTCAAATTCAAAATTATTCATTTTTTTTAAGACGATAATTACTAAACTCAAATTTTTCTCTAATTTTGAGGAAAAAGATAAGGATAAAGGGACTTCATGTCCGCCTCGGTCTCCCATGTTGCTCCCTAATCTCTGTTCTTTCTCCATAGGAATTTTATGGAGGTCACCTCTTTGTTCCTCATCTTTTTGACTTGAAGATCCAAAATTTCCTTCGAAACATCTTCATAGGAAAAGCTCTCATCCACACCTAACCCTTAAATATGAAGAATGGATACGGGATCATCATTAATATACATTTTTAGCATGGATACATTAAATAAAAGTTGAACCAAAGCTAGTTCACTAGGTAGTATCAACTCATATGCAACCTTTCTAACCCGTTGCCAAATCTCATAGGGACTCACTTACCGTGGACTTTACTTCCCTTTTTTGCCGAATCTAATCACTCTATTCATAGGTTAAATCTTCAAATACACCGCATCATCTATATCAAATTTGAGATCTCTTCTTCTATTGTTTGCGTAAGACTTTTTCCGAGAATAGGTTGTTTTCAACCTATCATTATGACCCGACTCATTTCCAAAGCATAATATTTCATTTCAAAACCAAGGAGTGAAGACTCACCAACCTCTAACAACCTAAGAGGAGACCTACATAGCCTGCCCTGGAGTGCTTCAAATGATTCCATGGAAATACACGTACGTTAGCTATTCATATAGGAGAACTCAATCAATGGTTGGTGGTTGTCCTAATTCTCTTTGAAATCTATCACAAAAGATCACTTCTATGGGTTCTATAGTACGCTCCGCTTGACATCTATCTTGGGATAAAAAGTGTTGCTAAGCTTTAATTGAGATCCCAAGAGTTAACAGTTCCCATAACGTAATAATCCTTGAAGATTGATGCAGAGAAATTCAAATTCTGGAAGACCTAATTCCCTTGAACCTTGTCTTAAATAATGTTCTTTGGGTAAATAGAAAGAAAGTAGAGATTTGAGAGAGAATTCTAAGGGAGAGGGGTTTTGTGTTTTAGGAAATGAAGTCTAAAGTTAGGTATTAGGGTATGAAATAAGTTAATATATATAAATAACCTTAAAATAAATGTCAAATTTCCTTAAAATACTCTAGGTTAATTTACCAAATACCCCAAGCCAAGGAAGCCACTTAACAACTCTTTTTGCAGGCAGCATCCACGACCTTTAAACAACGGGCTGTTTGTCAACCAACAAACGGTCGATGGGGTGTCATTGGTTTGGAATGGAACTCCCAAACTTGCAGGCTTTCATTTCCCACACAACTGATAAGGTCTACGAGACGTCGCCTGGTCAACAGACCGTTGATTTGCTCATCGATGGGCACTATTTTTGGGATGTTTTGTCTAAGTGTTGGGGTCCACTTCTAGGGCTCCTCGTGATTCCTAGATGGAGTCATACCCATACATTAAACCCCTAAACATAGTATTCTATGTCTTAGGAACATCCCACATTAATTTTGGTTAAAAAAAACATATCACTCAAACACATCAAGACACACAAGCGCTATCTAAGGCACAACCTTTGAACGTCATGGACGTTCTTGGATATTTGACCTCCAAACTTCACACACTGACTAAGAACAGTAAAGTTAATCATTTTAAAACAAAATTAACTCAAGAAACACTCACGAGGCTCTATTTCACCTCAGTTTGTTTTGGGGCGTTACAATTATGTACTATAAAACAACCATTTGGGGATTCTTCCAATAGAACACCCAATCGAAGCATACGATGAACATATTTCAGTAGGTATTTCTTCCCTTATTGTACATGAGAAACGATTTATGGTCATACAAATCAAAAAATTTGCAACAACATTGGCCTTGCCGGGATGGAAGAGCCAATCATCTTGTTTGTCGAAGATTTATCTCATTTTGAGTAATGACATATTGAAGACTCTTATGGTCGGTATAAAAATCATCATTATCACAATACAAGTAATGCCTCCATATTTTCATAGGAAAATCTACGACCGCTAAATAAATAGCATGAGTTTGATAATTCTTCTAATGCACCTTGAGTTGTCTAGAGTCATATACTACAAATCTCCCATGTTGCATAAGGACACAACCCAAAAAAACTCGGGATGCATCACAATATACAACAAAACAGTTTGTACCCTCTGGTAAAGTCAACAACGGAGCGTAGGTAGTCGTATCTATCAAAATTTTGAAGTTTCTTTCACATGCCTGTGACCACTCAAATTTCACACTCCTTTGGGTCAAGGTAGTCAAAGGAGAAGCAATGGATACAAAACCATCCTCAAACATCCTATAGTACCAAGCTAAACCAAAGAAACTTTTAATGTCGGTTTTGAGTCAATTATCTATGATAATTCTTAACCACCTCTATTTATTTGGATCAACCTACTCTTACTTGAGATATTATTACAAAGAAATGCCACCGATATCAACTTAAAGTAACACTTGCTATACTTGACAAATAGTTGGTATTTCTTAAGGGATTTCAATACCACTCTCAAATGGTCCGTGTGTTTACCCACATTCTTCTAATATGAGAAGATATCATCAATAAAGACAATCACAAAGGAATATAGATAATTTTTAAACACCATGTTAATAAGGTCCATGAAGGCCGCCGGGGCATTAGTGAGATGAAAAAACATTACTAGTAACTCATAGTGATCATACTTAGTTCAAATTGCCCTTTTAGGTACATCCTCACCTTTCACCCTAAGGTGGTGATACCCCGAACAAGTCAATTTTAGAAAAATAGCTTTCCCCTTGTCGTTGATCAAACAAGTCATCAATCCGATGTAGAGGATGCTTTTTCGTAATGGTGACCTTATTGAGTTGATGATAGTCAATGCAAATCCTAAGGGATCCATCTTCTTCTTAACAAACAAGAATGGAGCTCCCCATGGTGAATTACTAGGTTCAATAAAACCCTTGTCTATAAGTATTGGAGTTGAAGCTTTAAATCTTTCAACTCAATCGGAGAAATCTGCTAAGGACAATTGAAATGGGATTCGTATCTAGTAACAAGTAATACAAAAGATTTCCAGAAAGTCCTTCACAACGGGGATTGACTCTATTGGAAGAATGACTGACTCAAGATATTTGACTCTTGGAATATGGTAAAGACACCCCTAAGAGATCATTTTACAAGGTTTTAGACAAGAAATTATATGACTTATAGGAATTGAGACACCTCCTCCCGCTCTATGTTCATTAGTAGAATTGAACTTAATCAATCTTGTTCGACAACCAATGGAAGCAAAACAAGCATGACACCAATCCATTCCCAAATAACATCAAAATAAACCATATCAAACTCCATTGGTCAAAGATATCGGACAACTCCTAAAGATTATCCTAGCCACAACAAAGTCACCCAACGGGGTTGTAACTGAAAATGGTTCAATCAAAATATCAGGTAGAACGTAAACATATTTAGCTACTGGAGGAGTTACAAATAATAATGTAACACCGGAATCAATTAAATCATACACATCAATAAAAAAGACTTGTGACATACCGGTGACCAAATTGGGGAACTCTTCTACCTCACCCCTATAGCGAAAAGAATAAAAAGTGTTTCTTTTTGGAGCATCAAAACTAGGAAAACATGCTTGATCTTAATCAATCCCAACTCTTGAATCCTCCATTAGGAAAATCCTAACATTATGTCCATTCTTGCCACACCCAAATAAATATCATATTCCCACCAAGCATTCACCCCTATGCTTCCAACCACTCTCTGCACAAGTAGGTATGTCACATCGTGAATTTCCACTTCTTCCCTTTTCATACATAGGGTTAGACACCCTATCCTTTTTATACTTAAGGAAATTAGAAGTAACTTGGTTGGAGACCCTCTTCCTGAACAGAGGCTTGTCTTGAATCTCAGGCCTACCCTGGAAGTACCTCCCTCATAAAACTTGGCCCTTTCAAACTGCCTATCTCCTTCTTGAGTCTAGTCTTCACAAATTGTTGAGAATGAATCGTCAAGCGAGATATACATGTAGCATCTCCGAAGGACACTTTTCAAATATTTCATCAGACACTCTCATCACAAAGAGACTCATCTCATCCCTTGGATTAGAAACCAATGAAGGAGCATATTTTTACAATTTAGTGAACTTCAAGCAGTACACTTACACTCTCATACTTCCTTCACAAGGGTTGATGAATTCTTCCACTTTTTCCTCCCTATTCTCCTTAGGAAAGAACCGATCTAGGAAAGCCCTTCTAAATACCTCCCATGTGATAGGACTCGCTCTCTAGGCCCTATTGTCTATCCATTGGGTATATCATATTTGAGCCACGTCCTTGAGGTTATAGGAAGTTAGCTCAACATTTTAATTCAAAGTAAACCACATAGCATAAAGAATCTTGTAGACCTTATCAATGATGTCTTGGGGATATTCATTAACATTTGACCCATAGAACATATGAGGGTTCATCCTAGTTAAAATCCTCAAGCAGGAAGCCATGGTACTAGAATTTTTTTGAACACGGCGTCCAACTTCCATATTTTCTTAAGCCGCCATTACTTGAGGTTGAGTGGATACCACTTGAACTTGGGTAGTCATATCTTGATAAAAATTCATAAATGCCGACCTTATCTCTCCATCCATCATGGGTGGAGGAATGACCGAAGCTTGGTATTTTGGAGGAACTTGATCGCCTTGTTGGGGGACTTGGTTCTCTAGGGGAGGAACTCCTGCATTATACGAATGTTCTTCCATTCTCCTTATAGTCGTGCTTCAAGTAATCATCTCCTATATCCAAGACAAAAGGATTAGAAGAAAAGGGAAACATAGAGTTACCACTCTTACGACACAAATTTAAAGATAACAAATAAGTGAGAATTCCTAAGCATCAAATAGCCTCTCATTAATAATATTTACATAGACGTGGTTTAGTGAGACATCAACCATAATATTGTATCAACCTTGCAACACCCTCAAATGAAATAAGGTGAACTAGAGCTTCATGAATTTTAGTTGAATCAATTATGTGCTAAAATAAGTTATAATGAGTTCCTTAGGAAGTGTTTGAAGTTTGGTGACGTTTGGAGGTAAAATGTTCGAGAACGTCTATAAACTTCGAAAGATATGGCTTAGAAAGTACTTTTGTGTCCTTATGTTTTTAGCGAGTTTTACATGTTCATTTTTCTTGAAATTTGTGTTGGATGTTACTAATACCTATAAAAAAATTTTTAGGTGTTTAACGTTTCGGCACGACCAAGCTAGGACCGATGAGGGGCCCTAGAGAATGACCCAAGACTAGGACCCAAAACTGCCAAGGAAGTGTACATTAACGAAACCAATCAACGACCAGTTGACAAATGGACGACTCGTTGACTTTGTCCGTTTATTGGAACTTCAGGACTGAAAGATTTGAAGGATTCATACCCAACCAACGAACCACCGCCAACTTGGATTCAATGGACAAACGGTCCATTTTTTGGTGTCTTTGGTGTTGTTGCCAAAAGATGTCATAAATTATGGTTTTGCTTAGGTTGTATGGTAAATTTACCCCAAGTCTTTTGTGAATTTAGGATTTTATTTTTAGGTATTTATAGTTATATTATGAGGTTTAAAAACCTAAGACCTAATTTTAAACTTCATTTCCTAAAACCCAAAGCCCTCTGTCAAGAAAGACTCTCTCTAAAACTCCATAGAAGCTAAGATTCAAGAAGGAACTAGGAAGGATTTTGGTGGACATTTCTTAATCAAAAACAGGTGGGTCTTCTTATATTTAATGTATGGTAGTAATCCTTTAATACTCTCCAATTCATGGATTCATTTCTAAAAGATTTCAAAAAGTGTTTTTGAAACTCGATCTTCTTCTATCTTTGATTTTCAAAATGGGTATTGCCTGAAAATGTTTTAAATGATTCAAATATGATGTTTCTAATGTTATTTGGTGATTCTAGTTCTAAAAATTCAATGAAAACATGTTAAAGGTTTTTATTGCTTTTTGGCTTAAGGAATGGATTAAATGAACATGATTTGTAGTCTTTGATCTTTGGTTTATTTTGATTGATGTTGTTGCTTAGCTACTGCCATAAGTTCTATATTATGTTGAGTTGCGGAAGAAATTATTATAGGTCATAAAAACTTAGAAAAAGGGTAAGTTGGTTATGTATTTTAGCTTATTTATTTAATGCTCTTGAGTAGCATGGTCCACGTACTTGTAAGCGGTGTTTACTTGAATTGTATGAATGTTAATTTATTTGTGTATTGTGAATGAGACCATCAAAGCATATTTGTGACGTAAGATGATTATGATGTTATTCTTCTTAATGTGGCCTATGAAGCTTACTATGAAAAGTATTCTAGAGATTATGTCTAAATTAAATATGTGACTAATTGAAACATGTTGATGTGTGTAATGTGATTAATGAAATTCTAATCATGTATACAAAGCATGTGTAGAAGTTAATGTAAATGAAATTATGCTTATGTGGAAGGTCTATTCGCATGTTCACACACATACACTAACTTAAATGAATGAAGTTATTAATTGTGATTAAGGGGAGTATTGGGATGAACACTCTTCGTGAGTTGAGATGAAGTGTTTAGTATTAGCCTCATTATCTTCCAAGAGCTTTCTAATATAGGTAGGAGGATGGATACCCTTTGTGAGTTGATATGTGGTGTCCACTAGGTATCATAACCTATAGTATAAAATATTGAGAATCTATGGGAAGTTATTCCTAGCACCGTGAGGATATGAAGAACGGGTGGTTACACTTCGTGATTTGAGATGTTGTATGCCAATGTACCTATTGAGACTAATACTCCTCTTAAGTATAGAATGATTTACATAGTAGCAATCTCCTTATCCCTTAACTATGCTCCCTCATAGGTGCATCTATTGGAGAAGCCTTGTAAAAGCTAAAAGAATGACCCTACCCTTGGCAAGTGGAGATCCCTCATCCGATAAGGGTAGCATCGGGATTTTATATCTATATCTCATGGTCTATGTTGGTTAAGATAACCCCCACAAAAGAAATGAAAGAACTAAGTCTCCTAAAGGAGTGTACTACCTAGGGCAGGTGGTGTAATGGGACACTATCTATCCGTTGCACAAGGTAGGCATTTCGATAGAGGAATCTTGGTGTGTCTTGTATGAATTGAATTAGATAAGTCTTATAAAATAGTGTACTATTTAGGGTAGGTTATCGAATGGGACACCATCTATTCATTGAACTAAGTAGGCATTCCAAAATGGAAGTCTTTGTCTGTCTTATTAGATGTGATTGTATGTTCTTCTAATTTCTGGTTATTGAGTAGGGACTTTTTCTGCTGAATTGAGTAAGCCTGTAATATCTATTATTAAAGATCTCTTATCTTTGTATTGAAGGAGTTGTATGAGTGTTTCCTTCATATCTTACCTTAGAGAGTCTTAGGATAATCTTGATTGGGGAAACTCCTACGGAAATGAATTCACATTCTCTTGGCTTAACCTATGGGGTTCATAGTGTCTTGATAGAAATGTGGTGCACTTGATCCGGGTAATCCTTAAGGGGCACTAAGTGGGAATGGTAGTATGGGATGCTACTCTCACATTGCACTTAGTCTAGCTTATAAGTCCCATTGCAGCAGAGTACCTATGTGATGTTCTTAATGTATGAATGCTCCTCTATTATCTAATTATTAGTGTGTGGACTTGTCTCCCTATCAAGGTAAGCCTATTGTTGGTTGTCTTGAGGATAACTTGGTTAGGGAAACCTCTAAGGAGATTGGTTCACTATTTTGGGATTAAAATAGTTCATTGTAATGATAAAATGAATTCATTGTTATTTTTTGAGAATTTAATACAAAATGATCTTTTCTATTAAATTTATGGAAATTCATCTTTAAGTGTTAAATGATGATTCTTATATTGTTTTACTCCTATAGTCATGAAGGTTTTACTTATTTTACATCAATGTGTAATTTTACTAAAATATCCTTTTTGCATGTTTTTTCATATGCCATACTTAGTACATTGTTTTCTACTAACCCCATACTTCTCTTTATTTAAAAAGTATAGGTTGTAGAATGATTGAAGACTACAAGACAAGCTTGGGAAAGACTCTCTAAAGACTAAGTATGTCCTCATATATTCGAGGCATAGTCATATTTTCTAGTTTCTATTATTACGACTTATTATGTATTTCTTTCAATGTAAATAGCAGTGTCCCTAAGATATTATGTCGTGTCTTTAAGTTGCTTGTCAAGACGAGATCATTTCTTAGCTTTTATGAAATATGTACCTTTATTAATTTATATGTGAAAACTTTTAATTCCGCACTACTTTACATGTCTTATGTAATGAATGATAGCTAACGCTTGTAGAAGACCTTTGAAAGGTCAAGTACGCAATTGTTCCGACCTTAGGGTGCTCCCTTCTTCTAGAGGTATTTTCAGGTCGTTACAAATCTCATGCTTGGATACAAAGTTTGTCAAAATCGTGGAGCACCCCCTAAACGAAATAGGTGTTATCGTCCTCGTAGAGAACTAAAACGAGCCTCTTACCATTCTACAGAACATTTCACAGCTTAAAATATGGAAAAACTAAAACTTTTATACACTAAGATTTACATTGACCTCTCACATACTACTTAGGGAGTTTACTTAGACTCCTCGCAGACGAAGCTTACACAGGCTTCTCGTTTAGACAATATACATAACATATAAAAATTTAGTCGAATATATTGTCTCACATAAAACCATCTAAAATGAGTAGATCATTCAGGCATAACCCTTAATACAAATTCATAATTTCCTTATAGGGCTTACAACAATATCTTCAACGATAAAAGAGAATATAATATCTTTAGACTATAGAAAATCTCACTAGGCTAGATAAAAAGAACAATCCCCAAATATTGAGGACTCACCAATCAACTTGGGAAAGATATCCCAATATTCTTGAAATTTGGCCTTGATACCTCAACGACCCGAACCTATATTGTTTGGGAAAAAAGGAAAAAATATGGGTTTGTACATCCACTTGTACTAAATATGGAAACATATGCACATATAACATTTAAATCATGATTAAAGGGACATTGAGTTCAAAATCACGCTATATAACTTTTATAAGCTTTCATGCACAATTAGGAACACATATAAGCCACTAGGCAAAAAATCACTTAGTACAAGTCCATATCCAACATAAGACCAATATCATGATATAGTCAATACAACATGAATAAGATCAACATAAAGTCATATCACATAGATACTAGCATATCAAGATCATATAACCAAAACAATTCCAACATAATAACAAAGCATGTACAAGAGTTCATATTATCACATCATACAAGACCATTACGCATAACCCCTTCCCAAGCTTACAAGTGACATGTCTATAAGAAGTCCTATAACCCCCACATAGCAAAATAAACATGGAAAGAGATCATAAATAATGCCTTACATTATATAACATAACATCATGTGTGTTCATCATTATCTTTAGTAATATAGACCAATTAAAAGTTCATAAGTGAAACTAACATCATATAGGATCATCAACATAAAAAACTACTATTTGCATATCATTAAAGTCATAAGAGCATAAGCACATCCTCCTAGCACTTCCTTCAAGGCCATCTTGTACAATGCATAGGTATAGTCCAATACCCCTACCTATACTAAGAATAACCCCTTAAGTCATCCTAGTTAGAGTTCACTTTATAACATTCATTTTACTTTTGGAAACAATTGCCTTAACCGACATAGACCATGTGAGCTAAACATGAATCCAGTGTCATCAAACCTTACACTGAAATAATGTGGTTTACTTCCCAATACAGGACCAAAACATTAATATAGCATTTTAGGTGTATCCATTAGCTAATATTCTGATGAAAGCAACATAGTTCAAGAACTAAGAGACATACTAGAGATCCTTTTTATGAACAATGGCATTATAATATAAATCTCATGAGAACCAATGTGAACCTAGCTTCCCACATTGGGATGGATCACTTCTAATAACTAGTTCATTCGGTGCTAAGCTAAAGTCCCTTTTCAAAATGTCTTTAAGTCATTATTAATCCTCATATATTAATATAGGTCATATGAGACTAAACCCTTGTATATTCAGTCATTAGTTTATTAGGTATTGTACGTGAATGTCATTTCATTACAACCCTTCATTTATACGGTTAACACGCCATCATAATTTAAATAGTAAGGCACATAAGTGATACACAATCAACCTTATATCATCAAACCTTAATCATAATCTCATAATTCATACAGTAAATACATTTCAATTACATTTATCATTCCATCACCTACCTAATCTAATCACATGTAACATCTCAAGTGAACATTAATATCAATCATAAACAATAATAATTGAAATGAGGATTAAAGATCACAAAGTCTTACCAATTAACCTTCAAAAGCCTTGTTCAAGATATTATCCCCAATTCATCACAATTATCCAATAACTCACTGATCATCATCATAATATATTGAATTGAACAATAACATTACAAATTATAACAATCCTAATCATCTTCATGTCCAATTAATAACTAGGAATAGGGTAAAGGATTTAATTCATCACAAACAAAGGCAATAATCATGAAATACTACAATTATACTTTAAACAACTTTATTCTATCATTAATAATCAAAGGAAACTAATAACAATTCAATTTGAAAGTTCAATTTCGGAATAAGAAGGAAAACCGTGTTTTTGACATCCTTTGAAATCAATTTGAAGGAGACTATTGGGGAAAGAGATCCCAATGGTGAAGATTCCCATACCTTAACTATCCTTGAATATTTATGGAGAGAAAGTTGAATTCTTGCAGACCTAATGCCCTTGAACCTTGTCTTCAATTGTGTTCTTTTGGGAAATAGAGAGAAACTAGAGGGAAGGTAGAGAGATTTGAGTTTGGGAATTGTGGGGTGTTGGGTTAGTTTAATTATGTTTAGGTGTTATATAGTCCCTTAACTAACTAAATTAGACACCCTGTAAATCTTAATTAATTAACTAACCAACTAACTAATAAATTCCCTCAATTTAAAATTAGGCAGTAAAAATAGACCTAACCTATGAGACCTTGACCTTCAGTTCGTAGGTCCATCCACACCATTGTATTGATAAGCCGTCGATTGCGTCAGATACTAGAATTTTAAGGACAATGCGAAAATATAAAGTGTTCACCTACGTAGGCATCAATGTATCCTTGGTCAAACGATGGCCCGTGGTTTGACTCGTAGGTGTGCACTGTCAAGACAAAGATTTTTTTTTGGTCAATTGGATGGATCCTCTACAAGGACCCTTAGGGTGAGTCCTTGGGGAATCTTACCTGGACGTTTCAACCCTAAAAATATTCTAATACTATTTTAACACCATTCTACCAATTTTCATTAATTTGAAACTCTGAAAACCCCATGAAACATGTCAAGGTACACAAGTGTACATGTCACAATTCACCGGACATCATGGACGTTTCTTGACGTTATGACTCTAACACTTCCTAAATGTTTCAAAAACATTATTTTAGGCCTTAAAAAATATTACTTTTATAATATTTTAATGTGATACTTTAGATTAGGTCTTCGACATTTGGAGTGTTACACCTTAATAAATGAATTTTCCCAAGCCCGATCATAAACTACCTCAATCTTTGTTTTACCCATTATATTGACATTCTTTTGTAATACGTGCTCCTAGAATGCCATTGAATAAAGCTAAAAATCACATTAAGTGAATTCTTCAAAATACAAAGGGTCTCACAACAGCTGAAGTACAATGCTCAAATATTTCTCATGCTTCTCCCTACTCCTAGAGTAGACCTTGATATTGTCGATGAACACTTTAACAAATTAGTCAAAATAAGACTTGAAGAGAAGGTTCATCAACGTCATAAATTATGTTGCGGAATTTGTTAAGACAAAATGGATGAATAAGAACTCATAATGGCTATACCAAGTCCAAAAGAACGTTTTAGGGATGTTTCATTGTAACATCCCGAAACCACACCCTAAACGTTAGGGGAAATTCTGGATTTGCAACAGGCGTACTTGACCACTTGGAGGTCTTTTAAAAGCCCATACATTTCCTTCATTTCATATACATAATTAAAAGTAATGTGGAATCAAAACTTTTCACAAAAACATATCATAGTCTTTAAAACTCTTTTATATAAAGTCATACGAAATACTAAGTCCCAATATCTTCAAACATAAGACATGAGAATAATTTCGTAACATGGACCATATACAATACTAATATAGAAATATCTAGTCTATTACAATACTTCAAAATGAAACATAAAAGACATCTATGCCCTCGAGTCAAATGAGGACATACTTTGACTTCTCTTGAATGATGGTACGGTCAAAGTCTTCCTTCCCAAATGCTCCTCACCTACCAACAACTGTAGAGATAGATAAAATCATGGATTAGTACAACCACATGTACTAAGTATGACATAATGCATTAAAATCATAAAAATGGACATATAGTAGAAATATGCATCTTTTCATTTGAAAATAATATTATAATCATAAGAACAACATTTAACAACCTAGAAATACATAATCTAATATTTAAACAAATTATTATTATTGACACCATACTTTTATCTTCCTCGATATAATTAATTATCGAGCTTCTTCAACTTCAAACGATTCAAAATAATTAGACTTATAAAATTAAAATATACATATGCATATATATTACATATTTTGCAAGATATTTTAACTAGACTTGTCTATTTTTATAATTACTAGATAATACATTTGCTTAAATATAATTATAATACTTTATAAATATGGAAATTTGTCTCAAAAGGTATTACATTTTCAGTTAGTTATTTTATTTCGGCTTAAATTGTCATAATTTCGAGTTAATTAGTTTGCAATTAAATTAATCATTTTATAATTGGGTTATTTGTATTATTTTTTTAAAATTAAGAAGCTTTTTAAATAATTTATGTATATTCTTCTTGCTAGTCGGATATTTTGTTAATCTTACTGTTTTAATCTAGAGTTGATAAAAATACGTAATCTATATTGCGCTGATGCCATGCCTTTATGCAGGCCCGAATCCCTTAACTCCTCTCCAAATTCCCCAACCTAATTTATTTAACCTACGAGCTTATTTCATTAAAACAAAAGAAAACCAAAAAAAAAACATCCAGCCCATTCCCCTTTAAATCCGACCCATCTGCATCTTCCTCTTCTCCATTATTCACGCGTAAGAATACCTTGAAAACGGGTGAACCAGCGACACAACAAGCTCAAAGGCCAATCGCGTGTGATTTTGTCGTCTCCAGTGTCCCTTCTCTTCAAGTTCGTACAATAGAAGCAGCACGCGAATCGTCCTACTTGTGCGAGAGCGCTCCATGTTGAGGCGCAAGAACGGGAGAATAGTATAAGCCGCCCACCCCTTTCTTTACTATTTAGTGAGTGGTATGCAAATTCATATAATCTTGTCCTCTCCAATTTAGTGAAAGATATTTGAATTTTTGAAGTGATGGGCGAAAGATCTAATCCAATTTTCATCCTCTTTTCCCCATTTTCAAAAACCCTGATTTGTCTTCTATATATTGTATTTTTGTTTCCACTATGAGGGGGACTATGGTTTTTTCTGAAAATATTCTAGAGAGAAAGGTCGTGAAAATATTAGTATTAGTATAAAAGAACTAGTAGCTTTAAGAGACAGAAACACAGTCAAAAATGTTTTGGGGGTCGTATAGAGACCAAGAACCAGGTTCCCTCAATGCTTTGCACACGCCGGTCTATGTTTTACACATTCGGGTTCGTCGTAGTTATTTGTTGTGGTCGTTGAAGTTCTCACTCCATCATTCGGTCTCGTCTAAGTCTCGCTGCACCGAAAAAGGTAAAACTTCTTCCTTTTAAGCATTCTCCTCGCTCCTCTTTTAATCTCGATGTGATATTTTTTTATGTTGGAAAATCTTTGTTACATGGCTATTTGGGTCAGGTACTGTTGGTTTGTTGATGTTTTATATGATGTACATGTTCGTAATTTTTCCATTGATTTAGTCATAACATAGAGTTAAAATTTTTTGGTATTGTAGTCAACATTGTGGTCTTTTTGTTTGTTGAGTCTGAATCTACTGCAACTTTCTTTTATCGTTAATTTGTTATTTCTATAAAATGAAGAAATAAATTGAAATTGGTTTGTGTAAAAAGTTTTTTTCATGTTATTAATTATAGGTAGAATGCAATAGCTTATATACTTCCATCTTTTAGTTCTTTGTTTACATCTTATTTTGTTCCAAGTTTTCTTGTGCCTAGAATTGTTTCAAAGGATGGTATAAATTTCCTATTCAAGTTGTTTGATTCAATGTTTTTTTTTGTTTTCAGTCTTTGTTTTCTTTCTATTTTAAGTTCATTAATAGATCGTATAATCGAGTCTCATATCATAATTCTTTATCTAGATCTGATTGTGTTTCTATGGTTTCTTTGTAGTTCAATTTTCTCACTTTCCTGCCTCTTCTTTATCCTGAAGGGTTGAATACACGATTTTTATGTTTGTTATTGCTGTTATTATTTCTTCTCTTCATTCTATATAATTCCAAGCTGATTTTAGACTTAGTAGTTTCATGTTGAACAACTAATCTAGCTCTGTCAAAATAAAGCAAGATCGTCCTATCATTAATTTATTTGTTGGGTTGGTTCTTATTTAAGAATAGACATTTTCTTTTATGTCGAACAAACTTGTGATCCCCACTTTAGTTAGATATGAAATTTGTTTTTCACTTTTTCTTCTTTAATGGGAGTATGCTGTTAGTTTAAATTTATTTTTATCCATATGTATTGTCTAAATTAGTTTCTTGATGATTATGGATTGCATCTAAATGATATTTTTTATAAATAATATAAGTTCATTAAATGAAGAATGTTGTTTTGACCTACTTACTCTGTTGTCATTCTCACTTACCAGATTATTTGAAGCATGTTTTCACTTATTGGTCGTAATTCAATTATTCCAATTGAACATAGGATGAAACATTAATTTTGTTTATTACAGGCCCTATATTGTTGAAATTACATTACAGTTTTAGCTAATTAAGATCATTGAATTATCACATGTGTTGATTTGACACTTCTTATAATATATTTTGTCTTCCACAATGCTTAAATTAAAAATGTGGTAGTATGTAAATCTACTTTTTTCGTATTGCACCATAGCTCTTTCTTATTAATTTGTTTTTTTTATTTTTTCATGTAAATTTGTATGGATTCATCACGAACTTACTCTCTTGAATTTTGGAGATCCACAAAAGATCAAAATTCCTTTCTTCGATTCGAGTCATGAGATTGACGCCCAGATCCAAAAGCTAAAAATTTCGAGTGGGGCGAATTGAGAGTCGAAGAATTTGGGTAGAAGGCCCACATTTTATTTCATTAGCATTATATGTTGTATTTCGTTTTTTTTGGGCCCAAGCCCTTGTCTTTACCGTTATTAGACTATTAAAATTTAGGGATGGTACAAACTAAATGGGCCTAAGGACCAAAAAAAAGTGGGTACGAAATGCCGGTCCAGGTGGACATAAATAGGATTTGTACCCAATTCTCTCTTTCTCTCTCTCTTCATTTTAACCATGCATTTATTTGTTTGAATATCCATTGATAATTCTAAGGTTTAGAACATCCAAATCCCCGATAACACGCCATTTTCTTGTAATTAAATCAATTCAATCAAGTCTAAACAAATTAACGATACATAAATTTGGAAATTAAATAACTCATTTGGATAGAAACTAGCATTTCACTTTTTTGTAAGAACTATAAATATTTGGTGTTCTAAAAAATTTTAAGTTATACTTTTTAATCAAACAATTAAGTTACTGGTTAATCGCGAGTCAGCGAATATTTTATGTGTCATAATAACCTTCCTAAAATATAAATAATAACACCTGAAGCCCAGTTTAAGTTTAAATAAATTTTCTGCTTTAAGTTTTTTGAAGGTTTTGTTGATTTTTTTTAAAAAAATGAGTGGCAACACTAAAAAGTCGAAAACTAAACAAAAAATAATTTCTGAATTGTAAAACGATAATATTTTTAGAAGTCACTTTACAATAACTAAATTTAACTAAGACTTCGAATAGCGGTCCCGAATTCAAGTTGATTCTATTTCGACTCTTCCTTAGAGAAAGACGATCAAACAATTCCCAATCATGGTCCTTGCGGATCGGATTTTCATAAATTTCATCGTAAATGTGAAATACTTATACAAATAAAAATGCGGGAGAGATAAAAAAGATGCAGGGTCGTTTGTCTGCTTGGCTAGTCAAGCATGGGCTAATTCATAGATCTTTGGGCTTTGATTACCAAGGAATAGAGACTTTACAAATAAAGCCCGAGGATTGGCATTCCATTGCTGTCATTTTTTATGAATACACTGATACAATGAAGCAGTGAAGTGTCTAATCATGTATTAGACACTTTCTAGTATGTAATATTCCACTAAAAGTTTTCCTAAGATCCACTTAAGCAACATAAAGAGAGACCTCTCATACAACATCCCTAAGCATACCTAAAAGACCCTAGAGAACCCTTATAAAAATACACATACACACTTACAAGACATCGAAGATATGAACATATAAACAATATGACATTCTCATACGAGAGGCTATGAAAATACTTTCTTAAGTAAATCTAGAAGAAAACGTCAATGATTGACCTCTGAAAGAATAACTAAATAATCCTTAAGACTTCCTAAGTTTAGATCATGTCCACATAATCAACATCTTCCCCAAATAGAGTCATACATAAAACTCATATAATTAAGACACGAAGTAACCATTCCTATGCCCCCTTCACACATAAACTAGACAGCCCTTAACTACTCAAGATAAGTACTTATTCAATTAACATACTTCCTTAACTTATGTCATTATATTAATTATTTTATTTAGATGACATTCAACACATAAAGAACATTCAAGAAATGGTCTTGGACAAGACCAAGGAACTCCAGCTAACACCTTCAAAGCCTATTGTGCAATGTCTAGATAGCATCCCATACCACCACCTAAACTTCATAGAACCTCCCTAATGCTAATAGGTATTCCATATTATGAAAATAGGCAATAACGTACATAGATCATGATAGCAAGAAATGGAATCATATGTTCTAACCTACTCCGATGAGGGTGTTGTACTTGCCAATGGTAGAACATAGACACATCACATGTAGGCACATGATTAAGGAATATCAACCAATGCTTTGTAATCTATTCTCATTCTTTAACTAGAGCTACTTCCCTTACCATACTCACTCGGTGCTACCCTGCGTTCTCATAGATTAATTTGCACTTAAGGTTTATATAAAAGGTTCTAATATCAAGTTCATAACCCAATCACATTTACCCTACCAAAAAAGGTCAACTAGGGATGCCTCCAAATGGCGACAAGAAGCTTGTAATTACTTTACTAAGTGTTAATATGATGACATTAAAGCCAATTAATCTTATGTCCATCATTCCTTTACTATGAAGGATACCATTACAGCTAACGACTTCAACATTCATAACCTTACCACTAAGGTCATGGATTCACATATGAAACCCTCTTAACTTCATTTAAGGTAACTTGTCATTCATAAAATCAAGAGTAATACACTTTGGCATCCTAAGTAAAGACATCACATATTGACTTTCATACATACATGAAGAAAAGGACACAAGTCAACCAAGACAAGACACCACATACTTCACTTTAACTCATATTATATGTCATTCTAGAAATACATAGAAATAACCCTTATTATCTTGAAGTCATCCTATATACTATCATATATACATAAATATGAAAATCATAGACTCATATAGTCATGTAGGATTAACATACATCAACCCTAAGACTACACACAAAGCCATAGTCATAGTCTAACATGATAATCTCTATAACATAAATAGAACATGCATACTTTAAAATTACTTAACATGTAGATAGATATAATCATACTACACCTAATTAACTAAACAATAAGTCACATTACTTTGAGTAATTTGCTTACAAGGCCGTGATCATCATATTACTTTAAATAACACCTACAAGGCCACATCAATTGCAAGTAAAGCACATAACGATTCAACCATAATTGGAACATACCAATCACAAAAAATTGAAGTCTAATAATAATAAAAATAAAGGAAATAGGTTAGCTTACCACCACATCATCCTGAACACCTCAATCCAATGTGAAATCACCTCATTCAATATCACAAGGCCCTTACCCAAGGCAATAACCAACAATTAAACATAATTATAAAAATATTCATGTAACTAGGTCAACTTACTACATATTCATCAATATTTTGCAACCTAGACATCAATCTACTATAGTTATTACATCAATCAATAGCCTCCATAAAACTACATTGAAATTCATAAACATTAGATCAATATCAAGTAACCCATAACTTAGTTAAAAACTACGGTTCATCTTATTCATGGGTTCATAGGTAATTTAGGTTAAAATCATCAATACAATAACAATTAAATCATTATTCAAAGTTTAAAACCATTAGTGCAAGAACCCATGGAATAGTAAAATTTGACAATTCAACTTGAAATCTTTGGAAAACTTCTTGAGAGTTGGGCTTCTTGATGAAGAGAGTTTCAAGGATTAAACTCAATACCTTGACGAAGAATATCCACAAAATTCGCCCATTCAAGACCTTCCTTGAGTTTTGACTCCAATGGAGTTCTAGAGAAAACTCTAAGCGATTTGGGTTTTTGTTTGGAAGAATGAAATCTTTTAAGTTTTAAAAATTTATAAACACTTTTAAAATACCCAAAAGAACATTAAGTAACAACCAATACTCTTATAGTGAGATGAAATTATACTTCCATCCCTAACTTAACAGTGAACTGCACGCATAACCCAGCCCCAACAACGGTTGCCAAACAACGGCCCGTCCCTTGACCAACGGACCATCCTGTTTGTGCATGGTTGGGGGATGAGGCTGATCGTTGGAATCTATTACCCCATTTATTAATTCCAAACGATGAAACCCTACCAAAGGGGCATCGACTGACCCACTGGGCGTCGATTGCCTCCGTTGTTTAGGCTGTCTTTTGCAGCCTTGGGCACCAACTTGGGTCCTTCCTGAAGGACCATAGGTTGGTCCTTGGGGATGTTTTCCATGACGTTTCCCACCCAAAGATGATCATATATTATTTTATCACCTCTCACGTGAATTTCATTCAAAACAAACACGTAAAGCTCGACGAAACATGCCTAGAAACACAAGGTCATTTCCTTGCTACACTTTCGAATGCCATAGACGTTCTTGAAAGTTTGGCCTACAAACATCACGAAACTTGACACACTTCCTAT
Source organism: Solanum habrochaites (assembly GCA_027704765.1). NCBI lineage: Eukaryota > Viridiplantae > Streptophyta > Magnoliopsida > Solanales > Solanaceae > Solanum > Solanum habrochaites. The sequence continues at coordinate 16,559,570 of JAKWJA010002493.1, forward strand.
TTACACTATAATAACTCATTTAAAGAAATTATAACCTCATGAATCACATATAAATACATAGAACCACACATGAGGCACATAGGTGAGTTAGTCGTCGAACGTCTTAGTCGTCCCTTGATGTTTCACTTCCAAATCACCTAAACTCTTAGACACTTCCTCAATACTATATAATAAACCAATTAGGATATTTGATCATCATTACAACCATTTTATGATCTAGTTCACCTAAGTCATTTTCGAGGTCTTACAATCTCCCCCACTTGGACAATATTCGTCCTTCAATGACTATTGCCACTCTCCGAACACTTCTAATAACAAATATTCAACTAGTAGGTCATGTAAATACAATACAACACATAATAAATAATAAAACATCAATATGAAATAGTCGAAAGTTCACAACACAACAAGAAACTAGAAGAGAATTCTATACCTCATTATGCTACAAAACTCACATTCTTCGTTCCATATAACGAAAAATCATTTTATATTCCATATTGTACTCATATACATCAGTATTGTACTCATATACATCAGTTCTAAACAAATTTCAACAATTTTAGACCAAAGAGTGAATTAGTCAAATTTCCATGAATTTTACAGTGAACTAGTAGTATATTACAATAAAGTTAGAAATTTTTTTGAAAATGCAACTTTTTGGAAATTCATGATAGAAACATACTAATATGGAAAGTAACATCATGTAAACACATCTTACAAAATAATAATGGTTTGATAAAATGCACAATGCAAAAAGCTAATGAAATTAAATTTCAACAAAACTGTTAAATATCATGCACATGCAACATGCTTCTATAACTTTCTATCTCATCTACTAACCATAATCCCCCACTTAGAAGGAACTCATATCACTAAAAGCAAAAAAAAAAGGCAAGGACTTGCCCTCATCATCATCATCATTCTCATCTGGCTTTGATCCTCTTGTCTTGAGTTCATATAACCACCTTTTTGTTGGAGCATCATCATTTAGGACACTAGGAGCAAATTTCTTCTTAAACCTAGATTGCTCTTTGTTACTAGAACCACTCACTTTCAAGTTTGTAGACATCCTCCTAAGTTTATAATCTTCAATCGATAGGGCATACACCATGAGTCTAGCTAAGGTCATATTATTATGTAACATCACCATACGACATTCTTCACTAACTAGATCGGCCACACCCATCACAATACGACTCATTTCATCCCTTCGATTAAACACAAGATATGGGGTATATCTAGATAACATAGAGAACTTCAAAGAGTATTCCTCAACAATCATATTTTCTTGCTTTAGATTGATAAACTACTCCACCTTAACTTATCTCCTCTCACGGGGAAAGTACTTACAAAGAAAAGCTTGTTTAAATTCTTCCCACTCAAAAGGACCCGACTCCTCCGGACAATTATTCTTCCATAGAGTGTACCATATTTGAGAAACTTTCCAAAATTGATATGAAGCCAACTCTGCCTTCTCCCTAGATGTAATCCCATAACACTCAACACCTTCTACACTCCATATAGGAACTCTTGGGGATCCTTACCCACCTTAGAGTAGAGAAAGATACGAGGATTCATCCTCATAAAGTATCTCAACCTAGATGTCATAGTGATATCCACAACATTCACCTTAGAAACCGTAGTCAAATTCACTTAAGTAGTCATGGCTCGGTCTAAAGAAGGAAAAGCCTCTCTAATATCACTATTACTCAATTACGGGAAATTATCTCCTCCACCAACAATAGGGACTTGGTAACCTTGAGCACCTTGAGGAACTTTCTAAACTTCCTCAACATGAAGAGAGTCTCCTCTTGCACCTGATTCTCCTCAACTCTCCTAGTCGGTTTCCTCGTCGTATTCATCTTCCTAGAAACACAAGAAAAACCATAAGAAAAGAGTATTCACAAATTTTAATCTATGGAACGACATAGGACTAAAAAAGAAGGGTAACTCTATCGTCTTATAACCTCTTACCCATAAATGTGTCGCATCTCACACCGACGGTCAAGGCTCTACTAGATGTGACTTGCTGAGACTTTTTGATTTCTCATACTACTTTAATGACCTATGCTCTAATACCAAGCTTGTCACATCCCAAAACCGCACCCTAAAAGTTAGGGGCAATCCCAGATTTGCAAATAGCGTACTTGACCTCTCAAAGATCTTGCACAAGCGCTTATATATCATTCATCGCATAAACATAATGAATAGTGCGGAAAAAAATATTTTCACTAAAACATATCATTGTCTTTAAAACCACTTTCATATAAAGTCATAGGAAATACTAAGTCTCAATCTCATCAAACTTAAGACACGAGAATACTTTTGGGACACGACCCATATAAAATACTAATATAGAAATTTTTAGTCTGTTACTATTCTTCAATAAGAAACATAAGAGACATATATGCCCTCGAGCCAAATGTGGACATACTTCGACTTCTCTTGAACAATGCTATGGTCCATGTCTTCCTTCCAAATGCTCCTCACCTACCAACAACTGTAGATATAGATAAAAGCATGGATTAGTACAACCACATGTACTAAATATGGCATAATGCATGAAAATCATGAAAATTCACATTTAGTAAAAATATGTATATTTTCATTTAATAATTATATTATAATCGTAAGAACAACATTTAACAACATAGAAAAACATAAGATAATACTTAGATCAATTACCATATTTTTAGAAGTCACTTTACAATAACTTAATTAACTATTAAAGTGAAGTCCCTTCACTGTACAGTGAAGTGTGTTACCATGCATTTAGACACTTTCTAGCATGTAATCTTCTCATTAAAATCTATCCTAAGACCCACTTAAGTAACACAAAGAGAGACCTCCCATGCAACCTCCCTAAGCATATCTTAATGACCTTGAAGAATACTTTTAATTAGAATATGACATTTCTCATACCAAAGGCTATCCAAAGACATACATAAGTAAATCAAGAAGAGAACGTCCATGATTGACCTCTTCAAGACTACTTAAATAATCGTTAAGACTTCCTAAATTTTGATCATGTCGACATAGAAAAAATATTCCCTAACTAGATTCATTCTTAAGACTTAACTAGGTAAGATACGAAGTGACCATTCATGTGCCCCCTTCACACCTTTACTAGACAACTCTTAACGAATCTAAATAAGTACTTATTCAATTAACATACTTTATTAACTTACGTCATTACATTCATTAGTTTATTAGAAGACATTCAACAGATAAAGGACATTCAAGTAATGGTCTTTGACAAGACCTAGATACTCCAATTAACACTTTAAAATCCTATTTGCAATGTCTAGATAGCATGCCATACCATTACTTAAATTTCCTAGAACTTCTCTAATGGTAATAGACATTCCATATAATGAGAATAGGCCATAATCGACATAGGGTATGATATCAAGAGATAGAATCCAAAGTTCTAACCTACTCCAATAATTGTCTTCTACTTTCCAATGGTAGGTATTAGACACATCCCATGTAGGCACATGGTTAAGGAATATGAATAGCATACTTTATTAATCTAGTCTCATTATTTAACTAAAACTACTTCCCTTACCATACTCACTCGGTCCTAACCTTAACTCTCATAGAGTAATTTACACTTAAGGTTCATATAAAAGGGTTCCATATCATGTTCATAACTCAATCACATTTCCCCTACAAAAGAAAGTTGAGTAGGGCCGCAATGGCGACAAGAAGGTTATAAGTACTTTACTAAGTATTAATATGATACAATTAAATCAAATTTAAACTTACGTCCATCATTCATTTACTAGGAAGGATACCATTACGGCTAATGACTTCAACATTCATAATTGTACCACTAAGTTTAAGGATTCCCATACGAGACCCTCTTTACTTCATTTAAGATCACATGTCATTCATACAAGAAAGACTTATAGACTTTATCATACTAATTCAAGACGTCACATATTGAATTTCATACATACATCAAGCAAAGGACACAAGTCAACCAAGACAAGACACCACATACTTCACTTTGAATCATATTATATATCATTCTAGAAGCATAAAGAAATAACCCTTATAATTCTCAAGTCATCCTATATACTATAATATCAATAAATGATAACCATCGTAGAATCATATAGCCAAGTAGGATTAGTATACATAAACCCTAAGACTACACAAAAGCCATAGTCATAGTCCAACATCATCATCTACATAACCTAAATTGAACTCATATACTTTCACCTTACTTAACATGTAGATATATATCGTCGTACTTCATATAATTAAATATAAAATTAGTCACGTTACTTCAACTAGTTTGCCGACAAGGTCATGGTCATCATATTACTTAAAATAACACCGACAAGGCCACATTAATTGCAAGTAAAGCACATAACACCGTCACCATAGGTGGACCATACCAATCACAATAAAATTGAAGTATAATAATCATAAAAATAAAGTAAATAGGGAATCTAATCACCACATCATCTTCAACACCTCAATCCAAATCACACAATTTGATATCTCAAGGCCCTTATCGATGGCCATAACCATCTATTCAACATAATTACGACAATATTCATTATCTATGTCAAATTACCTCATATTTATAAATCTAGTGCAACCTAGATGTTAATTTACTACTGTTATTACATCAATCAAGAACGTACATAAAACTACATTATAATTCATCAAACATTCGATCAATATCAAGTAACCCATAACTTGGTAAAAAAATAGGGTTCATCGAATTAAAGGGTTCCTATGTCATTTAGGATAAAATAATCAATAAAATAATAATTAAATCATTATTTAAAGTTTAAAAACCATTTATGCAAGAACCCATTGAATATAACATAAAATTTGAAAAAACTTGAAAGCTTTAGAAATCTTCTTTAGAGTTGGGATCCTTGATTAAGAGAGTTTAAAATTTAAAAATCCATACCTTGATGAATTTAGTTCTTAAATTTAATGAGTAATCTCCACTCAATTCGTCAATCCAAGCGCTTCCTTGAGTTTTGACTCCAATGGAAGTCAAGAGAGAATTATATGGGATTTGTGTTTTGATTTGGAAGAATGAAATCTTCCAAGTGTTAAAGACTTATAAACACTTTTAAATATCAAAAAGACCCATAATGAACCTCCTATACTGTTATTTGGAAGTGGGATCAAAATTACACTTTCACCCTCACTTAAAAGTGAATGGTACGTAGAACCCAGCCCTAATGACGGCCCATACCTGTACTAAACGACCATCCTGTTGGTCTGTGGTTGGGGACTGAGACTAGTCTTTGGCCTCTCTTCTGCCCTACAAAGCCTAAACCACGGAGAGGGCACCCTTACACATCAACTTGTGTCCTTCCTCCAGGACCCTTGCATGGTACTTTGGGATGTTCTCCCAAACGTTTCAAACCCAAACATGATCAAATTTGAGGGGTAAAAGTTGATCCGAGGAAGACATAAGTGGTAAAAAATTGGTAAAGACCATTGAATGCTACTGACATACGGAGTTTTCTAGGGTTGGCCGGCTACAATAGGAGGTTTGTTGAGGGATTTTCATCGATCCCATCTCCATTAACAGATTTGACCCAATAGAAATGCAATTTCAAATGTTCGAAACCATGTGAAGCGATATTCCAATTTTTGAAAGAAAGAGTCAAATATACTCTTCTTGGTATTGACTTTACAACATGGTACGGATGGCTTTGTGGTTTATTGTGATGCCTCCCGAGTGTGTCTAGGGTGTATGCTTATGAAATATGGAAAAGTAAAAGTGTATGACTCTAGGCAACTCAAGCCTCATAAAAAGAATTATCCAACTCATAACCTTGAACTTACGGCCGTAATTTTTGCATTAAAAATAAGGAGACATTATCTCTATGGGTACATGTTGATGTATTAACCGATCACAAAAGTTTACAATATGTGTTTACCAAAAAAATTTGAAACTACGTAAAAAAGATGGTTAAAATGTTTAAAGGACTATGGCATGAGTGACCTTTACCATCCCGAAAAATCTAATGTGGTAGTGAATGCCTTGAATAGAGTGTCCATGGGTAGTGTGATTCACATGGTTGATTCTAAGAAAGAGTTAGTAAAAGAGGTTCATAGGTTGGCTCGTTTGGGTGTCAAATTAGAAGACTCTCCAAAGGGTGGTTTCATGGTTCGCCACAACTCCTCGTCATTTTTACTGCTTAGGGTGAAATACAAGAAAAATCTTCATCCTCTATTGATGCAGAGTCCTTCTCTCAAGGAGAAGATGCGGTGCTTACGCACCAAGGAAGATTGTGTCTAACGGATGTGGATGGATTGAGGGAATTGATAATGGATGAGGCTCATGGCTCCCGATATTCCATTCATATGGGAGCCACAAAGATGTACTGTGACTTACGAAAAACTTATTGGTGGCACGGTATGAAAAGGAACTTAGAAGATTTTGTTTCAAAGTGTCCGAAATGACAACATGTAAAAGTGGAACACTAAAGGTCGGGTGTCTTAAATCAAAATATATATATCCATACATGGAAGTGGGAGGAATTAACACGGACATCATAGTTTGGTTTCCTCGTACTCGAAGGCAACACGACTTGATATGGGTCATTATGGATGGATTGACCAAGTCGGCAAACTTTATTCCTATCAAAGTCACTTATTCGGCAGAAGATTATGCCAAATTGTTCCTCAAGTAAATAGTGAAGCTACATAGAGCCCCTATATCTATTATTTCAGATAGAGCCACTCAATTTACCTCCCATTTTTCGAAGGCTTTCCAAAGTGGGATTGGTACGAAAGGGAAGCTTTGTACCGCCTTTCATCCCAAAAGGAATTGTCAAGTGGAACACACTATTCAAACCCTAGAATATATGGATAGGGCATACATTATAAACTTCAAAGGTAATTGGGATGACTACCTACCTTTGATAGAGTTCTCCTACAAAAATACCTACCATTTGACTATCTCTATGGACCTTTTGGAGCACTTTATGGGAGGAGGTGTAGATCCCCGATTTGGTGCTATGAAGTAGGCTAGTTTTCTTTAATTTGTTCTGATTTGGTCCATGAAGCCCTTGAGAAGGTTCAGGTTATAAAAGATAGAATAAAAATTTCTCAAAGTCGAAAAAAATCTTATGACGACAATAGAAAGAGGACATTTGATTCAAAGTAGGAATTTGGGTCTGCTTAAAAATTTCACCCATGAATGGGGTTATGAAGTTTGGAAAGAAGGAGAAGTTTCACCCTTGTTATGTAGGCCTATATGAAATTTTGAAGCAAGATAGGAGTCTTTCCTATGAATTCAAGTTGCAAAAAAAGTTGGGCATGATTCATTTGTTGTTCACATTTTTATGCTTCAGAAGTGAATAGATCATCCGATTTCCATTCTTCCTCTAGAAGGTTTATGTTGTAAAAGAGGGCTTTTATTATGAAGAATTCCTTGTTGAAATCTTTGACCGCCAAGTTAAGAAATTGAGGAATAAGGAGGTTATCTCCATAAAAGTTATATGGACGAACCACCTTATTGAGGGAGCTTGTCACATCCGGGTTTACCCCCTAGACATAACCGTCATTGTCGTCTTTTTGAAGGACTAACACTAGCCTATTTGTTTCATGTCATTACATTCATAGGTTGAAAAATGCAGAAAAATTTAAATTCATTATCACTACTTGGAGGTTTATATAGACCTATACATATAGAATATGTATATATATACATATCTAGTATTCATAGACCCTTCATTCATGAAGGTTACATAGTCGTCTACATTTATTGCACATACATATATAAGAATATAGAAAATAGTGTCAATGATTATCTCATCTCATACCATCTAAACGGATATCGAAACATTGGCATAGCCCTTACATCAATTCAACAAGACAATGTATAGGTCATACAAAAGTACAATATTCATATAACAAGGAAAGAATTATATAGTAATTATGCTCATAAAAAATTCCAAAGCTAGAAGATGGCATTGCCCTTGAAAGTTGAGGACCTACCCAATTTGGATGAAAGAAAGAATCCAAGCCATCATAATGTCACCTCCCAAAACTCCTCAACGACCGGAACCTAAAATGTTTGGGAAAAAAGGAATAAAATGCGATTAGTACTTCACATGTAATAAGTATGATATCTTATGCACATAGACAAGAAAAACATGCAAAAAGGGACTTTTTAGCAAACATGCTAAGTTACCCCTTTAGGGGCCTAATGCAAAGTCAAGTAAGTCATATCAACAAACCTAACATGCTTAATATCTCAACAAGTAATAATTATCCCAACATACATGAAACCATGATTTACTACAACCCTAACATCACGGAATAATATCACAAGAATGAATTAGAGTCAAACATATCATTATAAGTAAGAGAACTATTCACAAGTACTTATCAAGTCAACATGTGCAATGACCAAGCAAAGCCCCATAACCTTACTCAATCAAGTATCCTCAACAAGAAAACATTACAAATGTCCAACTTTACATATTATGTCATTTAGACTTGCATTTTATCGTATATTATCATTATAATAAAAGGCATATTCATAAATACACTAATAAACATATAGTAACGACAATGTTCCATGGTTATCATTTATACATTATATATTATCATTACATAAACATATAATAACCTCCTCCTAAGATTCCCCTCAAAGATAATAAGTGCAATGTCTAGGTAGAGTCCCATACCCCTACCTTGACTAAGCTAGAATTCTTAGGTTATTCGTATTACCTTTTGGTAACATCTTTCCCTAACCGACATAGACCACATGATCAAGTTTGGAATCCGGTGTCATAAAACCCGAAAGAAGGCAGACTACTTGCCAAGGTAATACCATAACATAAAATATAGCAACTACGTGGATCCACTAGCTATTATTCCTACGGAGGCAACATAGTTCAAAAACTAGGAGATTTAGTTACGGCCCTCTTTATGTGCCATGCAGTATAGTCTCCAATCTTAAGAGTAATGTAGTGTTCCTACCTTCCATATGTGGGAAAGGACACTTATCTATGTAGTTCACTTGGTTCTAAGCTAGAGTCCATTTTTTAAATGTATTTAAGTCTTTTATTATCAATCATAACTTAATTTAGGCCATAGGGTCTACCCCTTGTATAATCATCATCATCAATATCTCAATAAGAATTGTATGAATATAAGTCCTTTCATCACATTTCATATAAGAGAGGTTAACACTTTAACATTTAATAACATATTAAGGCTCACATATAGTTCTCACCATCTTTATAGCACATACACCTTAATCAACCTCACAACATAGTCAACACATATCAATTAAACATCATACCACCCAATAATCCTAGTCTAAGGCATATTCAATGTAATATCATGTCTTAACAACAATTAAACACAATTGGATGTAAAGATATAGATTCTAAGACTTACCAAGTCTTTCTCATAGTCTATCAACGAGGTATTACCATAAACAAATAACTCAACCAAACTTGGGGAGTAACATCATCACACAATGATAACCAATAAGATAACAAGGCCAATTGCATCTCTATAACACACGTCATCTTTAGATCACAACATGAGACAAGGTACATGGGCTAATTTCACATTATAATTCACAACTCTAAATCAAATCTCAAGAACTAGCATGATAGGCCTATAACTCATTTTAATTTAATCATAATAACACCATAGTATAGTAATCTAATCAAAAACAAACTCAATTGAATTATAACAATACAATATAGGTCAAGATCACTACCTAGGGTTAGGGATAGAGAATCTTACTCTTCAATTTGGACCAAACAATCATAAATTACCATAAACAAGTTTAATTACATGTTAATATACTCAATACAAACCTAAAAATTCATTAACAACTCAATCCATATCATTAATTTCGTAATTGATTTAAACCCATAAGAAAACTCATCTTTTTAAAATATATTTTGAAAGAACCCTTTGAGGATAGGATCTCAAAGGTGAATAGAACCCATACATTAATGTTTATCAGCAATTTGATGAAGAATCAACCGTTTTCAAGCCCTCAATTAATTTTCCGAGCTAAGCTTCTATGGAGTCTTCCAATTAGAGAGAGAAAGAAGAGAGAAGGAATATGGTTTATTTGAGAGTTAGTTTTTGATTAATGATGGTTGATGGTATTTATAGTAGGAGTTAATAAGCTTTATTAGTCTCTCTTTAATCCCCGACTAACTCCTAAACCACTTAATTAATTAAATGAACTTAATTTAAAACGTGCAGGAATTCGCAAACCCTATCGACAAGACCTCCATCGACGGACCATTGGTCCACCTATGATCCATGTTGCACATCCATATGTTCGCTCAGAGACTTGTGCAGACGAGGCTTTTATCAAATTTTCTATGTGTGGGACGACAGTGGCATCGACGCACCAACGATCCACACACGGACTGTATCCTACACCTGTGCACTCCGTCGATGATTCTTGAAACTCAACAAGTGAACGGACCTTCTCCACCAGCCTAAGTGTGGGACGACGACTGCATTGGCGCCTCTTCAATCCACACACGGGCCATCGTCTATCTCGTTGATGCACGCTGCCAAGCACTACTACATCAAACAGTAGAGGTCCTCCTCTATGGCCCTTGGTTACTCCTTTGGGAATCGTACCTAGACGTTTTAACCATTAAACAACTCAAACACCCATTACTAACCTTTCCACCAACATTCGCATAATTCAGACTCCTAAAAATTAGTCAAGCAGGCTAAGGCACACTATCATCCCTTTGAACCAACTTCCCAGATGTTTTGGACGTTTGGTTCTTAAATCTCCTAAATTACCCATATCCTTTTATAAATAACATTAGAAACAGTGTTTAGATGTTATGACTCCTATGTTAGGATTTACAATGAGTCTTGGATTTTTTTTCAAGGTGTTACATTATCCCCCATTAAGAACATTCGTCCCCGAATGACACAAAAATTCTATTGAAGGAAAGAATATACCCAAGACTAGCAGTCCAATAAATCAACAATATTAAATCAACATAAATCATGTCGTTTAAACTAGGAAAATATCAAAACACATATTACCACAAATAAGGCTCAAAACACTTTATCATGAGACATTTCCTTCTTACAACACTTAAGAGCTCAACATTTATGAAGAACTAGGAATTTGACTTCTATCTTCCAAAAGAGATTTGAGAGAGATTTCCTTCTTATTGATGTCTTCCCACTTTCAACTAGGAATTTGGATCTCTTGTAGTAAGCCACCCGGCATTAGATTTTTGACCTTTACTTGTTGGAAGTTTGGTCACTTAGCGACAAACTCAGCTATGTCCCTTTTTTGACATTCTCACCAATATATGTCCCTTAGGTCATGGTACATTTTTGTAGACCCGGGATGAATTGAGTAGCGGGACCCATGTGATTCTTCTACGATTCAATCTCTCAAGCCTTCTTCATCGGGAACACATAGTCTCCCTTGGTACGTTAACACAAAATCTCACCCTAAGGAGAATGATTCATTGAACTTGTCGAGAACCGATTCTTTCAACTCCATTAAGCCTAAATCAAGGTGTTGTTTGGAAAACACCTCAACTACTAAAGATGACTCGGAGTTATGATGAACTATGGAACCCCCATTCGAAGAATTCTATAACCTCACCCCTAACCTAGACAACCTATGTACTTCCCTTGCTAGGTACCTTTTTGCTTCGTCAAGATGGAATACACTACCTATAGTCATTTGATTTAGGGCATCCGCGACTACATAAGGCTTGTCAGGGTGATAAAGGACATTTATATCATAATCTTTCAATGACTCAATCTTCCTTCTTTGTAAGAGATTTGACTCCTTTAAGGTAAACACATATTGGAGAATCTTATGATCAGTAAAAACATAACATGAATCCCATACAAATAATGCCTCCAAATTTTCAAAGCAAACATCACGGCCGCTAATTGAAGTTCATTAGTGGGGTAGTTCCTCTAATGCACCATTAGTTTCCTAAAGGCATATCCTGTGTTGCATAAGCACATCCCCCAAACCAACTCGGGATGTGTCACAATACACCTACAAAACCCTTTTTACCCTTCAATAAAGTCAACACCAGAGCGGAAGTAGGCCAATCTTTCAAAAATTGGAAGCTCTTCTCACATTCCTCCGACCACTCTAACTTTTTACTCTTTTGGGAAAAAGTAGTCAAAGAAGACACAATAGATGCAAACCCATCAATGAATCTCCAATAGTAACCCACTTAACCCAAGAAACTCCTAATATCTGTCAAAGTCAATGGTCTAGGCCAAATTTTTACCTCTTTCATTTTCCTCGGTTCTACCTCAACTTCCTCACTAGAGATTATGTGCCATTGAAAAGTCACTGACCTCAAAGAAAACTCGCACGTACTTAATTTAGCATACAATTGATGTTCTTTAAGGTTTGCAACAGTACCCTCAAATGACCCATGTGATAATCCTCATTCTTTGTATATACCAAGATATCATCAATAATCACAATGACTAATGAATCTAGGTAATTTCAAAACACCATATTCATTAGGTCCATAAATGTCACTGGAGCATTAGTGAGACCAAAAGACAATACTAAAAACTCATTTTTCCCATACCTAGTACGAAAGTCCGTCTTTGGGACATCCTCTCCTCTAACCCTATGTTGGTGATACCCCGACCTCAAATCTATCTTTGAAAAGTAACATGCCCTTTGGAGTTGATCAAACAAATAATCAATTAGAGGAAAAGGATACTTATTATTGATAGTAACTTTGTTTAGTTGATGGTAGACTATACACATTCTCAAGGACCCATCTTTCTTTTTTACAAATAACACCGGGCACCTTATGGTTATATACTAGGCCTTATAAAACCCTTATCTAGTAAATCCTTCAGTTGAGCCTTCAACTATTTCAATTCAACCGGACCCATACGATTAGGAGGGATTGAAATGGGATTTATTTTCTGTAGAAAATCGATACTAAAATCAATTTCCCATTGGGGAGGAAAATCGGGATGGTCATTGGGAAAAACATTCGGTGATTCACTTACTACGGGGACTGACTCAAAATGATGAATTTTGGAATGCAAATCTTGGACTCTTACTATGTCATATATACACCTTTAAGATCATTTTATATGATTTTAGACAAGATATGATGCAACCTCTCGGAATAGAATAACCACCCTTCCTCTCAACAACGGGTTCATTTGGGAAATTAAACATCACAATTATTATCCTACAACCAGTAGCTAAACTATCACGTAACCAATCCATACCCAAAATGATATCAAAATCAAGCATATCTAGTTCAAATAGATCTACCTTAGAAACTCTATAGGGCAATGAAATAGGAAAAATTTGATAGACTCTTTCAGCAACAACAGACTATTCCACCGGAGTAGACACTAGAAAAGGCTCATGCAAAATATTGGGTAAAATTTCAAACGTTTTAGCTATTAGGTGTGTAACAAATGATAAAGTAGCACCGGGATCAAGTAAGTCATATACATCAAGAGATAAAACTTTCAAAATAATGGTCACCACATCGAGAGAGGTCTTTTGCTCACCCCTAGAGCAGAGAGTATCGAAGCGGTTTTTCTTTGGAGCATCACTAAAACCACTTGCTTGAGCTTTGCCACTACCCTTGTCATGACTCTTCAAGTATGGGAAATCTCTCATCTTTTGACCAATCCTTCCACAACTAAAGCAATTATACATCCCCTTAAGGGAATCACTTTATTGATTTTTAATATACTTTCCACAAGTTGGATTCTCAATTGGTGAATTAGTACCTTTTCCCCTCTTGAATTTAGGGTTAGACACCCTATCACCACTAGCTTTTGAGAATTTGGAAACACTTGATTTGAAACCGACTTCTTAAATTTAGGCTTGTCTTGTATATCAAGCATATTATCTGAAGAACCTCCATTAAAGACCTTACCCTCTTCACATCTCTATTTTTTTCGTAGCTCTTGCGTCTATAACGCTTGTTGAATAAACAATAAGACGGGAAATGTTCATGTTGTCATGTAGCATGGCTGATTTGCACTCCTCTTGAAAGTCCTCTGACACCCCCGTCTCAAAGCGGCTCATTTGGTCCCTAGGATTGGATACCAAAGAAGGAGCATATTTGGAAAACTTAATGAATTCCAAAGAGTACTCATGGAAACTCTTCCCTCCTTGACGAAGATTGATGAAATCTGTCACTTTCTACTCCCTCATCCCTCTAGGGAAGAAGCGATCTAGAAAAGGAGTCTTAAATATCTTCCAAGTCACAGGACAACCCCTCAACGACCTATTACCCCTTCATTGCACATACCAAGTTTGAGCCACATCCTTGAGTTGATATGAGGCCAACTCGTCCTTCTCACTTGAAGACACCCCCATAGCATATAGCACCTTATAGACCTCATCTAGGAATTTTATGGGGTCTTCATCAACCTTAGATCCATAGAAAATAAGAGGGTTCATTCGAGTGAAGTCGCTTAGACGGGAAGCCATAATAGTGACTTGCTGATGAGATAGGGGAGCAACATCCCCATTGGCTTAAGCCATCATAGCTTGGGCTTGAACGTCGCGGCTTGTCCTTGAGTAGTCATGGCTTGAGCCATTTGAGGAAGAACAACCCTCATCGCCTCCTCTATCAAAGATGAAGGGATAATCGGGGCTTGATCAACATTAGCATTTTCCACAAGCGAAGGGACTTTGTCATCGTGGGGAGGAGCTCCCGCATTAGCAACATTCTCCTCAAATCTTTAAGTCGCATTCCTTCGAGTGTTCATACCTCCTATAAGCACAACAATAGGATTTAGATGCAAAATCACACCATAAGTATACTCTATTTGCACGATATAAGATTTATCAAGAAAGAGAGTGATTCCTAAGCATCATGTAGGTTCCTACTTATAAGTGTGGCACGCTTCACAATTATAAATAGAAACCTACATAGTTGTGGTAGAAAGAGAGAGACATAACTCAATGATATTCAACGTCATGCTCTGATACCAGGTTCGTCACATCCGGGTTTACCCCCTAGACGTAACAGGCATCCTCGACCTCTTGAAGGACTAAGACTAGCCTCTTAGATTCA
The DNA here is from genome assembly GCA_027704765.1 of Solanum habrochaites. NCBI lineage: Eukaryota > Viridiplantae > Streptophyta > Magnoliopsida > Solanales > Solanaceae > Solanum > Solanum habrochaites. The sequence continues at coordinate 16,574,629 of JAKWJA010002493.1, forward strand.
TGTCATTACATTAATAGGATAAAAATGCAGAAAAATTTAAAACATTCATTATCACTACTTGGAGGTTTACATAGACCTCTATATAGACAATATATATATATATATATATATATATATATTCATATCAAGTATACATAGACATTTCATACACGAAGGTTACATAGCCTTAAACTTTTATTGGACATACATATTTAAGAATATAGAAAATAGTCTCAATAACTATCTAATCTCATACCATCTAAACTTATATCACAATATGGGCATAGCCCTTACAACAATTCAACAAGACCATGTACAGGTCATACGAAAGTATAATATTCAAATAACAATGAAAGAAATGATAGAGTCAATAACATCATATCAAAATCTAAAGCTAAAAGATGGCATTACCGTCGAATGTTGAAGACCTACCCCACTTGTATGAAAGAAAGAATCCAAGCATTCAATAATATCGCATCCCAAAACTCCTCAATAAGCAAAACTTAAAATGTTTGAGAAAAAGGGAAGAAAATGGGGTTAGTACTTCACATGTACTAAGTATGAGATATGATTCACATACACATGCAAAAAGGGACTTTTTCTCAAAACATGCCGAGTTATCCTTTTAGGGGCATAATGCAAAGTCAAGTAAGTCATATCAAACAACCAAACATGCTTACTATTTCAACAAGTAATACTTATCCCAACATACTTAAAGCCATGATTTATTAGAACTCTAACATCAAGGAATACTATCACTAGAATGAATAAGAGTCAAACATATCATAATAAGCAAGATAACTACTCACAAGTCCTTATAAAGTAAACAAGTGCAATGACCAAGCAAAGCCCCGTAACCTTATTCAATCAAGTATCCTCCACAAGAAAACATGAGCAATGTCCAACTTTACATATCAAGGCATTTACGCTTGCTTTTCATCGTATATTATCATTATAATCATGTCATTTAGGGTTGCATTTCATCCTATATTATCATTATAATCAAAGTCATATTCGTAAATGAACTAATCAAAATTTAGTATCAACAATGGTACATAGTCATCAGATATACATCAAATATTATCATAACATAAACATATAAAAACCTCCTCCGAAGACTCCCCTCAGGGCTAACTAGTGCAATGTCAGGGTAGAGTTCCATACCCTTACCTAGACTAACCTAGACACCGTAGGTTATCCAAGTTAGGGTTCAAATCCTTTAATGCATATTACATTTTTGAAACATCTTTCCCTGGTCGACATAGACCACATGAACTACTGTGGAATCCGGTTTCATAAAACCCTACAGTGACAGAAGGCGGACTAATTGCCAAGGTAGTACCAAAACATGAAACATAGCAACTACGTGGATCCACTAGCTAGTATTCCTATGGGGGAAGCATAGTTCAAAAACTAGGAAATTTAGTTGGGACCCTCTTTATGCACCACGCATTAAAGTCTCCAATTTCAAGAGTAATGTAGTGTTCCTACATTCCCTATGTGGGAAAGGATACTGCTCTATCTAGTTCACTCACTACTAAGATGGAGTCCCTTTTTGAAATGTCTTTAAATTTTTTATTATCAATCATAACTTAATTTAGTCCATAGAGTCAACCCAATGTATAATAATCATCATCAATAACTCCATAAGAATTTTGAGAGTATAATTCCTTTCATTATAATTCATATAAGTGTAAAACTTTTGCATTTAATAACATATTAAGGCTCATTGATAGTTTTAACCATCCTTATAGCACATACACCTTAATCAACCTCACAACATAGTCTAGAAATGTCAATTCAACATCATTAAACCCTATAATCATAGTATAAGGCATACTCCAATTTAATATCATGGCTTAACAACAATTAATCACATCGGAAGTAAAGATAGAGATTCTAAGACTTACCAAGTCTTTCTCATAGTTTATCATGAAGGTAGTACCATCAATCCATAACTCAACCAATCTTGGGGAGTAACATCATTACACAATGATAACCAATAAGATTAAGGAAAATTGCATCTCTATAACACAATTCATCTTTAAATCACAACTTGAGTCAAGGTATATGGGCTAATTTCATATTGTAATTCACTACCCTAAAAATGACATCTCAAGAACTAGCATGATAGTCCTATAACTCATTTTAATTCAATTGTAATAACCCCATAGAATAGTAATCTAATCAACAACCAACACAACTAAATGATCACAATACAATATAGGTCAAGATCACTACCTAGGGTAAGGGATAGAGAATCATACTCTTCAATTTTGACCATCGACAATCACCATAAATAAGTTGAATTACACGTTAATCTACTCAATATAACCCTAAGAATTCATTAACAACTCAAGCCATTACATAAATTTCGTAATTGAATGAAACCCATATGAAAACTCATCTTTTTAAAATCTATTTTAAAGGAACCCTTTGAGTAAAGGATCTCAAAGATGAATAGAACCCATAAATTAATATTTATGAAAAATTTGATGAAGAATCCACCCTTATTCGGCCCCCAATTTACCTTCCAAGCTAAGCTTCTAATGGATTTTTCCAATTGGAGAGAGAAAGAAGAGTGAAGGAAGAGGGTTTATTTAAGATTTGTGTTTTGATTAATGAGGGTTGAGGGTATTTATAGTAGGACTTAATAAACTTAATTAGTCTACCTTTAGTCCCCAACTAACCCCTAAACAACTTAATTAATTACATGAACTAATTTTTAAACGTGCTGAAATTTGCAGACCCCATCGACGAGACCTTGATCGACGGTCCATGCTACACATCTGTAAGTTTGTTCATTGACTGGTTCAAGAAAGGATTTTCTCCTATTTTCTATGTGTGGGATGACGATGGCATCGACGCCCTATCGATACATAGATGGACCCTAGCCTGCAAAACCTCACTCAGTTGATCATTCCAGAAACTGTGCAGGTGAAGGGACTTTCTCCACCAGCCTAAATGTGGGAAGACGGTGGCATCAATTCCTTGTCGATCCACACATGGGTCGTTGTCTGTCCCATCAATGATTACTGCCTAGCAATGCTTTATCAAACTGCACGGGTCCTCCTCAAAGGCCCTTGAATGGTACTTGGGGAGTCATACCCGGACGTTTTAACGATGGAACAACTCAAACAATCATTAGTTACCTTTACACAAACGTTCTCACAATTACGATTCCTAAAACATAGTCAAGTAGACTAAGGCACATTATCATCCGTTTGAACTTACTTCTGGACGTTTTGACGTTTTGATTCTTAAATCTCCTAAATGACCTATATCCATTAAGATAAGACTTAGAAACAGTTTTTATACTTCATGAATCCTATGTTAGGTTTTACAATGAGTCTTGGATTTTTTTTCATGGTGTTACAAAGCTACATGGAAGGTCGAGGCCGACATGAAGTCCTACTATCCTCACCCTTTTCCTTATAATTCCTATTCAATGTTAAGGTTAGTAATTCCTTATATGATTATTATGAATAATATTGAACTTATCATGTTTTTTCTAATATGTGCATAGTGTAGTACAAATTAATGCCTTATGTTATGTTTTCATGAAACATGTTTCTTATGATTAGCTTTCACTTAAGTATGTGTTGTCCTATATGTATTCATGAAAATTGTATTAAGCATTCTTGATGTTGTTATGATTAGAAATTATCATGTAAAACTGTTGATTTTCCAAAAAAAGAGCTCATATTGAAATTGATAAGGTAGTGCCTCCTTATATGATATGAAAAAGTTGAGCTTTAGTTTATGGTATGTAATGAGTTATGTTACTATCTATTGTTGCTATGATTATATATTAAATTGATCCAATGATTCCTCTAATGATATATGACTCATTTTATTATATTGTTGTTGGTTGGTCTGCTAGTCTTGAGTCTCTTCTTCACTTATAAATATCTAGAGTGTCATCTGGGGACAGATGTTCCTAAGGGGGGGAGTATTGACAAACCCCGAAAATTCCATGACCTATAATAGAACCTTATATGTTTAATAATTATGGTTTAAGACCTAAATAAGTGTAAATAATCTATTTGAGAAATATTGTGGCCATAAAATTAAAGAAATGCCTAAATGTCCGGCTATAACACTTTCAAAGTCTAAAATGTGTTGTAGAGCATAAAAAAAGTTTCAAAAGGCTAACACACTCTTTTAAGGTCTATTTTAACGAATATAATTCATGCAATAGGTTTAGAAATCAAAACATCGAAGAACGTCCATGACATCTGGAAACTAGTTCAATAAGGTCCTAGTGTGCCTTAGTCTATTTGACTAAATTTTGTGAGTCTGAAAATGATGAAAATCAGTGGAAGAGTATCTAACATGAATTAGAGTTAGTTCATACTAAAAACAATTTGGGTACGGCTCCCTAAGGACCAACCAAAGGCCCTTGAGGAGGACCCTTGCATTTTGGCAAGAAGCTGCCAAAAGGCAGTGTGCACAAATAAGTGCCAATCAACGGATCGTAAGTCAATCGACGGGGGTTGATTGACACCATCGATGAACACTCAGACAATTCATGGTAGTACTTTTTTACACACTCTCCGATTGAAATGACGGACCAATAGGATGGTTGGTCCCTTGGCTATCATTTGACAAAAAGTCTTTTTTGTCGTGGTCTCATTTGTAAACACCGTCTTTTCCTGCTCAATAAAATTTAGTTAAATTAATTAATTATGTGGTTATTTAATTAGTTATGGGTTAAGGGAGATATAATTAAGTTATTTAATGATGTATATAAATACCCTAAGTTAATTAAACTAACCTAAGCCTTTATAATTCCCGAAGCCAAAACTCTTTTCCTTCTCTCTTCTTTCTCTCTACCAGGTTGAAGAACTCCATAGAAGACAAGGTAAAGGTGGGTTTGAGGTTGAAATCACAAAGGTTTCTCCGTTAATCTTCATCAAACACTAATGTATGTTATTCCTTTCACCTATGAGACGAAATAGTGATGAAATTAGACGAACATGAATGTGTGGATACGTTTGAGTCCAAGTGAAGTTGCATAGACAATATGTGAACATTTTGCATCTCGTCGTGATTAGCCAATTTTCATATTAAATTTCTTGCGATGAACATTGCATACTACCGAAAATGTGGAGTATTCTTTGACATTGGTTTCAATAATTTGTGTTATGAGCTTACCGTGAACATGCATAATGACACAAATAGAATTTACTATGCTGGTCGTGTTAATTAAGTTATGCAATCTGATGATATTATCCATGTAATCCTTGAAAATGTGCAACAATTTGACATATAACTCTTTTATGACCTACCTTATCAGTGTGTGTGAACCGTTTTGAACAACCCTTGAGCGTTACCTTTTCTTGTATGAAACCTGATTAAAACATGAACTTTCTTAATCAATTACCCATAATCCTCTTTATATTTTGTTGATTCAATAGACAACTTAACCTTGTATGGTGAAAAGAGAAGGCAAGTGAAGAAGTACAAGAAAAGTCTTCTTTAACCCATGGTGTTGAGAAAAATGGAACTCCTCCATACAAAAAAATAGGAAAGAGAAAAATTAAACATTAGTATGAAAAATAAAAGTTATGAAATAAGTTTGGGAAAATTAAAAAAAAAAGTGGGTCAATATCAATTTAAAAGTGTCTAGTGGGATGGCTTATAAACACGTAAGTAACTAATGAATGACGAGGAAAGAAAGTTTTGTATGTACCACATTTCATGAGGATATAAGTCACTGAGCCTAAAAGACATTACCTTTGCAATAATGCCATTACAAGTCTTAAAAATTCCTTTTTATTAATCTTTCAGTGGGATGAAGCAAATGTTGACCGGAAAATACGAGTAAAATATATGGGTTAAGTCATGCATTTCGTTCATCTTTGTGAGTGTACGTGTTGCATTTTACTCAGGAACATAAATTCATTAACTATTGTGTGTGACATTGGATTCTTTTTTATGAGTGAATTAAAACACTTTTGTTGAGCTTGAGCTTGCATTTGATACCAGTATTGCGAGCTTGAGAATCTTTTATAATGGTGTGTCACAACTTCAGTTATTGAATAAACAATTTATCTTTTCATAAGTAATTTTGAATCTTATTATGTATACTAATGATTGAGTCTTGTGATGCACTATTTGAGGCATCCCTTTTGAACTGCTAAACATGAGAAAAAGCAAGTTCAAATTGGAGGTCTGATGAGAACACAAATTGAACTAATTTACTGTCTTCACTCTTAGAGATTTGGTGTTCTCAAATGTATATTTTTTTCTCAATGATTGATGTAATTTTTTTTGCATTAGGTATTTGAATTGTGACACGATGCATACTAATACAAAGAAAACGGGAATAAGGTAGTTGGAAGAACAAACGAAAGAAGGTTGGATGATCGCCTAAGCATCTTTGCGAGTATCCATATACCTTTAACTCGCCAAAAGTGTTCCAAAGTAATAATACAAAAGTGCATGGAAAATAAAGACCTGGTAGTCACCAATGTCTCTCGTCAAATAACAAAATGGACCACCAAAATGCCAAATTGAATCGAATGCTTAAGCTAAAATTGGGAAAAATGACGGCGAGTAGCAAGATAATTCAGCATGTCGCTGTTCCATTTTGTGCTAGATAGCTTAATAACCAAATTTTCTAAGGAGAACTTTACAAAGTTCTAAATATGCGAGATATAAAGAAAATGGCGAGTAGCGGAACTGGTCGGCAACCCCAATTTGAATAGCCTAAAACTATAGTAGTGGAACCAAGTATAAGTTCAAAAACAAAGTAGAGGTAATGAACACTCATCATTGGACCGAATGGTCGGCAACCAACGACTAATGTTACTGAGAGTTCTTACACAGCTACACGGCGGAATTGTTTAAATAGCAATTTGAAATGGCAGAAAGGTGTCCAAAAAAAGGAGAAAACAAACGTGAATGACAGAGAAAATTGTCAAAGGACTTTTGTAGAATATTTTAGATTTTGATCCATTTTAGAATTGTCATTTGTTCCCAACAAAGGGATTAATGAATAATATCAATTTTCAAATTTTTATATGATTGACTAAAACCTTTCACTTGGGGTTTTGATAATGAGGATTATTGTCAAATTTACTTAGTGGTCATTTCTTAATTGTGAATAATGAGGTTATTTTGAATAGGTCTAAGTTGTTGTTGTGTGTTGAAAGTGAAGTGCATGGTTTTATGTAATTAATCAGTGTTGTGCACTTGGTTGAGAAAGAGTTTTAGAACTATGGTGGTAATCTTAGCGTTCATGGTAGTGGGTCTTTTGGTATCAAGTCGAGACAAGTTATCCAGCCTGCGGATCAAGCTAAAGAGAGTGAATTTTATGAGGGCAAAGAGTTGGGCATTTAATCGTGAAGTTCCAGAGAATTCAACATTAAAAAAGTAATTGTTTTATATAAAGTTATCTTATATATGGTTTGACCTACCTACAACGAAATACTCCACTATCAATAGTAGTGTTCACCCATTTTGTTAAGTTTTGGCAATTGGCTTTTCAACTCCCAAAGTTATACGTTACTAGTTCATTGCCTACGTTAAAACGTGAGTCTGCAGTGATAGGTGAAGACTGATGTTTGAAAGTTGAGTATTAACTATTTAAGTTGTGTTGATTTAAGAGTTTGTTATTAAACTTTAATAATTGCATTAAAGGAAGTATAACTCCCTTCTGGAATGATCCCAACCCATTTTGTTTGGTGATATATTGACTGAGTATTGTTCGTACTTAGCATTGGATAAAGTGACCTGATACGTTAATCAATAATAACATTACCCAAAGGGTCATTCATTTTGTATTAACGTGCAAGATAATATCACTGCCCAGTGAGGCATTGTCTTCATTCATCATCAAAAAATAATCTTTATCTCATTGCACAGTAAGGCATCCTCGACATTGGCAAGTGAGGCACCATATTTTATAGCCTAGAGAGGCACCAACATCATTCCATCACAAAATAGTTGTTAATATTTAAGGATTATATTGCAAATATGAGATTATATGTTTTATTTTGTGTACGTCGAAGTTAAAGAGGATGATGTCAAGTATTAGAAGGGAGCAACTAAATTTCGACATGGTAAAAGAAACCAATTATGAATTTGAGTTACATTTTATGCTAATAAGTTTTATCTTTGTCTTTGTTGAAAGAATTCAAGAGGATGAATTTTAAAAATAACCGTATGAGCGGACGACATATAATATGACACAACAGAACAAGGAATTGTTTTTAGAGGTGAACTCGGACATAGTTCATACAGATATGTCAAATTCTTAGTATGCGAGCTATTTTCTGTTTCATACCCAAAAATTTACGTTTTCACAAGATGGAGATTTCGAATTCGAGTGGCAATACAGGAAGTTATTTGGAAATTTTGTCAATTTAAGTTCATAATTATGGGTGAGAAGCGAGTCACATTCATTGATAAGATGTTTCAAGCCTGTTTTTCCTAGTCGACTTATTTGTCGCTCTTCCAATACCAAAGATTACTTAGTATACTAGATTTTAATTTTAACCGATTAAGTCAAACTACAAACAATCTACTTCCTAGTGTTTAAGGTTATGTAGGAGGGATTAGTGTTGAAAACTCACTAAATTCCAATATTCTGACTTGAATCTATTTCTAAATCATTAGATCTATTCATTATTTTGTATTGAATAGCTTCTAGATTCTGTTAGAAGTATGTGATCTCAACCTTATAAGCTACAGGTGTCTGTAATTTGTATATAACATGAGATATCTAGGAAAACCAATTTCATGCTTCGACCATAATTCCTAAAATCCGTAAAAATATCTTTTCTAAATGATGAACATTATGTCGGTCAAAATTGGTTCGTCAACTTAATTCAAGTTGAACGAGGAATAACTGTTGATACCGAATTTTGATTCTCAAGGATATGAAATTAATTTTAGAGTTTCTTTAATTTCAAACTATTTAGAATAATTTGTTTATTGAAAATCAAAATATAATTTTAGTTTAATGTGATTCTTGTCATGTTTATCAAATTTAAATGATACATATCTTTTTAACTAATTAGTATAATTTATAAATATTTGAAAATCAAGTCAAAGATTTCACATGTTAGTTTATCATTGTATAAATTTACTTTAGTTTAAACTCTAGTCATAAATTTTAATTATTTAGTTTAATATTAAGATAATTATATATTGATTTTGTTTACTTTGATAAAATTGTTAATTAGTCTTATATTAATTCATCAAAGTAATTTTTTGCCAAATTTCTAATCAAACTTGATTTGGTTATAACTTATAATTATAAATGTTTGTACTTAGACTACCTCATCTTGTCTACAAGCCTATTGAAGATAATTTTTGGCTTTCTCGTGCCATTTGAAGATTAATTCATAATACCCTAAATCCAATTGCACAACAAAAGTCAAGAATCCTTCAAAGTTAATAGTCCTAGAAGCCAACATGAAAACTTATTGATACATGAACGAAACGTAGAAAGATCAATGACAAACGATACACAACAAATCCAAATGAAACGAAAAGATCACGGGAAACAGTATCAACATTCACTAGAGCAAGTGTTAATAGCGTTCCCAACAAAAATGTTTTGATTCGAAGTGGCGTGAATTCACAGTATAATAGAACATTTCCACTAGCGATTCGAGCTACAATTTTGTCCTTATAATCATGAGATCGATTCATTTGGTATATTTGGATTTTGCAGTTGAAACAGGTTTTCATGCTCATCCATGTTTTCACCTCTTTGCTCCCCAAAATGCGAACCCTAATTTCTTCAATAAGAGCCTTTTTCCTCTACATATATTGTTAGGGATTGGATCATTGGTAGTAGTAATTTCTTAATATCTCAATATTTGGATATTTAATCACCTATTATCAATTTCAATGTTAGTAATTGATCTTATTTTATTTATTCAAGTGTTTTGGTACAAGCCTTGATGATTGTAACGCCCCAAAATGAACTAAAGTAAATAATAGTGTCATCACTAATTCTTCTGATACATTGAATTTAAAATGAGTTAATTTAGTAATATTTGGAAATATGTGAAGTTTGATTAAGTTTGAAGGTCAAACGCCCAAGAACGTCCAGGACGTTCGGAAGGTGTGCCTTAGATTGTACTTGTGTATCTTGATGTGTTTGTGTGAGTTTTATGTGTTCATTTTTCTTAAATCTAAGGTGGGATGTATCTAAGACCTAGATGACTTAGTTTAGGGATTTAATGTCTGGGTAAGACCCCACCTAGGACCCACAAGGGGCCCTAGTTGAAGGGCCAATATTTGGACAAAGCTGCAAAGGACACTGCCCAAACGACCAAGCAATTTACTAGACGTAAGTCCATCGACGCCCCGTCGACTGGGGGGTTGTCGTTCCATAATTAGTTGGAGCATAATCCCCTCCATTTACCAGCCTCTAATTACATCGATTCCCAGCATCAAGGGTCATCAACTCATCGATGCCCAGAAGCTTGGGTCGTCGACTGGGCACCTCCAAAAGCTGTGAAAGCTGCTGCCAACTTGGGGTGTTTTATGTAAATTAACCCCAAGTATTTTAGGACACTAGGCTTATATATTTAGTTTTTTAGATTATATTATGTTATTTTTGAACCCAAGTGTCACGACCAGAATCTAGACCCGAGACGAGATCAACGTCGTTGACCTCTAAGAGGTTGCAGACAAGCCTACATACGTCATTGTTACTTCATTTAGGTTAATTTTAGCAGAAAATTTGAACTTTTAGTTACTTAACATTAATTAAAGTCATTCTACTTAAACTCATAAACGTTCACAATCAACCATCAAATATTAAGATTATCAATTGAAAGAAATAGTTCATTGTTCCATTAAATGTATTTTTACCAAAATGGCACCAATACAAAGTCTTAAACGAAAGTGGAAATGAAACACTAGTTGAACATGCTCCACTAGCTAAATCCTACATAAGCTAGAAAATAACAGTAGACATCTTCGAAAGCATGAGGACCTACCAAATCTGGATAAAAACTCCGCGTACTGATAGATGCAACGTCGTACTGTGAGTTTAATGTCCACCAGTGCCTGCACCTAAAAGTACATATTACATGGGTTTAGTACACACTTGTACTGAGAATTGGTATATGCAATCACACAAAGGAGGTGCATGAGTAAGAATAGCTCTTTCTTAACAACATGAATTAAAGAAAATCAAGCCAGTTGACTTGCTAGATTTGGATTAGGAAAGTTAGTGGACTTGACATATTTGGATTAGGAAAGTCAGTGGACTTGCCAAATATGGATGTAGGAAAGTCATGCAATGAGAGTAACATGTATCATCATATGTAACATATTGCACACAACACATAATATATTACATATAGCTCATAACATATGGCATAATTCACTTAATATATTTCATATCATTCGATCATATGCCATGAGACCTTGGAAGTATGGACTTGACACTAAAACTTCCCAAAATGAGGGCTCAACATATAGGACCTCAACTAGGCAGCCTTCTTTAGGAAACCCAGAGTCTACTTCATTCATTCATACGTACTTCATTTCATTTAATCATAAGTTAGTGTAAACACTACCTACACCTAGGATGTATCTTAAGACGTTCATTTAGAACTTCTACTTTGACCGACATAGATCATGTGAGCGTCATGACATCCAGTATCTGCTTAACACCGAAAAGAGGTGGAATGACCGGCCAAAGTGACCCAAAAAATGCTAGTGTATATAGGGGGTTAAACGCTTATAGATCCTAATGTTGGAAGTATAGTTTTAAAGACTAGAAGATATAATGAGACCCATACCCGTTATGATTCACAGTCTCATCTCATGAAAGTTACGTGAACCTCCACTCTTCCTGAAAGAAGGCATCAATGCTCATATCTAGCCTATCGGTGCTCAATATAAAGTTCCATTTAATTTGACTCATACGTCATGGAAGTTGACTTCTAGTTTGAAGACATCATAGCTCAATAGATGATTTCTCATGTCATCATTAATATTAATAATACATTAATCTCAATACTTTCATTAGAGTATTCATAGAGACAGATCTCTTCATTAGCTTTATACTCTCATAAGTGAGTACATTTTGGTAACATTTACTTATACTCATTTGAGATTGCTCTCATCTTTCACATTAATTTCTTATCATGTTGTCACCACATTCATTACTTTAACACATTTGCTCTTCATAATTACGCACCCCTTTTTACGTGAATGTTAATTCCATCATATATCAATGCACTTTGACATTTAGTGTGTTCCACACTCTTACTTAACCCTTATAGGAGTTCATCATTCCATTACATACATCTTAGGTTCACTTAATTTTAAACGTATGCTAGACTTATTGGTCTTTACATGAAAGACATTAGGCTTCATTCATAGTTTGTTTAAATGATTCGTATCATTATAAGATTTTGTCATACAAGACTTTTACATCTCGTATGTATTCCAAACTCATCGATTTCGATTTATGTAGGCTTCTTATTTTAACATTTATTCACGTATGACTAATATATCAATACGGAAATTGGGAAAGGGGACCAAATCCCAAATCCCTTTGACACACTTATATTTTTATTTAATTTAGTTTGACCCACATGACTTGGGCACCCAAAATCGAGCCCCAACTCCTTCTTTTCATTTTCCCTTGATTTCTCTCTTTATTTTTTTCATTCATAGGGAGTGAGAGGATGTGGGATCGAACACCCACACCCTCATTTTCTTTTAATTTCCTTTTTCCTTAAACTATTTTTGTTTTCACCAATAGGGTGTGGGATCGAACCCCGACAACCCCACTTTAATTTTTACCTTAATTTCTTTGATTCTTCCTAGAGGTCGTGGGTTCGATTCCCACACGCCTCAACAGTTATTTTTCTTTTAATTTTTCCTTGAATCTGACCGAGAGGTGGTGGATTCGAATCCCACTCCTCTAATTTCTTTAATTCTATTTTAGTTTTAGGGGAATCCACTAAGGGCACTCGGATTAGAATCCAATGTGCCTCAATACTTTTTATATTAATTAATTATAGCTTTCTTATAGTGAGATCTTGCGTTCAATCCCTACTGACGTCACATGTTTTAAACATTATTTTCAAACTCTCCTAAACTTGAAACATTAGCCAAAACTAAGCTAACACAATGCTAGAAATTTGGTCATGATTTCCTGCTCCTTTACATCAACATTTACACGTTAGTTCTTAGGATAATTCATTGATCATTTAGTACATCTTTAGGTGCATTTTTCATGGATTCATTTAGCTAATAGTTTTTACTCAAATCAGCCATATTAAACTTTATATGAACATCACGATTTACACACGTTCATGGACATAAAATATAAAGATTTTAGCATGCCATTTCATGCTCTAATTCGTGACCAATAGTAACAACAATGCACCCACACAACTGTATCACATATTTCCAAGAAGGAATCATTGATTTCTCCCATAATTCGGAACATACATTCATACACATAATCATCAGGAAAACACGTTACATCCCCAAATTCTACCAGCAAACATATCCAACCTACGAATCAATGGGAGTTAATGTCAGGGATATGCAACGAGGAACAATCCTAGTTTTCGGATTTGAATTGAATGAATTTTAAGGGTCTCATGGGAAAGGGACAAAGAGTAACAAAATCCATACCTTATTTTGATGTTAATTCAACACATGAACCACTGTCTAACCCCCTTTCCAAATCAATTTAAAGTATCGGAACTCCAACACCACCCGACGAAATACTCCTCCATTTGACTAACGTTTTTGCTTAGTGTATGTATATGTTTTGATTTTATTTTTTGTGTGATTTCATCAAGTGTGAATAACTTTCATTGTGTTTTTTGTTCTTGTAATTTTGTTAGGCAATGAAAACGTGAGAAGAGTGGAGAAACGTGAAAGAGTAGTTTAGGATTAAGAGTTTTAGTTTGAGAATTAGTCAAACTAGGACTTAGTATTAATTTAATAAAATTGTTATTTAATTGACTTAGTGAAATAACCATGAATCCCTTAAAAATATGATTATAAACCTCAATTTAAATACATTTAATTGATGATTCCGTTTAGGTTTGAACTCGTGTGGAGTAACCACCGCAAAACGGGTCATTTCGGGTCAACCTGACCTAAAACGTCCACTTAATAAAATTTATTAATAATTAATTATTTCCATTGGGAAATTTCGATATTAACTTTGGCCTAGAAATGACCATTTTACCCCTAGACCCTCCAAACCTATGATTTTTTATTTTTAAGTTCGGTAAAGACTCATCCGAATAAATCTTTGTATTTGAGAGCCCTACATGTGTGGACCCAACCTTTTCTAGCTCAACTAACTCACCAAGTTAGTTAGCTTGGTTGTAGCAAGGGTTCAGATCTCTGGTTCTATGCGCATCAATCCGTGTGAACCTGGTCTAGTTGTAGGCATTCGAGACACATTAAGAATTATGTAGCATAGCCATTTTTATGGTTGTTACACCTAGACCTGGATAATACCCCTCACATTAAATATTCACACTCCCTCTCTAAAGAAAAATCTCTCAAAGTCACTATTTGAGTTAAGACTCATGGAGTGCAAGAAGGGTCTGTCTTGGACGTTTTCTTCATAAAACATTAATGGGTTTCCTTCTCTTTGAGGTATGGTATCCATCCTTGAACTCTCTTCCTTTCAAGAAGTCTCTTCTAATATATTTTAAAAATGAGTTTTTAACCCTAGTTTCTTTATCTTTAAATCTAAATATGGATCTTGCATGAAAAATGTTTCTAATGACTTAATAATGGTATTCCTAAGGTTAGTTTGTGGTTTTAAGGCTAAAAATACAATAAAGTCATGATAAAGCTTTTCATCAAATGTTGTATTAAGAAATGGGTTAAAAATGAGCATGTTTCTGTGGAGAATGAGCTTTGGTTTTCTTGTGTTGTTATTCTAGTTTCGCTACTGCCCTAAGGGCTACATTAGGATGAAATTATTATAAAATGTTATAAGTGATGAAAGCTTGGATTAAAGGGTAAGTTGGTTATGATGTTTATCTTTGATTTTGAAATTTTATTGAGTGGTTTGGTCCACCTTCTAGGTGGCGGTGTTTACCTGAATTTTATGAATGTAAAGTTACTAGTTTATTGTGAATGAGGATATGAAGTCTTGTTATGTGACGTAAGATGAAAATTATGTTATTATTTTTAAATGTGCCTTATTAAGCTAATTAGAGAATTAGGCTAGAGAGTATGCTTAAAATTAAGTCATTTTTGTTTATTACTTTATGAAATTTCTTATGAGAAGTATGTTAAAGATTATGTATAAAAGCCATATATGATGATGTGAAGCATGTAAGATGTGTGACGTGATGAATGAAGGTCTAAGCATGTCTAGAAGTTAAATATGTATGAAGTGAAGCTTATGTACAAGATGTGCTCGCATATACACACACACTCACAATAAAATGAATGTATGAAGTTAAGTTAAGTCCTAAAGGGGATTTTTGGGGTGAACACTCTTTGTGATTTGAGATAAAGTGTTTAGTAGCAACCCCACTACATCCCTTGACCTTTCTAATATGATTTGGATGATGAATGCCCTTCATGAGTTGAGAAGTGGTGTTCAATAGTTATCCTTAACCTATAGTATATAATGTTGAGAATCCATTAAAAGTTATACCTAGAACAAAGAGGATATGAAGGACAGGTGGATTACACTTCGTGAGTGGAGATGTTGTATTCCAATGTACCTCTTCAGATGAGTACTCCTCGTTAGTAGAGAATGAGTTACTTAGTAGGAATCCCCTTATCCTTTCACTATGCGCCCGCATAGGTAAGATATTGGGAAAGCCATGTAAATACTAAGAGAATGAACTCATTCTAGGAAAGTGAGGATCCCCCATTCGACATGGATTAAAATTGGGATTCCATGTCTAGCTCTCATGGTCTATGTCGGTTAAGCTAACTCCCACAAAAGAATTTATGGAACTCGGTCTTCTAAGTAACATACTACTTAAGGTAGGTGGTGGTATGGGACGCTATCTACGCATTGCACTAGGTATCACCTTCCAAATGGGAAGACTTTGTGCCCAACCTTCTAAAATAATGTACTACTTTGGGTAGACTTTGGTGGTTTGCTAGGAGTCTTGTAATGTCTTGCCATTGATTTAGGGGCTTCTTTCTCACGAGTTGAGTAAGCCAAAACGGGTAGTCTTGAGGATTTCTTTGGTTTGTATTGAAGGAGGCATATGCATACTTCCTACATGTATTACCTTAGTGAGTCTTAGGATAATCCTGAAATAGGGAAAATCTTATGGAAAATGAGTTCATTTTCTCTTTCGATTTGCCTTGGCAGTTCACTTATTTAGTATAGGATAGTTCATTGTAATTGCTCAAGTTGAATACATTGTGAATGGTTTAAATAATTTATTGTAAATGTTAAAAATGGTTTCATTGTAAATTATTAATTAGTTCACTGTAATGTTAGTTGGAGTTTATTGTGAAGTTTTGGGAAGTTACTGTAAAGGGTTCCTTTAGATTAAAATAATGGAAATACTCCTATAAGTTTTAAATGATGATTCTTATGATGTTTTGATTTTATGTTCTTGAATGTTTTGCTAAATTTGCATGAAACGTTATTTTACTAAAATGTCTCTTTTTCGCATGTTTTGCATATGTCATACTTATGAAATTATTTGTACTAACCCCACACTTTTCTATAATATCCATGTATAGGTTTGAAGAAAGGTTGATGTCTAAAAGGCAATGCTTGGAAAAGTTCCTCTCAAGACAAAGTGTCATATATTCGAGGGCATAATTTCTATCTTGTTTCCTTATGTTAATACTTATTGTATATTTTATTTCAATGTAAAGGGTTGTGTCCATAAGTTATTTATGTCGTGTATTTACGTTTTTCTTGTGACGATGAGATTTCTTAGATATTTATAAAAGAATTGCTTTTTATGTCAAATTTCATGAAAATTTTTAATTCTGCACTACTTTTCATGTCTTATGCAATGAATGCTCGTAAAAGAGCTTGTGCGAGACCCAAAAGGGTCAAGTCCACCCAGTCACGAAATGAGGGGTCCTCCTAACTTCTAGGGGGTTCTTTCAGGTTGTGAATGTCTTGGTATTAGAGCATAAGGTTTTGGGAAATAGTTTAAGGTATAAAAGTCTCACAAGCCACGTCTTGTAGTATCAAGGTCATTGGTGTGTGTCGCGACACATCCATGGAAAAGAGGCTATTGGCGATAGAGTTTCACTTTCTTTATTACTCTTGAATAGTACCATAGAACTTATCTCAATAAGCCCTCTCTCTTTCTTATGTTCCCTTGTCCGGTAGTCTTCTAGGTGTGATTGCATGGATTGAGAGATATTTCTATGTTTGAGAGAGAGAAAAGGTGAATTTTTATGTTATGATGGTTTTGTGGCTAAAAGAGTAGAGGTGAAGGTAAGTTTTGAAATTTGTGATGTGATGCCATTTATGGCTAGGTGAGAGTTATGAGGTTTGAAGTGTTGTGATGAGAAACTGTATGGTGATGTATTTCTAAGCATAGTAAGAGTTATAAGAATAAATAAAGTGCTTTTGAGGAAAAATGAATTATCTAGTGATTGTGTTCAATGATGGTAGAAATTCTTTAAGGTGTAAATTGAGAAATTTTGTAAGAATGAGGATATTTTGTAGGAGTAGAGGGCAACCCTCTTGTGTGGTTAATGATTGAATAGTCATTCTTGTGATTTTGTGGATGTTGTGGTGTAGGCTTTCACTAAAAAGAAAATGTGGTATGAATATCTACTAAGGATGTTTTGTTCCATGAGATTGAGTTTAGTGCTGCCTAAGAGTTAAATGAAATGATGTTTAAGAGGGTTTGTCTAGGCTTGAATCCTAAGAGGAAAGCGTTATGTTTAACTTGTAAGATTTCTATTTAATCTTGATGTGCATGAGTTGAGGGTGGTGTGAGTACCTTGTTAGAGGCATAATAGGTCTTTCAAGTATGAGGCCTTGAAGGTGGATTTATCCTAAGTGGGCGAGAATATATATTGAGTAAAATGGC
Organism: Solanum habrochaites; assembly: GCA_027704765.1. Taxonomy (NCBI): domain Eukaryota; kingdom Viridiplantae; phylum Streptophyta; class Magnoliopsida; order Solanales; family Solanaceae; genus Solanum; species Solanum habrochaites. The sequence goes on from JAKWJA010002493.1 coordinate 16,592,616, forward strand.
ATTTAATGTACTTATTCCAAGAGAATCCTCAAGAGTCACTAAGTGGGAGTAGAAGTATGGGATGCTACTCTCAAATTTCACTTGGTGAAGTTTACCTAGTCTCTTCGGAGTAAGCTAGTTTGGTCTTGTCCCTCGTAGTATCATGACATCTTGTTAATCATTCTTGAAAGGTGCATTATGAAATTTGTAAGCATGTGACCTAGCGATGTTTTGAAATCACTTTAATGAAGTTCAATTTTTTGAGAAAATTGCATTTTTCATGAATTAAAGTTTCAATGTGTTATGAGATGATTTTTATTGTATTATACTTCATGTGATCATGCCCTCTTTATGAATTGCTCAAAGAATGAAAATTTGATGTTTTAAGCACGCTTAATGATGTTACAGTGATGTTCACTGTAAGTTTTGTGGATTTGGAGAAAATTTGTTTTCCCTTTAATTGATTCTTCAATGTATGAAAAAATATTGTATATGAACATGTTTAATGTTGGATAAGGTAGTTCCTCCATAAAAGAATGTTAAGAATGAGTGTTCAAGTTTATGAAGTTTTGCTAAAAGTGTTTGTGTTGCAAGTGTTTGAAAATGTAAAATGATGCTCCTTACTAGTAGGTGCTTTGATTTTGAGTTTTTTGATCATGATTGTAATGTTTTATGTGATGCTAAGTGAGTCCTTGTTGATCTTGAAGTTTTAGTTTCATTCAAGGATGAATGTTATTCTAAGTGGGGGATAATGTAACGCCCCAAAAGGAACTAAGGTGAAATAGAGCATCATGAATGTTTAATGACTTAATTTGAATTTGATATGTGTTTATTTATTATTATTAGGCAGTGTGTTAAGTTTGGTTAATTTTGGAGGTCAAATGCCAAAGAATGTCCATGACGTTCGGAAGGTGTTCCTTAGATTTTACTTGTGTGTCTTGATGTGTTTGTGTGAGTTTTACGTGTTCGTTTTCCTTGAAACTGAGGTGGGATGTTCTTAAGACCTAGAGGAATTATTTTAGGGGCTTAAAGTCCAGGTAAAACCCCACCTAGGACCCACAAGGGTCCCTAGATGAGGGGGGCAAGATTTGGACAAACCTACCAAGGACACTGCCCAATCGATGGAAGAGTGTACTGGGCGTAAGTCCATCAATGCCTTGTCGACTGGAGGCCTTCATTCCGTGCTTAGTGGGAGGATAATCCCATAACTTGACAACCCTCTTATTCCATCGACGCCCAGCAACACGAGTCGTCGACTCATCGACGCCCCGTAGCTTGGCTCGTCGACTGGCCACCTCCATAAACTGTGAAAGCTGCTGCCAAGTTGGGTTTTTTATGTAAATTCACCCCAAGTATTTTAGGACCCTATTATGATATCTTTTGTGTTTTAAGGTTATATTAAGTTAGTTTTAAACCCTAGACCAAGACAAGACCCCTCACTTCAAATTTTCACTCCCTGTCACGACCCATTTTGCACTTGTTCATTCTCCTCATCCTCACCCTCTCTTACCACTTCCTTAGTTGATGGAGGAGTCACCGCCCTAGTACCAGATGGGCTAGGTGCTCGTCCTCTTCCTCTAGAGGACGTCCTCCCACGACCTCTTCCATGGCCTCTTTTCACTACTCCTCTTCGAGCTACAGCCCCAGTGGCTGGCTCAGACGCACCCTGTCCCGTCGTTGCTGGTGTTGACGTAGTCGTTGCTCTAGTTCTAACCATCTGCGAAATAGAGTGAAGATGGTCAGATACCAATTTGTATCACCTAGATACCAATTGGATCCAAGTAATAGCACGAAAGAAAGAAAGAATGGAATTTTCCTAAAGTCTTATAGCCTCTCATAGAAAAGTAAAGGCGTCCCCCTACCGTTCCTTAAGACTCTACTAGACCTGTTCTTGTGTGATGAGACCAACGAACCTATTGCTCTGATACCAAGTTTGTCACGACCCAAAACAGGCCGCGACTGGCACCCACACTTACCCTCCTATGTGAGCGAACTAACCAATCTAATTCCAAACGTTTCAACCTTAAATAACAAAATATAATGCGGAAGACTTAAAACTCATTAATGAAAACCAATTCAATAACTTCTAAAATTCAACATCTATTATTTCCCCAAAATCTGGAAGTCATCACCACAAGAACATCTGTGATCAAATTACTAAACTAAGAGTATTCAAAGAAGCTAAAATAACAAAAGCTAGTCCATGCCGGAACTTCAAGGCATCAAGACATGAGGAATAAGATCCAGTCCAAGCTAGAAGCATTAGCTCACCGTGAAATCCGGTGTAATAAAGACTGGCTAGAGTTGCGGTTGAGTTGAAGAAGACGGTATGTTTGCTGCACTCCACATATAACAAAGAAAGAAACATACAAGTAGGGGTCAGTACAAAACACGAGTACTGAGTAGGTATCATCGGCCAACTAAAAATAGAAAACAGTATATATCAAATAATATCATAACTCAACTACAATACTCAACATGTAGCAACAACAAGTTCTATACTCATTAATAAGCACCGCCAAGTTCACCCATGAGGACTCAAGCCTCAATGCCATACCCATTTGGGAATTCGGTTCATTAGATTGGGTATATTAACATCTTTCAAGATTCATTATGTTTATTCCTCTTGTGTCGGTATGTGAAACTCCGATCCCCCTAATTCTACGTGTCGGTTCGTGCCACCCGTTCCACTAATTCTACGTGTCGGTTCGTGACACTCGATCCCCTAATTCTACGTGTCGGTTTGTGACACCCGATCCCCTAATTCTATGTGTCGGTTCGTGACACCCGATCCCCTAATTCTACGTGTCAGTTCTTGACACCCGTTCCCCTAATTCGACGTGTCAGTTCGTGACACCCGATCCCCTAATTATACGTGTCGGTTCGTGACACCCGTTCCACTAATCTCATCACTTTTGTTCATCAAGTCTTCTTTTATGCCAAGGCATCATCAATTCTCATTAACAAGGTAGATTAGGATTTCTTTCAAGATTAAGATTCAATAGCTTCATCATGCTTATTTTATCACAATTGTATAATCACATTCATACAAGCATACAATTAAGCATATTGAAGGGTTTACAATACTACCCAATACATATCATTCGCTATTAAGAGTTTACTACGAATAGCATGAAAACCATAACCTACCTCCACCGAAGAATTGTGATCAAGCAAGCAAATTCCCCAAAGCTTTGTTTCCTCTTCGTTTCTCCTCTTTCTCGTTCGATTCTCTCTCTCTCTTTGTTCTTTCTATTTTTCTTAATCAACCCTCTTTCTTTTACCCTAATTACCACATAATTAAGTATAAAAGATGGCAATAATAACCCACTAATTAACTTAAGGTTACCTCTTTTAACCTCCAAGTAATTATACTTATTAACATTAACCCACTACTTTATAATTAAAGCAGGAAATAGTCCAAAATGCCCCTTAAATTTACTTAACAGAAATCCGACCCAGCCTGGGATTACGCAGCCTGTGACGGCCCGTCGCGCCTGTGACGGCCCGTCGCGCCTGCGACGGTCCATCCTGCTGCTCCGTCACAGAGTTCAGAGACATGATCTTTGTAAAAGTACTGTGACGGGCCGTCGTGCCTACGACGGTCCGTCCTGCCATTTCGTCGTGACGTTCAGAGAGTCTCTCTCAGTACCCAAATTTCTAATTTCTATGTGTTTTGGAACGAGACCCCCACGACGGTCCGTCATGCCCATGACGGTTCGTCGTGGGGTCCGTCGACTCAGCCAGTTTTTCCAGAAATAAAATCTGCTGCTCAAAACGACTAAACAGGTCGTTACAATAGATACCAATTTACCCATCGTTCGTCCTCGAACGATCACGAGAAGAAAAACAAGAGTGAAAAGAAGTACCTGAATCTGTAAATAGGTGTGGGTATCTTTCTTGCATATCAGCCTCCTTCTCCCAAATGGATTCTTCAACTGGTCGATTCTTCCATTGCACCTTAATGGATGCAATCTCCCTCGATCTCAACTTGCGGACTTCTCTATCTAAAATGGCAACAGGCTCCTCCTCATAAGACAAGTTCTCATCAAGCAGAACTGAATCCCAACGAATGATGTAGTTTCCATCCCCATGGTACCTTTTTAACATAGACACATGAAATACCGGGTGCACTCCTGACAGCCCTGGAGGCAAGGCTAATTCATAAGCCACCTCCCCTTCTCGCTTCAGAACTTCAAATGGACCAATATACGTTGGGCTTAGCTTACCTCTTTTACCAAACCGCATCACCTCTTTCATGGGCGAAACCTTCTGCAAGACTTGCTCACCCTCCATGAACTCCAAGTCCCTAACCTTTCGATCTGCATACTCTTTTTGCCTACTTTGAGCCGCTAAAAGCTTTTCTTGACTAGATTTCACCTTTTCTAACGAATCCCTCAAAAGGTCAGTACCCCAAGGTCTAACCTCGAATGCATCAAACCAACCAATGGGAGACCTACATCTCCTCCCATACAATGCTTCGAAGGGAGCCATATCAATAGTTGAGTGATAGCTATTATTGTATGAAAACTCTGCTAAGGGTAAGAAGTTATCCCAATGGCCACCGAATTCTATCACACATGCTAGAAGCATATCTTCCAATACTTGAATCGTTCGCTCAGACTGTCCGTCGGTCTGAGGGTGAAATGCAGTACTAAGGTCCAACCTAGTACCTAATTTGCGTGCAATGTTCTCCAAAACATAGAAGTAAACTGCGTACCTCTATCTGATATGATGGAAAGTGGAACTCAATGCAACCGAACAATTTCCGAGATGTAGAGTCTGGCTAACTTCTCTGCATTGTAAGTCACCTTAACCGGAATGAAATGAGCAGACTTAGTTAATCTGTCCAAAATTACCCAAATAGAATCAAACTTGCCCAATGTCTTTGGAAGACCAACCACGAAGTCCATTGCAATTCTCTCCCATTTCCATTCAGGAATGGGCATTCTCTGAAGTGTTCCTCCAGGCCTCTTGTGTTCATACTTTACTTGCTGACGATTTGGACATTTGGCAACAAAATCAACAATGTCGCGCTTTATTCTACTACACCAAAAGTGTTGCTTTAGGTCACGGTACATCTTGGTTGCACTAGGATGTATAGAATATCTGGAACTATGAGCCTCTGTAAGAATAGTGTGGATCAAATTATCAACACGGGGCACACATACCCTTCCCTTAATTCTCAAAACACCTTCCTCATCCATTATTGCTTCTTTAGCCTCTCCTCGTAACACCTTATCTCAGATTCGGCTTAGTTTCTCGTCATCAAACTGTTTTCCCTTGTTCTTGTCAAGAAAGGAAGATTTTGCCTCCACACTGGCCAACAATCCTCCCTGCTCATTTACTTTTAACCTCATAAGGTCATTAGCCAGAGTCTGAACCTCTCTAGCCAATGGGCGTCTAAAAACTTGTAAGTGGGCTAAACTACCCATGCTCCCTGCTTTTCTACTTAAGGCGTCTGCCACAACATTAGTTTTTCTGGGGTGATACAAGATCGTAACATCATAATCCTTCAGTAGTTCCATCCACCTCCTTTGTCTCAAATTCAAATCTCTCTGAGTAAAGACATACTGTAGGCTACGATGATCCGTATAGACTTCACACTTAACCCCATATAGATAGTGTCTCCATTGCTTTAATGCAAACACCACCGCAGCCAACTCTAAATCGTGGGTCGGATAATTATGTTCATGCACCTTTAATTGCCTCGAAGCATAAGCAATTACATTTTTCTCTTGCATTAGCGCGGCACCCAAACCAGAATAGGATGCATCACAATAAACAATGAAGTTCTTACCCTCTACTGGGAAGGTAAGGATAGGTGCGGTAGTCAACAAGGTCTTGAGTTTCTGAAAGCTTTCCTCATATTCATCCGACCATACAAATGGAACATTCTTCTTAGTCAAGTTCGTCAATTGGGAAGCAATAGAAGAGAATCCCTTGACAAATCGACGGTAGTAACTGGCTAAACCAACAAAGCTTCTTATTTCTGACACATTAGTAGGTCTTACCAAATTCATCACTACTTCGATCTTAGAAGGATCCACCATCACTCCATCCTTAGAAACCACGTGCCCCAAGAAGGACACTGAATCTAGCCAAAACTCACACTTGGAGAATTTGGCATAAAGCTTTTTCTCCATCAACATTTCCAACACAATTTTCAAATGCTCCTCATGTTCCTTCTTACTCTTGGAGTATATCAGTATATCATCAATAAATACGATCACAAAGAGATCCAGATATGGCTTAAAAATCCCGTTCATCAAGCTCATGAAAGCAGCAGGGGCATTCGTTAGTCCAAAGGACATTACCAAGAATTCATAATGCCCATACCTGGTTCGAAAAGCGTTCTTTGGCACATCTGCTGCCCGTATTTTCAATTGATGATAACCAGACCTCAAATCAATCTTGGAGAAGACACAAGCACCTTGTAACTGATCGAACAAATCATCAATGCGAGGTAGAGGATATCTGTTCTTAACAGTTACTTTATTTAGTTGCCGATAATCTATGCACATCCGAAGACTCCCATCTTTATTCTTCACAAACAAAACAGGAGCACCCCAAGGGGATGCACTCGGTCTAATAAAGCTTTTTCCTAACAATTCTTGAAGTTGGGCCTTTAACTCCCTTAACTCAGCGGGAGCCATTCTATAAGGGGGTATAGAAATGGGGCGAGTACCCGGTTCAAGATCGATGCAGAAGTCAATATCTCTGTCCGGTGGCATACCAGGAAGGTCTGCAGGAAACACATCTAAAAACTCACGGACTATCGAAATCGACTCAATTGAAGGTACTTGGGTAGTATCATCCCGGAGGTGTGCAAAGAAATCTAAACAACCCTTACTAACCATTCTATTAGCACGAAGAAAGGAGACGATACGAACCGGATTGGAAGTGTAGTCACCCTCCCACACTAACGGATCTGTCCCAGGCTTGGCTAATGTCACAGTTTTAGCATTACAATCTAAGATTGCAAAATTTGGAGAAAGCCAAGTCATACCCAGAATTACATCGAAATCAACCATTTCTAAGATAACCAAGTCTACATGAGTATTCCTCCCCACAAAAGTCACCAGACAAGACCTATATACCTTTTCAACTATCACAGACTCACCCACCTAAGTAGAAACACGAATAGTCATGTCAAGCAATTCACAATTTAAATTAAGACCATTAGCAAATGCGGAAGATACATATGAAAATGTAGAGCCAGGGTCAAATAGTACAGAAGCCATACAATCACAAACCAAAAAATTACCTGTGAAAACAGCATCAGATGCCTCCGCTTCAGACCGCCCAGGGAAAGCGTAGCAATGGGTCCTATCACCTGTCTTCCCGTTGCCCCTACCATGTTGTGCTGTAGTGGCTCCAGTTTTCCCGTTACCCCGGCCGTTTTGGTGACCACCATTACCTCGGCCACAGCGTTCTCCAGAATAACGGCCTCTACCATGACCACCTCTACCTCTAGCTATTGGGGGTCTATAACTCTATTTTGGACAATTCCTCCTAATATGTCCAGTCTCCCCACATCCATAACACTCCCTGGAGTCAAGCATAGGTCTCTAAGAGAAGTGTTGACCTGTCGGAAGTGGACCCCCAACTACAGTCTGTAGTGAAGACTGAATTGGTCGGACTGAGTAACATCCTGAACCCTGTCCTCTAGAGTAAGAACCATTAAACTCACCTCCCTTTCGAAACATTTTTGATGTCGATGCCATGGTGAAGTCATCTGGATTCACTCCTTCCACTTCTATCACGAAGTCTACCTCTTCTTAAAAGGATTTTGCCGTAGCCGCTACCTGTAGGGCTGAAATCCGCAATTCTGACCTCAACCCTTCACAAAATGGCGAATCCGCTCTTGTGGACTGAAACAAAGTTGGGTGGCATACCTAGATAATGCACGAAACTTAGCCTCATATACAGTAACCGACATCCTACCTTGCTCTAGGCTCAAGAACTCATCTCTTTTCCTATCTCTCAAGGTCCGGGGAATATACTTCTTCATAAACAAGCTAGAGAATGACGCCCAAGTCATAGGTGGTGCCTCTGTTGGTTGACACTCAACATGTGACCGCCACCACATTTTGGCGTTCCCTTGAAACTGATAAGTCAGAAACTCAACACCAAACCGTTCTACTATACCCATCTTGTGTAGTAGCTCATGACAGTCAACTAGAAAATCGTAGGCATCCTCAGATTCAGCACCCTTGAAGACTGGAGGTTTCAATTTCAATAACTTACTGAAAATTTCATGCTGATCATTTGTCATTATAGGCCCTGTGGTCAGACGAGGAAACGTGCCTATTTCCAATGAGGTATCCATGCGGGGAGCCATAGTAGCTGCATGTCGTACCTCCGGAACCGAAGGTGTTGGTGCAGAAAACACTGGAGGTGTCTGGCCCTGATCAGATAACCCGCTAAGATAAGCAAGAAACTGATTGATCATCTCTGGGTAGGTTGGGGTGGCAATTCCTCATTTTGCACTTGTTCATTCTCCCCATTCTCACCCTCTCTTACCACTTCCTCAGTTGATGGAGGAGTCACCGCCCTAGTACCAGATGGGCTAGGTGCTCGTCCTCTTCCTCTAGAGGACGTCCTCCCACGACCTCTTCCACGGCCTCTTTTCACTACTCCTCTTCGAGCTACAGCCCCAGTGGCTGGCTCAGACGCACCCTGTCCCGCCGGTGCTGGTGTTGACGTAGTCGTTGCTCTAGTTCTAACCATCTGCGAAATAGAGTGAAGATGGTCAAATACCAATTTGTATCACCTAGATACCAATTGGATTCAAGTAATAGCACGAAAGAAAGAAAGAATGGAATTTTCCTAAAGTCTTATAGCCTCTCAAAGAAAAGTAAAGGCGTCCCCCTACCGTTCCTTAAGACTCTCCTAGACCTGTTCTTGTGTGATGAGACCAACGAACCTAATGCTCTGATACCAAGTTTGTCACGACCCAAAACGGGCCGCGACTGGCACCCACACTTACCCTCCAATGTGAGCGAACCAACCAATCTAATTCCAAACGTTTCAACCATAAATAAAAAAATATAATGCGGAAGACTTAAAAATCATTAATGAAAACCAATTCCATATCTTCTAAAATTCAACATCTATTATTTCCCCAAAATCTGGAAGTCATCACCACAAGAACATCTATGATCAAATTACTAAACTAAGAGTATTCTAAGAAGCTAAAATAACAAAAGCTAGTCCATGCCGGAACTTCAAGGCATCAAGACATGAGGAAGAAGATCCAGTCCAAGCTAGAAGCATTAGCTCACCCTGAAATCCGGTGTAATGAAGACTTGCTAGAGTTGCGGTTGAGTTGAAGACGACGGTATGTTTGCTGCACTCCACATATAACAAAGAAAAAAACATACAAGTAGGGGTCAGTACAAAACTCTAGTACTGAGTAGGTATCATCGGCCAACTCAAAATAGAAAACAGTATATATCAAATAATATCATAAATCAACTACAATACTCAACATGTAGCAACAACAAGTTCTATACTCATTAATAAGCACCGCCAAGTTCACCCATGAGGACTCAAGCCTCAATGCCATACCCATTTGGGAATTAGGTTCATTAGATTGGGTATATTAACATCTTTCAAGATTTATTATGTTTATTCATCTTGTGTCGGTACGTGACACTCCGATCCCCCTAATTCTACGTGTAGGATCGTGACACCCGTTCTACTAATTCTACATGTCGGTTCGTGACACCCGATCCCCTAATTTTACGTGTCGGTTCGTGACACCCGATCCCCTAATTCTACGTGTCGGTTCGTGACACCCGATCCCCTAATTCTACGTGTCGGTTCGTGACACCCGTTCCCCTAATTCTACGTGTCGGTTCGTGACACCCGATCCCCTAATTCTACGTGTCAGTTCGTGACACCCGTTCCACTAATCTCATCACTTTAGTTCATCAAGCCTTCTTTTATGCCAAGGAATCATCAATTCTCATTAACAAGGTAGATTAAGATTTCTTTCAAGATTAAGATTCAATAGCTACATCATGCTTATTTTATCACAATTGTATAATCACATTCATACAAGCATAAAATTAAGCATATAGAAGGGTTTACAATACTACCCAATACATATCATTCTCTATTAAGAGTTTACTACGAATAGCATGTAAACCATAACCTAACTCTACCGAAGAATTGTGATCAAGCAAGCAAATTCCCCAAAGCTTTGTTTCCTCTTCGTTTCTCCCCTTTCTCGTTCGATTCTCTCTCTCTCTCTTTGTTCTTTCTATTTTTATTATTCAACCCTGTTTCTTTTACCCTAATTAGCATATAATAAGTATAAAAGATGGCAATAATAACCCACTAATTAACTTAAGGTTACCTCTTTTAACCCCCAAGTAATTAGACTTATTAACATTAACCCACTACTTTATAATTAAAGCAGGAAATAGTCCAAAACGCCCCTTAAATTACTTAACAGAAATCCGACCCATCCTGGGATGACGCAGCCTGTGACGGCCCGTCGCGCCTGCGACGGTCCGTCCTGCTGCTCCGTTACAGAGTTCAGAGACTTGATCTTTGTAAAAGTACTGTGACGGGCCGTCGTGCCTGCGACGGTCCGTCCTGCCATTTCGTCGTGACGTTCAGAGAGTCGCTCTCAGTACCCAAATTTCTAATTTCTAAGTGTTTTGGAACGAGACCCCCACGACGGTCCGTCGTGCCCATGTCGACTCAGCCAGTTTTTCCAGAAATAAAATTTGTTGCTCAAAACGACTAAATAGGTAGGTACACTCCCTCTCTAAAGAAAACTCTCTGAAAGTCACCATTGGAGCTTAGACTCATGGAGGTCAAGAAGTGTCTGTCTTGGAAGTTTTATTCATAAAACATTAGTGGGTTTCCTTCTCATTGAGGTATGGTATCCATCCTTGAACTCTCATTTTACTGACTTTAAAGCTTTTCTTCAAATTTTGGCTTAAGAAATGGGTTAAATGAGCATGTTTGTATAGAGAATGAGCTTTGGTTTTCTTGGGCTGTTATTGTTGATTAGCTACAGCCCTAAGGGATACATTAGGATGAAATTATTAGAAAATGTTATAAGTGATGAAAGCTTGGATTAAAGTGTAAGTTGGTTATGATATTTATCTTTGATTTTAAAATGCTATTGAGTGGTATGGTCCACCTTCTTTATGGCGGTATTTACATGAATTGTATGAGTGTAAACTTACTAGTTTATTGTGAATGAGGCTATGAAGGCTTGTTATGTGAAGTAAGATAAAAATTATTTTTTTTCTTGTTGAATGTGTCTTATGAAGCTAATGTGTAAAATAGGCTAGAGAGTGTGCTTAAATGAAGTTATACTTGTTAATTACTTTATGAAATTTTTCGTGAGAAGTATGTTAAGGATTAAGTATAAAAGAATTATATTATTATGTGAAGCATGTAAGATGTGTGTTGTGATGAATGAAGGTCTAAGCATGTATAGAAGTAATATATGAACGAAGTGAAGCTTATGTGTAAGATGTGCTCACATAAACACACACACTCATAATAAAATGAATGAATGAAGTTAAGTGAAGTCCTAAAGGGGATTTTTTGGGTGAACACTCTTTATGAGTTGAGATAAAGTGTTTAGTAGTAACCCCATTACATCCCATGACCTTTCTAAGATAACTTGGAGGATGAATGTTGTTCATGAGTTGAGATGTGGTGTTCACTAGTTATCCTTAACCTATAGTGTGTAATGTTGAGAATCCATTAAAAGTTATACCTAGCCCAGAGAGGATATGAAGGAGAGGTGGATTACACTTCGTCAGTAGAGATGTTGTATTCCAATGTACCTGTTGAGATGAGTACTCCTCGTTAGTAGAGAATGAGTTACTTAGTAGCAATCTCTGTATCCCTTCACTCTGCGCCCGCATAGGTGTAGCTATTGGGAAAGCCATGTTAATACGAAGAGAATGACCTCATTCTAGGAAAGTAAGGATCCCTCATTCGACAGGTATTAATATCAAGATTCCATGTCTAGCTCTCATGGTCTATGTCGGTTAAGCTAACTCCCAGAAAAAAAATTATTGAACTCGGTCTTCTAAAGTAACATACTACTTATGGTAGGTGGTGGAATGTGACGCTATCTACTCGTTGAACTAGGTATCACCAATTAAAAGGGAAGACTTGGTGCCCAACCTTCAAAAATAATGTACTACTTTGGGTAGGTGGTGGTATGGGACACTATCTACTCAGTCAACTAAGTAGTCATTCCGAAAGGACATACTTTGGTGGTTTGTTGGGTATCTTTTAATGGCTTATCACTGATTGAGGGTCTTGCTTCTCCCGAGTGGAGTAAGCCGAAAAGGGTATTCTTTAGGAGTTCTTTGGTGTGTATTGAAGGAGGTATATGCATACTTTTTCATGTATTATGTTAGTGAGTCTTATGTTTTTATCGAGGTAGGGAATCTCTTATGGAAAATGAGTTCACTTTCTCTTTTGCTTGGCCTTAGAAGTTCACTCATTTAGAATAGGATAGTTCATTGTAATTTCTCAAGTTGAATACATTGTGAATGCTTTAAATAATATATTGTAAATGCTTAAATCGTTTCACTCTAAATGATTAATTAGTTCACTATAATGTTAGTTGGAGTTTACTGTGAAGTTTTGGGAAGTTACTGTAAAGTGTTCCTTTAGTTTAAAATAATGAAAATACTCCTATAAGTTTTAAATGATGATTCTTATGATGTTTTCATTTTATGTTCTTGAATGTTTTGCTAAATTTGCATGAAATATTTTACTAAAATGTCCTTTTTTCGCATGTTTTTATGTATGCCATTCATAGTACTTTATTTGTACTAAGCTTATAATTTTCTACAATCTAATTATAGGTTGGAAGCAAGGTTGAAGTCTAGAAGGTAATGGTTGGAAAAGTTCCTCTCAAGACAAAGTGTCCTCACATAATCGAGGGCATAATTTCTTTATTCTTAGTTTCCTTATGTTAAGACTTAGTATGTATTTCATTTCAATGTAAAGGGTTGTGTCCTTAAGTTATTTATGTCGTATCTTTAAGTTTGGCTCGTGAAGATGAGATTTATTAAGTATTAATAAAAGAATTCCTTTTTATATAAAATGTCTTGAAATATTTTAATTCCACACTACTTTTCATGTCTTATGTAATGAATGCTAGTAAAAGGGCTTGTGTGAGACCCCAAAGGGTCAAGTGCACCAGGTCACGAAACGAGGGTTCCTCCTAACATCTAGGGGGTGCTTTCGGATGGTGACAATGATTCCATGCGGCTTTAAGTTGGTTTTCTTTTTGTTTTGTTATTGTTTAATAATTACTCTTATCAAGTGGATTATGAAAGTTCTAAACTCAGTTGTGAAATTTTGGAATCACCTTATTTAAATTTCCATAATATGATACAAGCTATTTTTCTTCTTGTTGTTACTTTAACCTGCATGAGTTTGAATACTTGATTTTCATTCTTAGCTTATCTTCTGTGTCATTTCTCCTTTCAAAATTAAATACCGTACTCCTTTTTTAGTATTTTCTGTCTTTGTGTCTTGTTTTTTAAATATCGTTATTCATTTGTTTCGTTGATAGTCCTCTTGACTAGTTAGCTTGTGATGAGTTCGATTCAGTTAAAATGAGTACCCAGTCCATTTTTATGTAATACAAGTATATTTTTGCTATTGATTTTCCCCTTTTCAATTTAATTTATCCCGAAAATCATTGTTTATATGTTTTTTCGTCTTCTTTTGGAATAATACTAAGCTAATTTTTTTTATATATGTCTAAATTTGTAATTCTTCAAGTTTCCATGTTGCTTGAGGTTTGTTTTCTCACTCCATAGAGTGATGTTTTGCCGAAATATCTGCCTCTTTTCTTTAATAATTGTTGTTTATATTTAGACGGTATAAAATCTGAGTTGCTTGTTTTATTTTTCAAATATTAGTTTATTTAGAGTTTAGTCTAGATTATTTGAAGCATAATTTCTTTTGGTGTTAGCCTTTCATTGTATGGCATGTGGATTTTTTAACTCCCATGTTTCTCTGTTATGTCATATTTGTGGCTTTCGTATAGAAGCAAAAAAGTCAATTTATGCTTACTCACCTTCCAGTAATGTGCAAAAAGTGAGGTTCGGCTTCACCATTGTAAGATTTTGTTGTAATTAAATTTTATTGTCCCTTCTATTTTAGTATGCATCTTATCTAAGATTTTTACTATCTAGCTATACGTGGTTAAATATTTGAGTAATTTTAATAACAAATATCTTGTCTCACTTCGGTGGTTATTCTTCAGGATTCCTGTCCCATATCTTTTATACTAGTTGTAGGTCCCAAAAAACCCAAAAAAGTGGTTGTATATTGCAGTAGTTAATTAAAATACTGATATACATGTCCAGAAGTGTCCAAATGTTGAAATACAGGTGGAAGATAAGAAATATAAGTCTCGAGAAGTCTTAAATAATCTTGATATATGTCGTATACAACAATATATGATATATGTTCATAAAGACTTAAAGCCTGGATGTGCAACAAAGAAGAAGAGGGTAGATTCGGCCCAAATTTGTATCAAACCTGTCTTTAGTTTTAGTCTTAGGAAAAACTTGGGCCCAGAACCCATCAGATTCGGGAATTGGCAAAACATGCCCAAATTTATTATTTTTTCCTTTATAATTATTTATTAGTTATTGTGTTGACTTATCCTTGTTGTTTTTAATTTAATTAAAATTATCAAAGATAACCTTTCTCTAATTTTTTAATGTTCAGTGGAAATATTATTTACTTATTTTGTTTATTAGTAAAGATTTATATCCTTAAAATCATCTTATTTATTCCCTATATGTGATATAAAATTGTTTTATTTTTTTAATTTCATATTTGGTCAAAATTCAAATATCTAGTCAAGTGGTAGATCAATTGCACGATAGCAGACATGTTGAATGCTTGAACCCTTGTTAAAGTATCAATTGAACTCGAACCCCCTTTCAATTGATTTAATTTTGTTTTAACACTTTTGAAAAATTGTAAGTGATATTATTTTTTTAAAAATTTAAACGACAAATCTTGAAAATAAATTTTCTTAAAAAGTTAAATTGGTGGTTTATAACAAAAAGTGTTTTCTTTCTTTTTCTTAAAAATATGAAAACATTGTGGGAGCTACATAAGAATGCCTCATACCATCATTAGCTAAAGTGGATCCACCAGGTAGGTCATTTATGACTTTTTTTCGGGTAACATAGTTAGGAACTAGAGATTGCTACAAGTGACTAGATTATTAGAGCCTCCACCTCGAAACCCTTTCAGTGCTGAGTCTACACCTCAAAGGAATACATAAAATATAAATATCAATTTAATATAGGGAAGGTCAATGATACATACCAACATATTTTAAGATCAAAACATAGAATAGCTTCTCAAATGTAATTTAACATAAATGAGAAATTTTTCACTAATGTGAATTTATTTTTGGAAAATACCTTTCACAATCATGGTTATCATAGTAATTGAGAAATCTTTTCACAGTAGCATTGATGCACTCCTTTCAAAGAGTCCCCAAATTATTTATAATCACTTCATCAAAAACATGCATATCTTCAAAATTCATATATCATAGCAGCATGGTTGAAAAGAATATGAAAAACATGGGCAAGTGCAACTTCAACTAGATATCATAGATTAACATCAAAGTTATGCATTAGAGGGTTAATAAATAATAATAATTCATAACTAGAAGAAACCTACATTGATTGAATTGAACATTAATTGGATCAATTGAAAATTGAATTCAGAAATTTAAATATTTGGGGAACTCATGGAGCAAAGAACTCCATGAGTGAATACACACATACTTTAATCCTTTAAGCCTAAGAAAATGTATATTTTAGAAACTTGAATGGAACTTCAGTCTTCTTCTTCTTCAATAGACATGAGAGAATTGAAAAGATCAATTTTTTTTATGTTTTTGATATTTAATATAATATGTCTCAAATGGGTAATTTGGGGGTGTAATCCTTTATATAGCTCTTAGTGTAGATGATTAAAGGAAATGCATTGGGTTAAAACAATTAGAAAAAGAGCCAGAAGACCTTTTAAAATAACCTTCGATCCTCAACTAAGACTTGGAACTCCTTCTAAGGACCAGAATGGTCAACTGAAGATAGGTTTGGACCATCTCTTGACAAAACCCATATAGTGTTTAGATGTATTTCTAAAATTTGTACATGCTAACTGTAGACCAACTTTACCTTTTCGAACTTCACTAATTATGAGGTGACCTACAAACTTATCTATGACTCGTACAATGGTTGACAAAACATCCCTGTGAACAGTATAAAAATTCTGAGGCTAAATTATGTCCCACCTCCTATATTACCATATATAACATCTAGAAACTTTTACGGTTCATAGATGAGACCCATAAACCAACCTTTAGTAAAGAAATTTATTATTCTGATTTTTCCATGTTCTGAGGTGTTACACATACCTTGCTTGAGTCTGAATCTACGGCTTATCAAATATTTAGGTCATCGTGATCCAAAATTAAATATGCAACTAGCATAAATCAAATTTGTTGTTGTTTAGAGGAATGAGTAATCGAAGCCATGCAAGAAAGGGAATCATCGCACCAAATTGTAACACCCCGAATTCAAAAAAAGTGAAAGTGTCCACTTTAAAAAGTTGTAGGGGTAAACCCTATAAGCCACCCATGGCACGTGGATAGGCCAGCAGACTTTATGGTTCGTGCATGTTTGATGGACCAACTCTGCCCAGAAGAGTCAAAGCCACGGCCTGACCAATAGGTCATCGTTCAGACAACATTCTATGATTGAGTGCCTGTGTTCCGTACCCCAAAATAACACCTCTATAATTCCAATGACAGAACACACGGATATGTTGACATACATACCATGGTCTATTGGGAAAGTGGCATCAATTTTGGGGTCGATAGTTATTTTGAGAGGTAGTTGGGTCTAATCGTAATAGTCTAGCCTATTTCTATGCCATTTTCCCAAATATAAGACCCATATATAACTATTTTAACCTTGAAAATTCCCAAGATAAATAATTCTCTCAGTTTACCAAAAAGAAGAATTCCCCAAAAAATTTCTCTTTCTAGAACTTGAAGAAGAAGAAGAAGAACAACAACAACAACAAGAAGTAGAAGAAGAAGAAGAAGAACAAGAAGAAGAAGAAGAAGAACAGGGATTCGACCTAGGGTACCAAGTCAAGTCTTTATTCATCCATGGATCATAATAAGTTGTGTTTGAGGTATGATAATTTTCATCCATGAAATCCTTCCACTTATGAGGTTCCCGAATTCTCCTATTTTATAAGAGTAGAATTCCCCAATTGAGTTAGGTTTTTCTTTAGTTTCCACGGCTTCTTTTGATTATTGATTCATGAATTGATGAAAAACCATGATTTTAATGATGTTTTCCCATGAACCCATGTAATTCCTTATTATCCAATTATGATGATGTGATGTGGGTTTCAATTATGACAAAGGAGATTATGAAAATATGCATGTTCTTATGATCTCTATGTAAACCTTTTTAGGATGCTTTGAGAATAAAGTATCAATGATGATGATGATGTGTTGTTGAAATGATTTCACATAAACACATTAAATCATGATTGTGAAAGGTTTTCTCCTATAGTAAGGATTCTAAGGTAGAAAGGTTCACTCACCTAATTGAATCAAAGATAAAGAGCTATCCTAATGAAACCTAAATTTAATTGTATAATTAATTGTACCTTTCTGTTGATGTATTATGACATATATTGGATTGGTAATTGTATGATACCATTCCATGGATTTCTTGGATTGACAAGATGTCATTCCCTTCCATGGATAGTAGTAATAAGTAAGAAATTAATATTTTGTGGGATTTATACTAATCACAAAGTGGATATTGAGATGGAAGTTCTCTCGTTACTAAAGGTCGGGTTTTTAGAGCCAATCTCGTTATCCCTTACCTATGTTCCCGATAGGATGGTTGGCTAGTGAATCCACTTAATACATAAATTCATTGTTCATACCTTGGAAAGTATGAAAACCATTTCTGGTGTGGGAGACAACAAAGGATCATGTTATATTCCACATGGTCTATATATTGGTTAAGGCTAATTTCTAACTATAATAATAAACTAAGGTTACATAAAGAAGTATCTTGTAATACTCCGGAAGTCTAAAGCCTAATATAGATCCTAACATGAGAGTCTAAGAGTTGTAACAGTGTTTATAAGTAAATTAAAACGTATTTCAGTCATTTCGGAAGTTTTGCAATCAAAATGTCAAGGAACGTCCACGACGTCCCAAAACTAGTTCAAAAGGTACCAGTGTGCCCTAGCCTATTTGACTAAGTTTTAATAGTTAAAAAATGATGAAAGTTGGTGGTATTGTTTCTAACACGTATTAGAGTCAGTGTATAGTCGTAAATTTTGATTAAGAATCTCTAAAGAGCAACCAAGGTCCCTTGAGGAGGACCATTGCAATTTTTCAAAAAGCTGTAAAAAGGAAATGTCCATCGATGAGTGCAGGAGACGATGTGTTGGTGAATCGACAGGGCGTTGATGCCTCTGTTGATGAATACTTTGCAAAATTTTTGAAGGGGTTGTTTTGGCAACATTCTGACCAAAACATCGGACCAACAGGACTGTTAGTCCCTTGGTTGTCGATTAAAAAATAGAGTGTGGGCATGGTCTCGTCTATCACAGAGGTTATTTTACTGTACGTTTTAGGATTAGTTAAATGAATTAATAAGGTTTTTATCTAATTAGTTTGGGGTTAAGGTAGTTCTAATTAAGTTTTTTAATTACTTCTATAAAGACACTTACCTAATTAAACTAGCGTAACCCTCATAATTGTCAAAACCAATATTGCTCCTCCGTCTGTGTTCTTTCTCTCTCCCAAAGAAACCCCAATGAAGACCAAGATAGAAGTGGGCTATAGGGATTATAAGGATCAGTTTTATCCATCAAACATCATCAATTAGTAAGGTATGAGATTCCTTTCACCTTTGCGATCTTTTTCCCGGAAGGGTTCCTCCATATTGATTTCAAAAAGTTGAGTTCTAAGTGGGTTTTCTTCCAATACGAATTTGATCTTGTGAATTTCTTTGTTAATGCTTCATTTTGATATTATGAGTAGATTAATATTTATTATGGCTACATTATACTAATTCTTGATGCATTTACCTAGTTTGTGGAAGGTGACATTTTCCCCTTAACCCTAGGTTGTGATCTTGAATTGAATTGTATAGTATTGATACAATTGTCTTGGTTGTTATTATGCAAATTATGATTACAATATGATATATTATAATCCAATTATGCTAGATCTTGATTAATTTACCTAATTCTCTAATTCTAGGCTATGAACTAGAGATGAATTATTGTTTAGTGGTTTAGTTGACTTCATTATCATGTTTGTTACTATTTTGTGATGGTATTACACCCATTATTGGGTTGAATTGGAGGGATGATGGCAAGACCTTGATGATAGAATTGTGAAGTAGATTGGTAAGTCTTGTGATCTATTTGCTTTACTTCAATTATGATTACTTGTTATTAAGTGATGATGTTGTGGTGGAGTATACCTTATGTAAAAGTTTGATAGGGTTTGTATGATGTTTAATTGAAATATCTTGAGTTGTGGATTGTGAGTTTTTGTCTAAGATGTAAATTTATAAGAATGATTATAACTTACAAATGTGCCTCATTATGATGTGACTATGTAAATGTGCTAACCTCACATGTCTGAAATGTAATGAAAGGATAATACTAATGTAATTCTTATTGAGCTATGATTTGATAATTATATAAGGGGGACCTACATTAAGCTATGATTATTAATAAAGGTATTAAAGACATTTCAAAAAGGGACTCTAGCTTAACACCGAGTGAACTAGTTGAGGAATGTCCACTCCCTTCCCACATAGGAAAGGTAGGTTCACTATTATACTCATGATATTGGAGACTATAATTCATGTATTATAAAGAGGGACTCAACTATATCTCCTAGATCTTGAACGAGGTTGCCCCATAGGAATACTAACTAGTGGATCTACAATCGATTTTATGTTTATGAATCCGTACTACCTTGGCAAGTAGTCTTCCTTTCTTTGGTGTAGAGTTTCGTGACACCGGGTTCCACATTAGCTCATGTGGTCTATGTCGGTTAAGGAAATATGTTTCCCAAAGGTAAAATGAATTAAAGGAATGAGCTGTAACTAGGATGTCCTAAGGGGTTCAGCTTAGACTAGGTAGGAGTATGAGACTCTACCTATACATTACACTAATTATCCTTGAAGGAAGTCTTGGAATGATGTTCTAATGTATTTATATGCTTATAAATGTAAATAAAATATATATATGATGATATTTCATGTTAATGATACACCATGATAGTGGTTTCACTTATGAAAATTTATGTGGTCTTTATTGCTTATGTATGATGTAGGTACTCTTCATGATATGCTATGTGAAGTTGGACATCGTTTATTGTTCTTATTGATTGTACTTGATTGAGTAATGTTATGGGGCTTTGCTTAGTCATTGAACTACTATACTTAGTGAGGGTTCATGAGTAATAGTCTTACTTTGGTGATGTTGTTATGTACTCTTATCCATGTTTGTTGATGTTATGACTTTATGTAAGATTTTTATTAATTATGTGTTTAATTATGTTGATATTCATGTTATCTTGACTAGAATTATTATGGTTGGTCTTATTATTGACATGCTTTGGACTTAATGAATATGTCTTATTGATTGATATGGTCTTCTTGAATGTGCATAAGGCTTTTCAAAGTAAATTGCATACTTTATTGAAATGTCCCCCTTTAGCATGATTTTATCTTGTGTGTGCATATGGTCTCATAATTAGTATAAGTGATGTCTAACTCTATCTTCTTCCTTTCCCCCCAACATTTTAGGTTTCGGTCTTCGAAGAGCCTATTATGACTATAGAAGGAAGACTTGAAATTCTTACTCTCCATGTTATGTAGGTCATGACCACTTCGAGGATAATGCCATTATCTAGCTTCAGATATTTATTAAATAGAAAGACAATACATTCATTTCTTTTATTTGAGTATTAAAGATTTTGTAGCCTATATATGGCTTTTATTGTAATGGTGTATGGGCTATGCCCAATTGTTATACTTTTGCTTAGATGGCTATAAGATGAGACATACGGTTTTAAGACAATGTTATATATTATATATTTATCCATATATTTATAGATATATACTCGATATGACTATATTATGTGAATGCGTAAGGTCTATGTATACCTCATGATAGATCTAGTAAAAGATTAAATTTTCTGTGTTTTAACCTATGAATGTAAGATAAGAGGGTAGTCTTAGTCCTCGATGAGGATGACGACACTGGTTATGTCTAGGGGGTGCTCCCTAGTGACATATGTCATATGTATTCAAAGGTTTTAAAGAAGTTATCTTGTATTGACCATGTTTTATGACATATGTTTTCTAACCTTTTTATATTATGTTTTAACATGGTCAATTGCATGTCATTAAATGTCCTCCTTTATCATGATTTAAATATTATATGCATGGCTATCATTCTAGGTACATTACTTTGTACTAAAGCATACTCTTTCCTACATTTTCACAAAAGTAATTTAGGTTTCTTAGTTTTGTGGCTATGGTTTGATAACGGGGATTCTGATCATTGGTTAGTCTTTATGATTTGAGGATGGACTTTTATTGTTTAATTTCTAATGTATCTATGTTTTTTGATATGATGTATGGGATAGGACCAATTTTAATCTATTGTATTAGATAGCTATTCAGATAATTTGATGACAATTCCACTTTATATTTATAATAAGTTGGACGTGAAATATTGTTTTACCTCTTTTTTATACTTCCTATGTTATAAATTCTAAGTGTCTTGATTAGTGTCATTAGAGACTCTATATTCCATTTTACGTCTGGGTGTATCCCTAGATTTATGACTTGAATATCTTTGTTGAGTAAAGTCTTCAACTAAGTAGTAAATAACACATGGGTTCGCTTGGGGACAACAATAATTCATGAGTGCTGTGGGCTCAGGGCAGGATCAACTTTGTACCAGAGCATAAATTTCATGTGTCCTAAGGGTCTCTATGAAGTCATTTTTGTGGAGTCTTATTGATGTGAAGCGCACCACATCTATAATTAAGAGGTTTCCATATTAAGGAATTACCTTATTTATTTCATATTTATTTCGTATAATAAAGTTAATATCTATAAAGGTTCCTTCTAACTAGTGCTTGCATGTATCTTTTAGGTCATGCCATCACAAAGAGTTCTCTCATGTCGTCCTGATAGGAGGAATATCGAGAAACGAGGGCTACCTAATGCACGAGAATTTCTACCTTAAAGAGAGGTTACTAATGTTGAGTTCCATGAAGCTATAGAGATGTTGAGCCAAGTTGTTGCCAACCGAGTCGTGCATTAAAGAGAGAATTAACAAAAAATGGCTGATATATTGAGATTCGTGAGTTCTTAAGGATGAATCCTCAAAACTACACTGGTTTGAGTGTCACTAAGGATCCGAAAAAAGTTGTAGAGGAATCGTAGAAAGTGTTTGAGGTTATGCACCTTCTTGATATTGAGTGAGTGGACCTAGATGCATACCAACTAAAGAGTGTTGCTAGAATTTTGTTTGAAAAATGAAAGAATGGTAGAGTTGAGGATGTATCGATATTGAGATGGGTTGTGATTGAAAGTGCATTCATGGGGATTCATTACCTGAAAGATAAGAGAGGAAAGGTAAGATAATCCTCACTCTTAAGTAGCATATGAGTGTTGATAAGTATAGAGTTAAGTTCACAAAACTTACATGTTATATAATGGAGATTTTTGCTTACACAAGAAGTAAGACGATTCATTTTGATACCGGGTTAAATCATATGTCAAGTAAGAAAGTCAAGGTACTGGATATAGCAATATTTATGATAAATGTGCAACAAGTTGAGGAAGGTAACCTTAGAAATAGGGAAGAGTTATGATATAAGAAATATAAGACAACAAATAAGTCCGGAAAGCAGAAGAATAACACCAATCAATCATCTTTCCATTATAAGTAAAAGGATCTGCATCATCATATGTCATTTTATCTACACCAAGAAACAGAAGTGAGTTTAATCATAATTCACAAAATCTTAGAGCTAGACCTATGTAGTCTCAAGGTAGTGTTGCACAGGGAGGTAATGAATTCCTGCATGTGCTAAGTGTGGAAAGACCCACTCGAGGGTGTGTCATGATGGCTCCACCAGTTTCTCAAGTGAGGTTAGAACAATATATTTATGATAGAATGCCCTAAGAATATAAGGTAACGGAAATTAGGGCAATAGAGCTAAGTCTTCTTCAATTGTTCACCAAATCGAGGTGAACCTAGAGGATTTACTTAAGGGCTAGTAGAGAGAAAACCGCCTATACGCTATAACAAGTCACCAAGAGCAAGAGAATTCTCCAAAATATTTCACTAGTATGATCAAAGTCTTTAGTTTTGATGTTTATGTTTTGCTATATCAAGGATTGAGTCTATATTTAGTGAATCCCTATGTTGTGATTAATTCTAATGTTCTTCTTGAGCCCTTAAGTGTTTCTACGCCTTGTTGGTGAGTCTATTCTAGGTGAGTGATTTTATCATGATTGTACCATTTCTCTCAATCACAAGAAGACCATCGCAGAGTTAGTTGAGTTAGAAATGATAGATTTTTATGTCATTCTAGTATGGATTGGCATCGTGTCTATTATACCTCAGTCCATTGTAGAACTCTAGTTGTAAATTTTTATTATCCTAATGAACCAGTGGTAAAGTTGAGTAGTTTAGCAGTGACTAAGGGTCGTCTTATTTTTGTATCTCAATGCAGGAACTTTAATAAGAGTTTTGTCTATCACTAGTCATACTTAATGACTCTAGTTTTGTGACAACGCATATCTGTCATATCTAATTGTTGGTGTGTTTCTTGAAGTCTTTCCATATGATATTTATGTAGTCCATCCTAAGAGTGAAATAGACTTCGGTATAGATATTCCTCTTCACATTCGTCTTATTTATATTCCATCATATACAATTGCTCTAGTAGAGGTGAATGAGTTTAAGTAGCAATTTAAATATCTCCTTGAGAAAAGTTTCATTCAACAAAGTTTCTGATCTTAGGGTGTTCAAGTCTTATAAGAAAGATGGTTCTTTTAGGATGTGGATGGATTATCATTAGTCGAATAAGGTTACTATCAAGAATAAGTATCCTCTTTAGAGAATTGATGATCTCTTTGATCAACTTAAGGGTTCCACTTTTCTTTCTAAGATATACTTAGAACTGTCGATAATCAATTGACGGTAACACAAAGTGACATTCTTAAAATAACTTTTAAGATTCGTTACAATCATTATGAGTTTCCGGTCATGTCGTTTGATTTGACTAATGGCCCTGCAACATTCATGGACATTAAAAATGGAGTATTCAAGCCCTATTTAGATAAGTTTATTGTCCTTTACATTGATGACATTCTAATCTATAGGAGTAATGGAGGATCTAGCAAGTCATCTCAGACTATTTCTTTAAACTCTCTAGGAGAGAGAATTGTATGCTAAATTTTCTAAGTGTGAATTTTTTCTTGCTTCTATGAAATTCATAGGCTATATTATTTCTGGTGCTGGGATTCGAGTTGTAACTAAAAAGACAAAGGTAGTACGGAACATTCCTAGACCAATGTCCCCAACTAAAAATTAGCACTTTCTAGGGATTTGATTGTTCTTTTAGAAGGTTTGTCAAATTATTCTGATCTATTTCATCCGTACTCACTAAGTTTACTCAGGAAATATTTCAGTTTCAATGGCCCGAAGCTTGTGACAAAAGCTTTCAGGAAATGAAAAATGATTGACTACTTCCCAAAATTGACCTTCTTAGAGGGAACACACGACTTTGTGCTATATTTTGATGCATCTATAATTGGATTGGGTTGTGTGTTGAAGCATCATGGAAAAGTTATAACTTCTTTTTCCGGACATCTAAAGATTCCAGAGACGAATTACCAGAACCATAATCTAGAGTTGGCTATTATAGTATTTATTTTAAAATTATGGTGACATTATGTTTATACTCTTCATATGGATGTGTTCACCAATCATGAGAGACTTCAACATATGTATAGTTTGAAATATTTTAATCTCTGATAAGGAGGTTGTTAGAGTTACTCAATGATTATGATATGCCTATTCTCTATCACCACAACAAGGATAATATTGTTGTTGATGTCGTGATCAGGTTGTCTATGGGTAGTACTTCTCATGTTAAGAAGGACATGAAAGATTTCGCAAAATATGTGCGTAAACCTCCCTGATTAAGTGTTCTATTAAGATATTCCAATGAAGGAGGAATATTGGTGATGAATTGAACTATATCATCATTAGTAATTTAAGTAAAAGAGAAGCAATACTAAAATCCTAACTTACTTGAATTAAGGGAAAAAGTTCATAAGCAAAAGTGATGGCTTTTTAACAAGGGGAAATAGTACATTGATGTATCAAGGTAGATTGTGTGTACCAAAGGTTGATGAATTCAAAAGGAGGATCATGGTGAAAGCTCATATTTCAATATATATTGTCCATCCGTATTCCAAAAAGTTGTATCGTAACTTGTGAAAGGTTTATTGATGGAGTATTATGAGGAGGACATTGAAGAGTTCATTGTAAAGTGTCAAAATTTTCAAAAAGTAAAGGTAGAGCACTAAAGTCCTTATTGTACGTCGCAAAATATAGAGATTTTTGAATGGAAGTGGGGCGTGATGAATATGTGTTTTATTCCAGGTTTACTACTGTCTCTCAAGAAGCATGATTCGATTTGGGTTATTGTAGGTAGATGACAAATTCATCCCATTTCTTTCCCATAAAGACTACCTATTCAACAGAAGATTATGCTAGGCTATATATTCAAGAGGTAGTTAGACTTCATCTAGTTCAGGTGTCAATTATTTTGTATAGAGGTGCACTACTTACAGTGCAATTACGGAAGTCATTCTTGAAATGTTTTGGGTTAAAGTTGAACTTGAGTACTACTCTTTATCTTGTTCTATCAGAGAGCACTATGAAGACTTTAGAAGATATGTTAAGACATTATTATTTCAAAGGAACTTTTGATGGTCACCTACCTATCATAGAGATAACTATAACAATAGTTACCACACTAGAAATGGCTCTGTATGAGCTCTTTATGGGACAAGATGCAGATCTCCTATGAGATGTTTTTAGGTTAGTAAATTTGGGTTTATAGGACTACAATTACTTCATGAATATATAAAGAAAGTGAAGGTTATTCAAGAGAGATTAAGAATAACATAGAGTCGTATGAAATACTATACATATGTTAGGAGAAGAGACTTAGAATTTGAAGTAGATGATTGGATTTTTTTGAAGGCTTCATTTATGAATGGTGTTTTGAGATTTGGTAAGAATCAAAATATAAGTCCTCGATATATTGATCCTTACAAGATATCAAGGAGGATTGGTGATCTAGCTTATGAGTTTGAGCAAAGCAAGAGTTAGTAGTAGTTCATCCAATGATTCACATTTCCATGTGAAAGAAGTGCATGGTCTATCGTTAACTTATAATACCTACTAAAGATATTTGCATTAAGTATACATTATATTACGAGGATATCTCTGTTTATATTCTATATCGTCAGATCAGCAAGTTTAGAATAAAGGAGGTAGAATCTGTCAATGTTCTATTGAGGAATTAATTTTTTGATGAAGCTACTTGGGAATTTTAGAAGGTTTATGAACAAGAAGTAGTCAAAAATCATTAAATCAAGAGAAATTCTAAATTAAGTTACTAATCCTTTATTTCATATTTGTTTTAAGTTTGCATGTTGTATTAACATTTTTGCTTTTTTCGTTTTTTGAGATGAATGTTAGATGTTACACCCTTATTCAAATTAGAGAAATATCATTCAAGGATGAATATTCCCAGTGGGGGGATATTGTAACAACTTGCTATTTGAATGAATTAAAACTAGAAAGAATCAAATTTAAATATAAAAAATTTGAAAATTTTAGCAAGTTATGTTATGTATGAGTTTTGGATCAACTTCAAACTTTAATAACTCTTTGTACATAATAATTGATTTGGTCTAAAAGTTTTAAAATGGAGGGTCATGGAATCCTATTTTCAACGCCACGGAGTTTGCTAAACTTTGAGCTTGTATGAGGGAGATATGCCGATTTCTGTTAGGTTGTTCATTAAATATAGTTAAGTAATTTAAGAGGGGTATTTTTGTCTTTTTTTTATCCTATAAGATTTAATTCCTTTTTAACAATTAATTAGGGGTCTAAAATATTTTTCTTTAGTTTACGCAAATACAATATAATCTAGGGTTTTTAGAATATTCTTCAAGAAGATAAAAATCGAGAAAAGAAGAAAAAGGTCAATATTTAATCGAGTTCTTGAGATTTCGTAGTTGATTTCGCCAAGTTTTTAATCCCTAAAAGGTATGTCAATTAACATAACATTGGGTTTGTTCACCCACGCACTAATCATGTAAAATGCAACGAAAAATGTTGTTCTAAAGTTGATGAATTTGATATTCTTATGTTTTAGCCATAATTTTAAGTTTTCAGGTTCTTGAGGTATGCTCTTTTGCAAACAAGTTGAGTTCCTCTATAGATTTTATTGTGGATTCATTGAATTTGTTCTAGGTTGTGATTTTTAAAGATATAGTTGATAAAACTAATTTTGGTGTTTGTTGAATAAAGTTTTGGAGAAGAGGAAAAGATCAAGCAAATAGTTGTGCCCAGGTTCGCGTCACAGGACTCTTACAGTTTAAGTCCCCGGGTAATACTCCCCTCTCCACGTCACTGAAAGGATAAAGAGTCCTCTGCCTCAAAAATATATATGCAATTTAAAATTGATTTCTATAGCCGCGTCACGGAGTCAATAAGGAGTCCTTTGCCGCAAATATATTTATGCGACCAAAAAGTTAATTCTATATCTGCATCTCGCTAATGTTCCTTATCTTGGACCTTTGCTTGTTCTCGTTAACTATTATCTTAACCTTCATAAATCATCGAGAGATCCTACATTCCAAATCAAAATCTTGAATCCATAATTTCTAATTAAAGATACAGTTAAGATTCTAGTATTGATAGCTCTTCAAGTAATTTCAAAGCTCTTTTATAATCACTTTAAAAAAATTAAATACTCAAGAATTGAGTATGAGAAAGAGTTGCGCTAAGTTCATTTTTAAAAAAAAATGATATATGGCAACTAAATATGTCCAAGAGTAAACATTTTCATATTTAAGATTAAAGTAAACTCCAATTTCCGAAAGAGTATTCACGAGGAGTTTAAGTACCATATCTTTTAACAAAAACATTTTTTGATTGATAATCTCAAACAAAAGAAAAATTTATGTTTTTTAACATATGATCTAGTTATATTTTTGGAGTAGTATTGAGCACAAACATGGTACAAGTTTAGATAACTCAAATCTCCATAAACCATATAGCCTACTTGAGTACAAAGTGTCACACTTTTTCGATAATTTATTAATGTATTTTAGCATAGACTAGTGGATCCACTTAATAGTAGGTTTCATATCCTGGAAAAATATTGGACGGACCTAGAAGCGTAAGGAAAGATATTGTATTATCACATAGATCATAGTGAAGGTTGTCGGTTAAAGAATCTCCCATAGAGTAGTTTTATATCTTTATTTATACAAATAGATTTTTCATGATATTTTGTAATAGATTCAGTTGTTATTTATTGTTAAAAGTCTTTTCCTTATATTAAATCTTATTTACTAATTTATAGGGAAATGAATCGAGTAAAGTAGAGATGAGATATATGTTTCTTGCAGTTCCAGTTCAAAATTATATTTTATTTTACATTTTCCCTTGCATGCTTGTACATTCAATGTACTGATTCCATTTGGCTAACATCATTTTATGATTCACATACAGTTTGCCATGATGTGTATCCAGCGTTTCGTTTATCCTGTTGAGTATTTCATATTCATTTGGTAAGCCTCCATGCTTTACGGAGGATCCCTATTATATTGCTTTTTCATCCCAGTTGTTAGGATGATCAAGGTTATAGTCCTGGCATCACTTATAGTATTAGAGCCTTTATAATTATATAGTTATTAGTCCATTAGTCTTAGTCATTTAAATTGTTTTGATTATAGAACTTTAGTTTTCACGTTAGGCAAGTTGAATGCTTTCATTAACAAGATTGTACTTTATATTATAAACTTATCTTTGTTGAGTAATGTTTTTCGCGTAGTAGTAAGCAAAGCCAATGGTTCTCTTGGAGTCAACTATGGTTCCCGAGTTTCATTCTCGCTCTTGGTGTAAGATCGGGTCGTGTAACATATGAGATTGATGTTCTATCGTTAGTAGAGGTTGGGTTTCTATTTACAACAACCTTGTCCCATAACATTTTTGCCTCCAGAGGTTAATTAGCTAGTGGGTTTACTTAAGCTAGAAGTTCATTGTTCTACCTTAAGCAAGTAGAAAACATTTTTTTGGTGTTGGAGACATCATGTGATCATGTTATAGCTCACATGGTCTCTATGTCGGTTAAGGCTAACTACTCTCATTAATTATTAACTAAGGTTACTCAAGGAGTATCTCGTATGAGTTCAAAGGTTTTAAAGATGAAGTTATCTTGTATAGACCATAATTTCTTACTTATGTTATTCTTTCATATGATGTTTAGCTGGGTCACTTTCTTGTCATTAATGTATTGTAATTTTTGAGGATGATTTAAATGTTTATTAATTTCTATTATACTTGGTATATTGTTTTGTACTAACACATATTCTTTCCTACATTTTCTTAATAGTAGCATCTGAAAGACAAGTTTTTGAGTCTCGTGACTAGTATTTGAGTTCACGGATTCCCAAGCTTTCGTGAGTCGTTATGATTTAAAAAAAGAGTTATTGTTGTAATTTGTTTCATGTATTTTCTTTTGGAACATGATATATGGTCTAGGTATAAATTCATTCAATTACTCTAGATGGCTTTAAAGAAACAAAGTGTCTAGTCTTTCACTTTTCATTTTATAAAATGTTGTGGACTTGAACTATTCTTTTAATCTTAATTTCATATTCTATGAGATCTAAGTGTTTTTTATGGATTCCTTGAGGGTTATATATACAATACTAAATGTAGGGGTACCCCCAAGCCGTGACATGTGGTCTATGATTTATTGCCCAGTTAAAAAAGTGAAGGTTTCAAAAAATGACTCCACCAATGTACTATCGGTAAGACAAAGTTCAGTGGTCAAGGGCCTGTGGTCCAGAAGCCTAGAAGACCCATATAAGATCTGAACGATAGACCATAACAATAGAATTTTGTCCATACCACTATCCGTCGGTCAAGGGGCATCGATTTTGGGATCGACAGTTAACTTTAGCGGTAGTTAGGTATTTTCCTAATTAATCTAGCTTAATACTACATTTTTTTATCATCTTTCTATGAACCCTATATAAGTATTTTAACCCCTAAATTTCCCAATAGAATCATTCACTCAATTAACCAAAAAAAAAAGAATTGTCTTACATATTTATCTCTCTAGTATAAGAAGAAGATCAAAAAGAAAACGAAGAAGGGAAAAAAGGTTAAGAAGGAGGAGGAGGATAAGAAGGAAGAGGAGGAGGAGGAGGAGAAGGACAAGGATAAGGAGGAGGAGGAGGAGGAGAAGGAGAAGGAGAAGAATGAGGAAAAGACGGAGGAGTAGAAGAAGGAGGAGAGGATGAGGGGGATGAGAAGAATAAGAAAATGAGTAGGAGTAGGAGTGGGAACAGGAGTAGGAGTAGGAGGAGAAGTATTCAACCTAGGTTTTGAAGTCAAGTCATTACTCCACCATTTAAGACAAGAAATGTTCTTATAGGTACGATAGTTTTCATCCATGGATTCGTTCCATTCATGGAGTTCTCAAATTCTCCTATTTAAAAAGAGTAAAATTCCCCATTAAAGATAGGGTTTTGTTCAATAGTCATGGGTTCTTTTGATTACTTACGTATGTGATTGAATTATGATGTTGTGATGTGGGTTTTGAATTAGAAAGGAGATTATGAAATTATGCATGTTCTTATCAAATCAATGTAATTATTTTATGGATTATTTAAGAGTAAAGTATAAATTATGATGATGATGTTGTTGTTGTGTTTTAAGGATTTCTTTTTAACACATGAAAGCATGATCTGAAAGGTTTTCTGACATAGTAAGAATTCTAAGGTTGAAAGGGATTATCAACTAATTGAATCAATGATAAAGACCTATACTAATGAAATCTACCTTTTATTTGATACTTTATTGTACCTTTTCATCGATTTCTTAAATTGGAAAGATGACATGCCCTTCAATAGATAATAAGAATTAGTAAAAATCACTCCTCTACGAGATATATAATTAGCACTGAGAGAATATTGAAATGTGAGGTTTATCGTTACTAGAGGTCAGGTTTCTACAATAAACTTCCTTATCCCTTATCTATATGCCCCCATATTATGATTATCTAGGTGATGCAGTTAAGCAAGAAAGAATAGTTCTTACCTTGGCAAGTAGGACAATCTTTTAAAATGTAGGAGCAACTGGGGGATCAATTTATAGCTCATATGGTCTGTATGTTTTCTAAAGCTAATTCCCCACAATCATAACGAAATATGGTTACCTCAAGAAATATTTCATATCTTTTCAAACGTTCTTAAGATGTTAATATTATTGACCATGCTTTATTACATGTTTTCGAAACTTCGTATATTATATTTTAGCTTGATCAATTGCATATCATGAAATGTACTCATTTAGGATGAATTAGATGTTTTATGAATTTTTATCATTCTTCGTATATTATTTGTACTAACATATACTCTTTCCTACATTTTTCTAAATGTAGTCTCTGACATTTAGGTTTCTTAGTTTGGTGGTTAGTGGTTGAATATGAGGTTTTTGATTTTGGGTGAATCCTCATGCTTTTCAAGACATATTTTCATTGTTTAAGTGCTTCTTATATTTATGTTTTTGGAAATGATGCATGTGCTAAGTCCTAATTTCATTTTATTTAGTAGATGTAAATCAAGACAAAGTGCTTAGACTTCAACTGTACTAGAAAACTTTTGACATGAAATGTTGTTTTACTTCTTTTGTTCTATTTCTTATTTTTTGAATTCTATGTGGCTTGTATAGGGTGTTTTGGGGTCCTATACGCCAAGTTACATATATAGTGTACTCCTAGGTCGTGACACAACTAAACAAGTAAAAGATGTGCGCATTTCACATCCTTTAATGTTTCAAGTATGAAATTATAATTTCAATAACACTTCATAAGTATTCAAGATTTGTAAATCAAGTTATCCAGGTTTTACGACTCCTGTTAAAACTCTTTTATAGTAGTACCATGTCAAAATAGTTTTTCCCATGAATGATCATGATGTAACAATGCAAGAACCGCAATCTTACCAAAATATATTGGTGAATGAAAAAAAAATTCAATACATGTCATCACCACCATTCAAATAAGCAACTCATACTGAGACAAATATAAATACGACCATGCTACCAAGGTGGAGAATACTAACCTTGGATCAAACAAGTCCTCGGACATGGACATGGGAAAATAATAATAATAATATCTCAAAGGATCATAATAACCATACAATTAAACAACAAAATAATGGATCAATAAGAACTTCCAAATAAAAAAGGGGGAGAAAAACTCAAGAAACGACGCCCTACCCCAAATTTATAACTGAGCACAACTAGTCATTAATGGTATATAGTAGTTTTTTACCTTCTTTTTTGAATCCCATGATATTCCTACTTTAGTTTGTCCTATTTGAATCAATTTTAGGCCTTCAAATTATCGATTTTCTCGATTGAAAATTATTAAGCGCATATTATCGAATCTGTGATCGTGTATAGCTTATTCAACCTCCAAGTATCAAACTCTTTATAATTTATCATTGACAGTACCTATTTTTCTTTTCAATAAATAAGTGTAGAACCTCCGTATCAATCAGTGTGATATTAGCATTTGCACTTAGTTTTTATTTAGATTAAATAGTTTCATTTGCCCCATTCATAATCTTGTTTGTATTTTATTACTTAGAGCGACATCTGGTTTGGCATAGTCTTGTATTGAGTTAACTATTACCTCTTCAAAGTACACCTTTTTCCTAAATATTACTTCCTCCATCCCATTTTATGTGAGGTAGTTTAACTCATCACGGAGTTTAAAAAAAAGGATGACTTTTGAATGTGGTGGTCTAAAATGAATGATAATAAATTTGTGGCTGTAAAATAAACATTTTATATTTAAATTATTAATTGATGTAGAAATGTTTCATTCTTTTTGGAACTAATTAAAAAACAAAGTAAGTCCCATAAATTTTGACAGGTAGTATTTTTGTTTATATTTCCTTATGATTTTAAATATAGTTAGATTGAATAAAAAAGTTTTCATTAATTTATATAGATCCATCATTGCCTCCATCATCTTTTACTTTTGGTATGATAGGATTGCTCTTTCTCTCTTTATATTCTAAACTATGCTAATTATTGATTGCTTGTTCATCATAATGTGAGATTCTCTGATTGTATCAATGGTTATTATCCTTTTAAATTTTATTGTGTTATATATGAATATGTCTTCAAAGTTCGTCGTGCTTCAATTTTATGTAAATATCGACTTACTTTTTACTTGTGTGTGCGCATCATGAAGAAAGTTATTGTAATGACCCAAAAACTCCTCTTTAGAATTTTTGAATATTTATTTAACTTAAGTTAATTAATCGATAGTTTATGGGCTAAAGTGATAATTTATTTAAGACCCTATACCCTTTAGCCTATATTTAATAAAAATAAGTGAGTAAAATTTATCACTTTTAATACATAATTAATTGAGAAAAGAAAAAAAAAAGGGAAAAGAAGCGAACAAGGGTTCGGCATCGGAAATTTGCAAACTGCATCCAGGTGAGATTTCAATTTGTAACTTTTCAATTTCGTAATGAATGGCAATTTATGAGGCAATTCATATGTTTTCTAAGGTGAGGATAAAGAGTGGCATATTGCTTTTCAAAGTTATTGTTGTTACACGTGACTTCTTGGAAATTGGGGGACATGTTGTTGTGGATAATTGTTTGGTCTAAGTATTGGGATGGTTATAAGTAGTCATAAGGTGATAGAGGGGTGTGTTGGCCCACATCAAAAGTGTTGCAAATTGTTCCTAAAAGATTAATAAAGTTACTGCCTTTAATTTATATATATGTTAGTATGTAGGTTGATTTTAGTGTTTCTCCAAATTCTTTATCATTATTGTTATGATTATTGTACTATGTTGACAATTAAATTATAAGACAAACAAAATGTGAGGAAAGAATTGATATGTGAAGTGGGTTAAATAACAATCTGGAAAGTTAGAATTTGTTTCAGAATAGTAGTATATGTTATTTATTATTATTATTATTATACATATAAAGATGTTAGTGGAGAACCATGACATGTGGTTGGCCATCAATGGCCTTATGAAAGGGTAGTTTGGAGGGTAAGGTGATAATAATCTGTAAATTATTTCGGTCACTAATTTGGTTATATTTTTTTTTATTATTATTTTATTTTTTTTCTCTTTATCGCATTATAATTTTAAGTTTTGATATATTGAGATAGGTAATTAAATATCAGATGAATTATGTCATATAAAAGCAATTAAAGTTGTAGTCTTAACCTTTTTCTTGAATTTGATAAATATGAGAGTTGGAATATTAATTGGCATCAAGACTTAGGGACTTTATTATAAATTTGGGTGAAGTCTTGGGTCTAAGATAAACATATAGGTATTGTTAGTTTCAAAAATCTTATCGTGGTTACTTATTTGAATAGATTGTTTTGAGTTGGAAGTTCAACAAAAAGGGAAGACTCAAGTTCCGAAGTGATTGTTCTACTATTTGAGGCAAGTGGATTTCTAAACTTTTGTTAAGCGTACGAAATTCGTGTATTTCCTTGTGTGATGTTGAGAATGATTTGGAGACTTGTTGTTTATTTGTTGGTGTTGTATATATTGTTGTAAATTGTGCTTTGTTATCAAATGGTTATCTCCCCCTTTTTATTGGAGCATGTCATTTGCATTGTATCTGAGGCATGGTTGTGGTAAGAGGATGATGTACTATTTTCGAGGGTCGTATCGCGCGCCGCGATGGATATTATATTTCGAGGGACGTATCGCACGCCGCGAAGGTTACTATTTATCGAGGGTCGTGTCGTGCGCCGCGACAGATGCATGGACAGATATGTCCCCCATGGGTCCCGGAATGAGAGACAACGGGTGTGTATCGTTAAGAAAGACATTCATCACGATATTTGACATTGCATCTCATGGCATTGCACATTTCTATTATTGATGAACTTGAACATGTGTTTTGCTGATCTTGTGATTGTTTCTCTGTGAAGCTTGTGACTGTTGAATATTGAGTTGTTATTGAGAATGTGTAAACTGATAGAGTGTGGTTATTGAGTGATGTGTTTGGTAAACTGTTAGGCTGTAGCGTGGAGGTTTAGATAGGGTGTAAGGAGTACCCGTATTTTGTTCACTTAACTTGTGTTTAGAGGTTTGCTTGTTGGGTACCGCGTAATTTGGTACTCACCCCTTGCTTCTACAAATTTTTGTAGGATACGAGCCTGGATCTTCGTGATACCTGTCATTCTTTTCGTTTCCGAGGCATCTTGTGGAGGATTGTGAGGTAGCTGCTTGTCATCTCAGCGAACTTTCCTACTCCAGTTTATGACTTTGTTTTTACTTGAAAGACAACTTCATGTTAGACTTCTATTTTATTTCAATTCTAATATTTACATTAGAGGCTTGTGCACGTGACAACCTGATTTTGGGGATTGAATTAATATGACTTGGTTTCATAATAGGAATTGTAGTTGGATTGTCATTTACTTCCGCACTTTATTAGATATTTGGTTTTAGGCTGACTTGTCTTGGTGGGATAGGACGAGTGCCATCACACCCATTTTTGGGTCGTGACAAAATGGTATCAGAGCCCCAGGTTCATAGGTCTCACGTGTATACAAGCCGAGTCTACGTAGAGTCTCAAGGATCAGTACGGAGACGTCTGTACTCATCTGTGAGAGGCTATAAAGATTACTAGGAAACTTCCTTTTGTTCATTCTTTCTCATCGTGCGTAGTTACCTTCTTTAGTACTGAGTTGTTGTATACTCTTTTGACAGATGACGAGGACTAGAACTAATGTTACTGGTGGTAGAGGGGAGGCACTTCCCGAGGCAGTTATTCAGGCCCTAGCTAGGGGTAGGGGTAGATCTCGAGCTAGAGGTCATGCTAGTAGTACGATAGTAACCAGAGGTCGTGGACGTGGAGCAGCACCAGTGAGAGGTCTTGCTAGAGAGGTCTCTACAGAACCTCAGATTGATGGCAGAGAGGACCAGGTTCCTCCAGATCCTGTAGTCACACCTTTGCTTCAGGATACACTATTGAGGGTGTTAAGTGTGCTAGAGGGATTTTCTCAGGGTGGTGGTGCAACTACCACACCACATGACTCTCGTACTAGAGAGGGGGCTCAGACCCAAGAGCAGCAACAAGCTCCAGTTGTTCAGGATGCGGTGGGCAACTACCAGTAGATCTCGCGGTTCAGAATGATGTTGCACCAGCAGTTGGGGATCAAGTTGCATCGATGGTTGTTCTGACAGAGGATGAGCAGTGTAGGTATGAGAGATTTCAAAAGATGGACCCACCTCAGTTTCAGGGTGGGAAGAGCGAGGACGCTCATGAGTTTCTAACTACCTGCCGAGAGTTACTAGAGGTGGTTGGATTAGCTGAGTCACATGGGGTTAGATATGCTACACTCCAGCTTCGTGGACCAGCGAGAGACTGGTGGAGGACTTATTCGGGATGTTTGCCAGTTGGATCTCCTCCAGTGACTTGGGATCAGTTTGCTAGCGCATTCCAAGATCGTTTTATCCCATGGAGCGTGAGAGAGGAGAGTCGCTTGAGGTTTGAGAGTCTGAGACAGGATGGTTTATCGGTTACAGAGTATGAGGCGCGTTTTTGCCAGTTTGTCTAGGCATGCGTTGGCCATTATTCCAAATGAGACAGAGAGGATCCGCAGATTCGTGAGGGGATTGACTTTCTCTATCAGGTCAGCTGTGTTTCGGACATCTAGGAGGGGACTTCTTTCCAGTCCATTGTGAGCGCCGCCAAAGAGGCGGAATTGATGGAGAGAGAAGAGTTTGGGGACCCTAAAAGGCCCGTATATCAGGCCAGTTTCATGGTGCCTCATCTGGAGGTAGGGGATCACAGAGAGTGAGTGGTTCTTTTCAGCAGCGGGGACCTATTCATGCATCTATGCCGACATTTGAGGGTGGCCAGACATCTAGGGGTTCTTATGGCCCAGGTCAGGGCTCGTACGGTTCACAGCAGCGACCTACAGGGCGAGGCAATTATAGTGGGTTTTCAGGGTCCACACAGCAGTTTCCAGGTCAGAGATTTTGTTTTACTTGTGAAGATCCCTATCATCTAATGCGGCAGTGTACTTCACAAAGGGGTCGTGGTGGGCCTCGACCTAATTCTTCATTCCAGACTAGACCACCAGCACCACAGGGTAGAGGTCGTGGCAGAGTTCAGTCAGGTAGAGGTGATAGAGTTTCTAGTAGTGGTGTTGCAGCTCAGCAGAGTGGGGGTAGAGGTACCACCCAGGATGGAGGTGGACGAGGAGGCCACTGCTATGCTTTCCCGGGAGACTGAGGCGGAGACCTCCGATGCTGTTATTACAGGTATCATCCCAGTATGCCATCGAACTGCGTCTGTGTTGTTTGATCCAGGTTCTACATTCTCTTATGTGTCTACGTATTTTGCTGCTAAATTTGATATGATATGTGATAGCATGACTGTACCTATTCGTGTTTCTACACCCGTGGGTAAGCTTTTAGTGGTGGATCGAGTATATCGATCCTGTCTTATATCATTGGCTGGGTATGACACTTGGGTAGACTTAATCATTCTGGGGATGGTAGACTTTGATGTTATCTTGGGTATGGATTGGCTTTCTCCTTATCATGCTGTCCTTGATTGTAATGCTAAGACTGTGACTTTAGCAATGCCTGGTATTCCGAGGGTTGAGTGGAAGAGCGCTAGTGGTTCTTATCCTAGCAAGGTCATCTCTTTTATCCATGCTCAGAAATTGGTGGAGAGGGGGTGTTTGTCTTACTTAGCGTTTATTCGGGATACTAGTGTTGAACCACCTTCCATGGACTCTGTTCCCGTGGTTCAGGAGTTTCTCGATGTATTTCCTTCTGATCTTCCAGGTGTTCCTCCCGATAGGGATATCGATTTTGCTATTGATTTGGAGCCGGGCACTAAGCCTATTTCTATACCTCCATATCGTATGGCCCCAGCAGAGTTGAAAGAATTGAAGGATCAGTTGCAAGATTTATTGAGTAAGGGTTTTATTCGCCCTAGTGTGTCACCTTGGGGTGCCCCTGTATTGTTTGTGAAGAAGAAGGATGGGCTATGAGAATGTGTATTGATTACAGACAGTTGAACAAAGGTAACAGTGAAGAATAAGTATCCTCTTCCGCGTATTGATGACTTATTTGATCAGTTACAAGGAGCATCATTGTTCTCTAAGATTGATTTGAGGTCTGGGTATCATCAGTTGAAGATTAGGCATCAGATATCCCTAAGACAGCTTTTCGGACCCGGTATGGGCATTATGAGTTTCTAGTGATGTCCTTCGGATTGACTAATGCCCCTGCAGCATTCATGGAGTTCATGAATGGGGTGTTTCGACCATACCTTGATTCTTTTGTGATTGTTTTCATCGATGACATCTTGGTTTACTCTAAGACTGAGGAGGACCGTGTCCGACACCTGAGGATTGTACTTCAGAGGTTGAGAGAAGAGAAGTTGTATGCCAAGTTCTCAAAGTGTGAGTTCTGGCTTACTTCTGTGACATTCTTGGGACACGTGGTGTCCAAGGAGGGTATTAGAGTAGATCCGGCCAAAATTGAGGCAGTTAGAGGCTGGACGCGACCTACTTCACCTATTGAGATTAGGAGTTTTGTGGGATTGGCAGGCTATTATCGACGATTTGTTCAGAGTTTCTCTACTATTGCAGCTCCATTGACTAGATTGACTCGACAGGATGTGGGTTTCCAGTGGTCTGATGAGTGTGAGGAGAGATTTCAAAAGCTCAAGACTTTGTTGACTTCTGCTCCTTAGTTGACTCTACCTGAGGAAGGTGTAGACTTTACTGTGTATTGTGATGCTTCAGGAGTTGGTTTGGGTGGTGTGTTGATGAAGAAAGGGAAAGTGATTGCTTATGCTTCTTGGCAATTGAAGTCCCATGAGAAGAACTACCCTACTCATGATCTGGAGTTAGCGGCTGTGGTATTTGTACTGAAGTTATGGCGTCATTATTTGTATGGATTGCATTGTGAGGTCTTCACTGATCATCGGAGTCTTCAGTATATCTTTAGCCAGAGGGATTTGAACTTGAGGCAACGGAGATGGCTTGAGTTGCTGAAGGACTATGATGTGACCATTATGTATCATCCAGGAAAGGCCAATGTTGTGGCCGATGCTCTGAATAGGAAGACTCCTAGCATGGGGAGTCTTGCAGTGCTTAGTATTGAGGAGAGACCATTGGCTAGAGATGTGCAGATATTAGCTAACAGTCTTGTCCGCTTGCAGATTTCAGAAGAGAGTGATGGGATGATTGCTTTTATTGAGGCTCGGTCTTCTTTAGTCGAGCAAATCCGTGCACACCAGTTTGATGATGAAAAATTATGTCTCATTCGAGACAAAGTATTGAGAGGGGAAGCTAAGGAGGCTGTCCTTGATTCTGATGGCGTATTGCGGATCGGAGGCAGAATTTGTGTGCCCAGGACAGGCGATTTCATTAGATTGATTCTTGAGGAGGCCCATTGTTCTCGCTTTTCCATCCATATGGGAGCGGCAAAGATGTATCATGATCTGAGTCAGCATTACTGGTGGTGTGGGATGAAGAGAGATATTTCAGACTTTGTTTCGAGGTGTTTGACTTGCCAGCAGGTCAAGTGTGAGCACCAGCGTCCCGGGGGTGTATCACAGAGGATGCCTATTCCTACTTGGAAGTGGGAGAGGATTACTATGGACTTTGTTGTGGGTTTGCCTACCACAGTGGGTGGTTATGACTCTATTTGGGTTGTTGTTGATAGGCTGACCAAGTCTGCCCACTTCATCCCGGTTCGGGTAAAGTATACAGCAGAATAGTTAGCCGAACTATATATCAGTCAGATTGTGCGACTACATGGATTTCCTGTTTCTATCATATCAGATCGAGGTTCACTATTTACTTCTCACTTCTGGAAGGCATTACAACATGGTCTGGGTACTCA